>OX375875.1:109003214-109241990 GCA_947359465.1 Metellina segmentata
ACTACAGTAACATTTCTATTGAATTGTAAAAAGTCATTTCCCGAAAGTATTATTTAAATTATAACATAATTTCATTAAATATGTTTTACCTTTAAACTGCTATGAGGCTTTCGCAATGATATTTTCAATACTCAAACATTTGCTGAAGCAGAAGTACAGAAGATGTGCTGCGGTACTCCAGTTTGTAACAAAATTAATCAAGATTTCCTGAGCTGACACAAGGAAAGAAATAGCCACATAATCTGATACTGCTTTTCTAACTCGTTTAATAAAGCTGAATGATTGCAGAGCTAAATGGCTTGTCTGATTGCACTATAATCAATCAAGCCGTTTTAAAGAGCGCCATAAGGAATTTAGACTTTTAATAATTCTTGGGGCTTCGCTCCCTACTCGCCTACGCTCGCCAAACTCCAAGAATTGCAACGCAATCCCATATGGTTTGCTTCGCAAACCAACACTCCGTTCTCAGAGTCAATCTCCTGCGACTGCGAAACCGTCTTAATTAATTCGTATAATCCTGATTTGACTTTCCGGTCCATAAGGTCACAGCGAGGGATCCGCTCCTCCTCTCTAACGCTCGCCAACCCCCGGTGATTGATATTATAGGGATGCGACATCGATGTCGATGTTTTCAAAACATCGATATTTTTTTTAAACATCCATGTATTGGTGTCGATGTTTTGGTAACATCGATGTTTATACTTGTCGATGTTTTTACTTCGTCAATGTTTTATTTTTAAATGAAAAAAGTTTTAAAAACAACCAAGTAGCATAATTTTCATAATCATTAAATTAAACATACTTTTAGACCAAAGTGAACAAGGATGAAGGGTCTGAAAGGTAGGGATGCGACATCGATGTCGACGTTTTCTAAACATTAATGTTTTAGAAAAAAACATCGATGTATTGGAGCCGATGTCGCATCACTAGTTGCTAAACCAGTTTTAAGAAATGGGGAAACAAGTTTAAACACACTGAATTTTAAAAACATCGATGGTTTGGGGACGATGTATTTTTTACATCGATGTTTTAATTTTCAACATCGATGTTTTGCTGTCGATGTCGCATCAATAGTTGGTAAACCAGTTTTAAAAAATGGGGAAACAAGTTTAAATACACTGAATTTTAAAAACATCGATGGTTTGGGGGCGGTGTATTATCAATATCGATGTTTTGCTGTCGATGTAGCATCACAAGTTGCTAAACCAGTTTTAAGAAATGGGTGGAAAAGTTTAAATACACTGAATTTTAAAAACATCGATGGTTTGGGGGCGATGTATTATCAATATCGATGTTTTGCTGTCGATGTAGCATCACAAGTTGCTAAACCAGTTTTAAGAAATGGGTGGAAAAGTTTAAATACACTGAATTTTAAAAACATTGATGGTTTGGGGGCGATGTATTATCAATATCGATGTTTTGCTGTCGATGTAGCATCACAAGTTGCTAAACCAGTTTTAAGAAATGGGTGGAAAAGTTTAAATACACTGAATTTTAAAAACATCGATGGTTTGGGGGCGATGTATTATCAATATCGATGTTTTGCTGTCGATGTAGCATCACAAGTTGCTAAACCAGTTTTAAGAAATGGGTGGAAAAGTTTAAATACACTGAATTTTAAAAACATCGATGGTTTGGGGGCGATGTATTATCAATATCGATGTTTTGCTGTCGATGTAGCATCACAAGTTGCTAAACCAGTTTTAAGAAATGGGTGGAAAAGTTTAAATACACTGAATTTTAAAAACATCGATGGTTTGGGGGCGATGTATTATCAATATCGATGTTTTGCTGTCGATGTAGCATCACAAGTTGCTAAACCAGTTTTAAGAAATGGGTGGAAAAGTTTAAATACACTGAATTTTAAAAACATCGATGGTTTGGGGGCGATGTATTATCAATATCGATGTTTTGCTGTCGATGTAGCATCACAAGTTGCTAAACCAGTTTTAAGAAATGGGTGGAAAAGTTTAAATACACTGAATTTTAAAAACATCGATGGTTTGGGGGCGATGTATTATCAATATCGATGTTTTGCTGTCGATGTAGCATCACAAGTTGCTAAACCAGTTTTAAGAAATGGGTGGAAAAGTTTAAATACACTGAATTTTAAAAACATCGATGGTTTGGGGGCGATGTATTATCAATATCGATGTTTTGCTGTCGATGTAGCATCACAAGTTGCTAAACCAGTTTTAAGAAATGGGTGGAAAAGTTTAAATACACTGAATTTTAAAAACATCGATGTTTTTGGGTCGATGTCGCATCCCTAATCCGTGATGGTTGTTGTTCAATAGTCTACGAATTCCAATTTGGTTTGCGAAGCAAACCAACTAAACGGGGAACGTAGATATGTCTGTTTTCCCACTGGCTACGTATTTCCATTTGATTTGCGAAACAAACTGTTTCTGTGGGCATTAATAAGCCCACAGAAACAACTGTCACGGGTAATGCCGGGCTAGCCACACAGTGGTTTGTGAGTAATAAATAAATGGATGTCGAAAAGGAAAATGAACCACCAAAGATATACCTATTCATTGACGAGTAAGTATCAAGAATTCGTTTGCGCGGACCCTTGTACTCACAGGCATAGGCTTGACCGGGGTTGATTAATGGGGGGTGAGGTGGGGGTCAGTCCCGAGAAGTATGGACTGTACACCAATAAAAAGGGGAAGCATCTAGAGACAGCTCTGGGAGATTTTTATGTTATAAATGACACATGATGCATTAATAAATTTTTTCATAGTACATTGATAAAATTATTAAATATTTTGCGTCTAGCAAATGTAAGTCGATTTCATTTCAAATAAAGTCATTTTAAAAACAATGTTGTTTGAACTACCATTCATGAGAAACACATTGTTTGATTTTACAATTAATTTATTTAAGGACAGTCTTGAATAACACTAAAACCCTGCTAATTTAAACCCCGTTAATCTGAGAGTTTAGTTCATCCGAACAAATTGTTTTTAAAATTTTTAAAACAAATACAGTAAATCAGTAACAACTTAATATATTAATGTAATTGAAATAAAAAGCATCGTCGGTAAGAATGCAGATACTACTTTTAAATTTTTTGATAATCATTAAATTGAAAATAATAGAAAAAAGTCACACTAGACTTCATAAACTATTACATTCAGACGAAATTAATCAGTTTTTCTGGGATAAATACATACAAACATTTTCCTAGTTAGTTCTTCAAAAAATTAATTCCAAGTTAAACATAAAAATCAAGTGAATAAAAATTTTACTTATGTCGTGCAATTATTTATATTATGAGCGTAAAAATAATTTTTACTTTGTATAATCTAGTTTAAATAGCCATAAAGCTTGGGTTTGGGCACCGCAGGTGGCCCCCTCGTCCCCGCTGTGATAGCAGGTTATGAGCCAAGCCATAAAGCTTAAAGCTATGATTGCTCTTAATTAGGAAATTCGACGATCTTGCAAGACGAACTGAATGGGGGGAACCCCTAACTCCCCCTGGTTACGCCTATGAACTAATGTACCATTGTTTCATTGATTTAAATTATTTATTACACTAGGGGGCTTCGATCCCTAGCGTAATAAATAAATTATCTAGTAAATCTAGTTCTTATCTAGTAAATAAATAATCGCCCCCCTGCTCACCTACGCACATAATCCCATTTGCTTTGCTTCTCAAATTAACACTCTTTTTGCTGATACAATTTGGTTTGCTTCGCAAACCCAAACTACTTTTGCAGAGAGCCAGAAGTGACAGCGAGTTTCAACGGAAAAATAAAAAAAATTGTTGTTGTGGTGATTGTTGCTACGATAAATATGATATCTGGCAATCCCGTTAATTAAATATGCAATCTTTCGTTTCACCGATCCCTCTTCTCTCGATCAACAATTTGAACACTTTCGCCAAATTATACTTTTCCTCACATCGAACTTATTTATAAACTAATTTTTAAAATAATTATACCATAAGAAAGAGTGCGTTCTAGGCTTTTACGTGGTAATTTCAAATTTAAAAACTAACAGTATTAAGGACCACCCATGAAAGTGGTGAAAACGGGCCAGTCCATTTCACAGACTCGTTAGTAAACAAACCCCAGGACACAACTGTACCGAGCTTTTGGCTGCCTCCGGATTCAGAGGGTTAAACTATAGATATAACAGTTTATGTTTCGTATCGGAAATTACAATCTAAAGCTTCCGAAATTTGTATGACCTACTTTTAATTGCATCGACTTTATATATTTATCAATTTAAAAAAAATTGTACTATAATAAAGAGTACATTCTAAAGTTTTTGTTGATGTTTTCAAATTTAAAAAACAATAGTATTAAGCTATATTTATGACAGTTTTAACAAAAAGTAGCGAAAATATCCCAATATTCCGAAATTTGTCTGATCAATATTTGATCGCATCGAATTTATTTTTTAACCAATTTCAAATATAATTGTACCCTAGGAAAGAGTGCATTTTGAGGTATACTAGGATATTTTAAAATTTAATTGCAATAAGATATGAGAGTTTTAAAAAAAATTACAAAATTGTCCCGATTTATTCCAATTTTCAAAAAAATATTAACAGGAACCAAATTAAAATTTTTAAAACTCGACGATTTGCAAAAATTATATTTAGACGTACAATAAAATCAAAATCACGATTGAAGACTGAAAATTTTTACGTATTTTGCTCACTCTCGATAGAAATTTCGCTTTTTCAATTTTGACTCTTAATAAACCCTAAACTAATAAGACAGCAGATACCTTTTTGCCACAGAAAAACAACCTGTTGTGCTAACTGGGTAATGACTTCATAAGTCAATGGTTATGAACACTTTCACAGCTCTCCCCATGAAATATTCTGGGTGTCTAGTTAGCTTTTTGGCAACAGCTATAAGAACGTGTGTTAAAAGTTAGTTAACTAATTAAAAAATATAAATCAAGATCAATACGCCACATAACCCTATTTTTAGTTAAAGTTTTCAGTACTATGAAAATAGATAGCATGCCAAAAAATCACTCTGTATCTGGCAGTCCAGTATTGAAATAATAGATTCGCCAGTTTGCTGCATGATTAAATGTTCTTTCCAATGTTGAGACATGTACTCAACACTGAACTTACCAAGGGTGTCAAATCACCCATTTTAAAATTGTCTCTTAAAATAACTAAGTTTTATCGCTTTTACTATAAAAACGTGTGCTAAAAATTACTTAACTAATAAAAAATATAAATCAAGACTTTAAATAAAATATTTTAGGACAGAAAAATCAATTTTTTTCCTTTTCATATTTCTCTCTCTCAGTATCATTAAACATTCATGAAGAACCATGTTAAATATCATGAAGCAAATTTAAAGTTTTGGTGCTGCCATCTATACTGATAAAGAAGAAACAAACGTTTTCCTATTTCATTACTTTTAAACAACGGGTGCTCAACTTTTTGAACTTGAATGGCTAAATTGGGTTTTATAACACAAGAGGGGAGAGGGGCATATAAGTCTTAGCTGGGTCAAACCACGTCAAGGAAGAGGTCATACACACAAATAGGTTTTACTGACACAGAAGACTATAGAAAACACCAAGGGAGGAATAGAACCTGATAGGGATTCGAAGTTACGCCGCCTTTTGACCATGGAGGACCAATATATATATATATATATTTCCCTCTATTTTAAAAATAAGTTACCGCCGCAGGATTGAAAAGTCGCTTTTTTAGCTCTATTCTTCCCGAGAAAGTACAGATCAGAAAATTACAAATTTGACATGTTTGTTCAAAATTGTACAAGGAGCAAGACCAATAAGATTTTTTCTCTTGCTGCTATTAGTTAAGGGTTTATTAAGTGTCAAAGCTAAAATAGCAAAATTTCTAACGCGAGTGAGCAAAAAAAAAAACGTACAGCGTCTTCAGCCGTAATTTTTTTAAAGTACATCTAAATGTAATTTTTTTTTTTTTGAAATTTTAATTTGGTCTCTGATAATATTTTTTTTTAATTCGGGAAAAATCAGGACATTTTCGTTTTTTTTTATTTTTTAATTCATATCTGTATCTACTACTATTTGTTTTTAAGTTTGAAAACATCGCAGAAAACCTTAGAATGTACTCTTTCTTACAGTACAATTATTTTTGAAATTCGTTAATGAATAAATTGGATGCGATCAAAAGTTGGTCACACAAATTTCGTTTTGTTAAATCGCGGAGCTATAGCGTGCATTTTCTTCGCGGAAATAAAGGTAACATTTTCTGACTATCGGGTGTGCCAGATGCCCGTGAAACTCGCTGTGACGTCATGCTTTTTTCGCTCGATCCTCAGTCGGATAAAATAAATCTGGCATATATAAGAAAATCAAGATTATATGAAATATTTAGATAGTGTCGTCGTCGCAGGAGATTGACTCTGCAAAAGGAGTGCTGATTTTGCGAAGCAAACCAAACGAGATTTCGTATCAATCCCGGGGGTTGGCAAGTGTAGGCGAGCAGGGGGCGGAGCCCCCTAGTTTGATAAAAAATTTGTGAAAAGTCGTAGCATCTTATCCTCGAGCTCTCAATTTTCATCCACATAGCACCACAAATACTTTTTGTCAGTCTAGAAACTTAATTAGAATAGTTAATGCCTTATTAATAATAAATGTCTTACTAATTAATGATTTTATAATGTATTTAAAATAAATGCAATTTACAGAAAGTTAAGATTTTGAACCATCAATGTGACATGGCTTGCTTGATGCGAAATGTGGCCCTGATTCTTTTTGTTAACGTCTCAACGTCAGATGTAATTGGTTGGGTTGGTTTTGAAGTTTGGAGAGTGGGGTGCTAGCTCAGGTGTTGCCTCGTCATCTGATTGTGGTTCAAAATTGCATGGTGTTTTCCTGGGATATTTCCCTTAGGGATTGATACCGGACCATCGTCAATAGCCTTTTGTGTTGCTCTAGTACGACGTTAACTAAAAATTACCATTACCCGGACCGTCGTCAATAGCCCCGTTGTGCTTCTCTAGTACGTCGTTAATTACTAGAGAAGCATTAGATAAAAATTACCATTGCCATTACAAGGACCGTCGCTAATAGCCTGTGTGTTTCTCCAGTGTGAAGTTAATTAACTACCTACCAATGAACATCACTTATTTCGATGTGAATGTTCTGCTGAATGACATTTTTTTATGGATACTGGAATGGTAAGTATCTTTAGAATGTATAGCTTATATCAAATATGTAGGTAGCAGAATTCAAGTCGCACTGGGCCGACACAATGGACTATTGGCGACGGTCCGAGTTTAATCAGGAAGCAAAATATATAAGGGAAACACGTCATCATTTTGAACAATGGTCAAATGACGAGATCAACACCAGAGTTGGTACCCCACTCTGCAAACTTCCTCAAGTCAACATGCAAGAGAATGGCGCCGAGGACGACATTGGACGCGATTTTGATGTAACAAGCATATTCAACAATCGTATTCCGTTTCTTGCTCTAGGTCATTTCTTGTTTATTCACGGAGAAAAACCAACTGGTATAGTGGTTAAGGTGTTAGCCTTTAGATCGGAAGGTTCCTGGTTCGAATCCGGGTTCGGGCATGGATGTTTATAAGCGTATGGTGTAGAGGCGGCTGGTGCACCTTAAATCTGTCGTGGCCGAAAGTCCTCACGTTGGGTGGATGTGGAAGTTTGGAGAGTGGGGTGAAAGCTCAGGTGTTGCTTCGTCATCTTAACGTGGTTCAAAATTACGAGGTGTTGTCATCGGATCTTTCCCTTAAGGGATAGATCCCGGACCGTCGTCAATAGCCCGTTGTGTTGCTCTAGTACGACGTTAACTAAAAATTACCATTACCACCGAAAAAAATACATTTCCTTTGTAATACTTGTTTGAATAAATTTTTTTTTTATTTTTTTTATAGCATAGTGTAAAACTCCTGGCATACTTCAGTTCCTTTACAGGTCGCTAGCCCATTTTATTGCTCTAGTAAGATGTTAATTAAAAATTACCAAATTACCTTTAGAGGTCGCAACCAACAAAAAGAGTAAACAGAAAACTATTTTGGCAATTTTAATTACCGTCGTACTAGAGCAACACAACGGGCTATTAACGTCAGTCCGGGAACAATCCCTTAAGGGAAAGGTGGGGTGCCAGCTCAGGTGTTGCTTCGTCATCTGACCGTGGTTCAAAATTACGAGGTGTTGTCCTCGGATCTTTCCCTTAAGGGACTGATCCCGGACCGTCGTCAATAGCCCGTTGTGTTGCTCTAGTACGACGTTAACTAAAATTACCATTACCATTACCATTACCCTTAAGGGAAAGGTCCGAGGACGACACCTCGTAATTTTGAACCAAAGTTAGGCAAGGTAATTTTAATTAACGTCGTGCTAGAACAACTTATCGGACTATTGACGACGGTCTGGGATCAATCCATAAGAGGGAAACACTCGAGAAAACTACTGAACCATGGACAGATAACGAGTAAACAGACAAGGATTGCTTCGCTTTGCGAGCAAGTGGTCTGACTGGTCCTATAAGAATGTCATGATACAGAATACAATACACTACAATAATGGACCGGACGCCAGCGGATTTGCATAAAATCCGACTACTTGTTTGAGGGTGTTTTCTGTGGTATGGCCTGGGACTTTTGCATGTTGTTCCTGGTCAATTGATCGCCCACGCCTACATGAACATTTTGGACAATCAGGTTCTTCCTACTCTCTGGCAATTTCATGGAATGGACGAATGTTACTTCCAGGTTGACAACGCTCCATGTCATGTTGCAGACTCTGTCAAGCAGTGGTATCAAGATATGGGTGTTAAACGTCGTCCCTGGCCTGCTCAGAGTCCCGACCTAAACCCCATGGAACATTTGTGGGACGCGTTAGAGCGACGGTTACGGACCAGGGAACCACGTCCGAAATCTACAGCTGAGCTGGCGACATTCTTGCAGCAGGAATGGACACACATACCCATAGCTGATTATCAAAACCTTGTTGAAAGTCTGCCCTAAAGTGATCCTAGTGTAATTGTAGCACGTGGGGGGCATCCACCTATTAACGCATGTATTCTTTCCCTTATATCGTTACATTTTGCTGCCCGGTCCATTACTGTAGGGTAGTGTATATTTTCCTGTCTGTCTGCGGTACATGTTCCCATATTTGTTTACTTGTGTGAAGCTCATCATTTATTCGGACCCCTGGACAGATTCCCTTCAATTGTTAAAATTAAAATCGCTCCGAGAAAGAAAGTTGAAGAAAAGCCATCTGCTACATTTTAAATTCAGTTCATACACTGCGAGACAGGAAATGGGTAGTATGCGCACGATTTACTATTGCGACCCCTTCCAACTGTTTAAAGGTACAGTCGTGGCTCAGTGGGTTTTCCCACTGCACTAGCAACCTGAGAGTTGTAGAAGACGCAGGTTCGATTCCTCCATGAGTGATTTTTATCTTGTTATAAAAATGTTGTGTGCATTATCATTACTTGACGTTGTGTCTGGCACAGCATACCTAAATATGGCCCTTGCACCATGAAACCCAACCAACCGTTTTAGACGGTAGGTATTTAATTATTTATTCATTAGTTGTGGTCGGGGAACAATCCGAGGTCACCCCACAATTTTACATGTTCAGATGACGTCACAACCGGGCTGGCATTTCACTCTCCAAATCACGCCTTAGGTTCGATTCCTCCATGAGTGATTTTTATCTTGTTATAAAAATGTTGTGTGCATTATCAATACTTGACGTTGTGTCTGGCACAGCATACCTAAATATGGCCACAGAGGCCATATTTAGGTATAATAAGAGGTAGAGGCCACAGAGATTTAAAGTGTACCAACCCCCTGTGTACACGACGGTCTATGAGATGAGTGGGTGGGCCGGAGGACCTAGGCCTACTACCTCCTTCCGTTGTTGTTGTTGTTCCTTATGCCTACACTGGCAGACCAGAGGAGTGCCAGGCCCGTCGAAGATGGCAAGAGGCGAGGGGGGTGCGCCTTCCATGTTATTGAGCCCCATTGGGAGGAAGTCCGACTTTGCTCGACATACATGACACATCCGTTTTACAGGAAGGTCCCTTTCATACATCCATTCATTCACACATATCGTAATTTAGATCCCAATCAGAGGCCGATAACCTCCTGATCAGGTACCCCCAGAGGTATTGATTGGGTATGGGAACATGGGGGACTTTGTGACCACGACCTATTTAACGTGCCCCAGTCACCATTAGTGAACACGACGGTCTTTAGCCAGGTCGAAGCGCCGATCTCGCAAACATCAGAATTGCAGGCCCCGCCGAGGACAGAATCCACAACCATTCTGATGCGAGCCCGACGCTCTACTGACTGAGCTACCGCGGCTCACCTCCTTCCGTAATGTAGCTAGAAAGCAGAAAACATTTGTCCCCACATAACTTTAAATGGTAGTGCTATTGCAGGTGTCGTACGACCAATAAGAATGGTTGGGGATTTGCTGGATTATGTAATAATGAAGTTTACTGAAGAATATTGTCAGAGTTCCGTAATTTTCAGATCTTCGCGTATTGTATCGTTTCTGTAATACCAGGGATAACCTCTGATAATACGAAGAGTTGAATTTTTTTTAATACCTTCTAATTTAAGGAGGGTAGTTTTTGCTGCATATCCTCAGACAAGACTGGTGTAGCTGATTATTGGTCGGATCATGGTTTTGTAAAGGAGGAATTTACTGTCGATAGAAAGCATTGAATTTCGACCTGGAGGGATAAAGATTGGTTCTAACAGCAATGGCCGTTTCTGAGGGAGGTGATGTGGTTTCTCCGCGTTAAATGGGAATCCAATGCGACTCTCAAGATAGGTACAATTATGGGACCAAGGTATCTCATTTCCATAAAAATATCAAGTTAGGAATATCCTTTCTTTTCCTAGTAAAAAGTATAGCTTGGCATTTGTCTACATTAATTTTCCAAGCAGTAAGCAAAGATTCAAGTGATTGTAGGTAGTTTGTGAGTGTTGTCGTGATATCTGTAAGATCATGGTGTCTGGCTAACACAGCTGTGTCATCTGCAAACATGGAAAGCACTGATGATTGATTCTGTGGCGTGCCAGCCTGAATGGCATGTGTGGTGGAAAGGGTCTTGTTGACACGAAGGACAAAACGCCTACCTGTTAGGTAGGTAATTATTAGTTAACGTCGTACTAGAGCAACACAACGGGCTATTGAGGACGGTCCGGGATCAGTCCCTTAAGGGAAAGATCCGAGAACAGCACCTCGTAATTTTGAACCACGGTCAGATGACGAAGCAGCACCTGAGCTGGCACCCCACTCTCCAAACTTCCACGCCAACCCAACGTGAGGACTTTCGGCCACGACAGATTTAAGGTGCACCAGCCGCCTCTACACCATACGCTTACAAACATCCATGCCCGGGCCCGGATTCGAACCAGGAACCTTCCGATCTAGAGGCTAACACCTTAACCACTATGCCGGTACCTGTTAGGTAGGAAAAAAAAAGAAGTATGAGTGAGGCAGGGACGCCAAGTGATTAATTTGGAACGACGGGTCTGGTTGGATTCGAACTCGCAACCCTCCAGTTGCTATTACGCTACTCTTCCAACTGGGATACCAAGGACGTTTTAAACGATTAACGAATGAAAGTAATCGGAATTGAAGTCGTAGTTACTACCCGTATGTACAAGCGACATTCCAGACGTATGGTCTTCCCTTCAGCTTTCGAAAAAATAATTAAAAATGAAACAATACAGGTCAAGTGAAGCTCTAAGCTGATGCAACATAAACTTAAGAAACATAACGGTATAAACAAATAAACTGAATTTGGATAACACTATTTTATTTCATATTTAAAAATGAACTTCAACCGTAGTACGTATTCAGAGGTAGAAAATGGAGTATATAATTCTCATGTCAAAGTAAATTCCTCAATATATGACCAAATGTTATAAAACCAAATGTAGACCCAACTCTAACTATGCTGTGTCGTCTGAACTAATGTTCATTCAGATGTAAAATGTATAACGAAAATGCATGTTTTAGATTTAAGATAGCTGTCAGAAAACTATTCATTTGCATAAAATTCAATAGAAAACAGAATTAAAGGAAATGTTAGCATAGCTATACACGGATTTCTATTATTTTACAGACACAGTATACTTAATATTAAAGTTTAACCCAGAGCTAAAAATGCTATTACTTTTTTAATTTAAGTTTCCATTCTCAAACTAATTTCCTTGTCGCAATTATTCGTTAAACACAGTTGTTTCAAAAACCAATAAAATAAAAATAGATCACGCACACAAATAAGTACAGCAAAATGAAGCCGTTAAAATCGTTAAGTGTTTGATGTGACAACAGTTTTTCATTAGACACTCGTGAGCCTTTAAAAATACTTATGTAGTATTACTTTTGTTTTTTTCAACGGATGAATAAAGAAACATATTGACACAGAAAAACTTTTTAATGTATTCTGTTGCACAAAGCTTCTTTTACTTGACTAGAAGCGAGACATTTTACATACATCGTTGATGAGCACAAATACACTATACAGGAAGAGCATACTAGAAAAAAGGCTGCCAATACCAGGAATTCCAAAAGTAAATACATCCAGAACTGTACGAGGTTATAATCAAATGGAAACATTGGGCTTTTCGCTCCCTCCCCATATATAGAAAGCACAAGAGTGACATAAACAACCCTAGAATGCAACTATGGGAGATAATAACATCTATAGCTGCATAACACATCTATAGTTGCTGAAAATTTAAAAAAATAGGATGTCTTTGTCATACCGAATCGAAAACATCCAAAAAGGTCTATTTTTCCGTTTTAATGTTCAATTCTATACTTTAAGTGTCACTATATCTTTAAACTGGGGATCCAAATATTAATCTTAAAAGTATTAGGAAATAAATCACCATAGTATCAATCTATCAGTACTAAAAATATTTAAGTAACAAATTATACATAAGGTATTGAATAACTGATCATTAACTGCAGTGGACAAATCGAAACCTAAGAGGTAATAAATGTATTTCAGTACAAGAAACAATTCGTGTTCAAATCTCATACTTCTCTTTTACTATTTGTCTACCACCAGAAACTGCTTCAGTTAGTCTGTCCCTATTTTGTTGCCATAGAAACAGGCTTTAACCCATTTATTGTAGGGGATGATTGAAGAAACGGATTCAAGTTTGTCACATTGGCACACTTAATAAACAATTTGGAAGTTATATTTTTTGATAAGATCGATAGTAGTAAACCCCCTCTCAGTTGATAACATTCAAAGAAACAAAATAAATTGCATCATCACGAGGGTCACCCTACTCAAAATGAACAAGTTTCGTTTCTATAGTAACTGCTATCCCCCAGGCAGTGCCAGGGAAAGTTCTTGTGGTAGACAGACAAGTATACTTGGCTGTTTATTGTTTTTGATATTCCTATTTGTATTAGTCATGATAAAACATTCAAACACAAGTAGTTTTCAATATATTTTTAAATTTAGTTTCAATAAAAGATGGGATTTATTAATTTTCTGGATAGCATTTACTTTGAGAAAACAGGTAATAGTTAAAACATCTGGCCACCGGGCATTTCAACAATTGCAATGTATGTATACACAAAACAAGAATCTTTATTCTAATAAGAAATATATATATATTTGCATGAGCAGCGACCAGCGCTCTCACATTTCATGTAACAAGAATGGCACAAACAAAAAATAGTTACATAAATAATAGCCACAGAAACACATTCCAGCAGGTTTTTTCATCAGTAGTGGCAAGCAAAGGAATCACAATTTCGATAGATAAAGGAAGAACATTTTTTTACATGATGATATGAACTAAAACATGTTACCAAACTGAAACATTCAGTTATAACTCAAAATGCAATAAGTAGATATCTGGTAATAGCAGATAAGAATGTGCAAGTCTGGTTTAAAATAAGCTATATGTACAGAAATACTACTTGATTTCTGTGAGTGGAGTTTAAGTCTAGAGTTCTGAATGAATTTCAAAAATGTTCTAACTAAATCAAGTTGACTGTTATGTTTAAAGGAGAGTGTGAATATGTTACACAACAAAACTAAGACCTCTACATAATATGGCACATTATATTGCCCTAGCTAGAGGAAAAATGACATTTAGCTTTCTTGTAAATATCTTACAAAATATCAACTCTAGTCATGCATTTTGATTAAAACTATTTTAAATGTATCTGCAACAGCAATTCTTTTCTTGTTTCACTAAATTAAAAGAATTAAAGTTATGTATTAAGAGGTCATGAAATTTGGACTCATCTTTTCGATATAATTAAAAAATGCAGTATTACACACAAAACTGGTTTGGTACTTCAAGAAATTAAATTTGTTGGCCATTAAATTTTGGTATAATTTTTAATAAGCATTTCCTGAGATTATTTACCAGAAAATATTTAAAATTAACACAATATTGAACTATTAGTCTTGGAAAGATATCGAGGATGAAATATAGGTAAACAGGCATGTTAATGTGTATCTCAAAAATACTTGCTTTTTCTATATTTAGATTCGTTGTCATAACAGCAAGATTGGTGACATATGGTAAATAAAAGAAAAATCTAGATATTTTTCATTTTATTAACTAAGCAAGTTGTTCTTGAGTTAAAACAACTAATTTTCTCACTTAAGTCATAAGCAATGCCTTTACAAGTAGTTAAGCAAGCGTTTTGAAATTGACATTTAGCAGCTAACATCAGAGAAAATCATGTAAAGGGGGGGGGGATTTTACTTATGGTAGTGTGCAGGTTAAGATTAATGAATTTATTTTCTTCAAAACCCAAAATTTATGTGCGTTCCCAATTTGAACTTCAAAGATTAATACATAGAGGACTTAATGAAAGCCAATAATTTGGTACAACATTTTGGTATTGAAACAGAGATCATATTAATAGTTGGAATATGTGTGGCAAATATGCCCAAAAGTGATTTTCATATTCTTTATTATTATATAAGCAGTTCACACCTGCTTATTTTAATTTGCTTCAAATATTGATTTCTTATTTGATATGTAATCAAATATCAATTTGTGATAGCAATGGTCAAAATTAACATTTGATCAAACTTTGGTGTTTAGAGCTTTTAATTTGTTGAGATTTTGGTATTCAGCTATGTATCTAGTTACCTTTTGAAATGGAAAGTCTAAAATATGGATACTAGAGATACCAATTCAAATTATATGATCACAAAAAATCATTAGATAAACTGTAACATAGCTCAAGAGGTTGATAATCAACATTTTGGAACACTCATACTGTGTGATATGATTTTAAAATGTAACATGAGCATGAAACAAACATTAAAAATGCAGTTCTGAAGTCTTTGGTCAAAATAACAATGATTCACAGCCAAAACAAATTAAAAACTACAGAACTTCAAACAGTTAAAATAGATAAACATTTTTTGATAGTTATTGACAAACGTAATTATACTTGAAAAAGATGAGGCACATTACAAAATTGTCTAAAATCATTTTAATTCCTAAAACAGAACAACTGAAATGATTAAAAAACATGACTGAGATTCAAAGCACTTCAACAATATGATAAAAATTTGAGCATATACAAGTACTATTTTAGATTTCAAGCGGGAGTAATATGAACAAAAAAACTATTTCAAGTGTCTTATTTATAAAAAGAAAAGTACCTCTTAAGGAACTTTTAAATCATTGTAAAAACAAAGAACAGTTTATAAGTAAATGTAACAAGGAGTGATGAATTTTAATAATGCACATGAAAGGTGGGAAATTTCGAATTGCAGACATCAGAAGGTGTGAAAAAGCACTCAACTTTTTCCGTGCAATTGTCATGTTTAAAAATAAAAGAGAGAGCATATTGTAAAATCTCTTGCTTTTTAGCGATGAAATATACAACACTATAAAATCAGCTAGCAGTGATATTAAATATGATCATCTTGTGTGATATGAACCAAAATGCTAAAACCATTTATATTTGATTGTGAGATGCAAGAAAAAATACTTTCACGGTACTTTAGCGATAGCGAAACTTTTTGATGCAATCATTTCCCAAATCAACCACAATTACATGAAAATCACCTGTCACATCAAGACCACTTGGTCGTTTTAGTTTGGCATCATGACTGTCGACTGTAAATTGCAAATTGCCTGATTGGTAGCTAAACACCTGCACAAAACTACCATTCTTTTCACACCTGGTGGCCAAGAGATTGCCTTTGCCATCATACACTACACCACCATGATGACCTTTGCCCTTTCCCTCTGGATAGATTTCACGGACAAATTTTCCCACTGCACTGAACACTTGGATCCTAGAATCACTCACAATGATTTCGTCATGAGGCCCGACAGTTATGGAGCTCATCAAGTTGAAAGCTCCGTTTCCGTTGCCCTTCTTCCCGAATTTCGAAACAAACTTACCTGCTGAATCGAATATGAACACAGAGGAAGCACCATTATCAGCTACTAGAACCTGGTCTTTGCTGTTTACGGCCAAATCAATCGGCTCTACGAAATCGCTGTGAGTGAATTTTTGGATAACAGACCCATCGAAATCAATTTCCGTAACAAACTTCGTTCTCCAATTGGCAATAAATAGAGTATTTTTAGCAGAAAGCGCAATTCCTGTTCCACTACGCTCTTCCATTCCTATGTTAGTAATATGGCGAATTAATTCAAATTTTTTGGTCAGAACTTTAATCCTGCTGTTTCCCGTATCGAGGACGAATAGCTTTCCACAACTGGACATAGCTGAACCAACTGGCTGCAGGAAATGCAACTCCCCACTACCTCTCAAACCATACTGGGAAACTGGATTAATGTGTTCAGAGGCTACAAAGTGAAATGGGCTGTCTTTTATGGGACGATCGAAGACTGTTACGTTTAATTTATAATTGCCTGGCTGCTCAGGAAGGAAGTTGACATCGTATGTGCCATTATTTTTGTCTACTAGGTGAGTTTTGACGCTGTCGCCGTTCTCGTACCTCAAATCGATGACAACTGGATCTCCACCTTCTGTCTGGGCTGTCCCGTGGTAGTCATAAGCGGTTATGCAAGCAGTGCTTTCTAGGTGAGCGGAGCAAGATTTGACGTAGGCCGAACACAAAGCTGGATATGTGGTACTGGAACGAACTCGACCAAACTCCCTAAGCGATTTCTCGATGTCGTTGGATGCCGAATTATGTTCGTGTTCATACCTCAAGAAGGCATTTTCCCTGGGCTCCATCACAGCGTTAAGGGAGTCCAGTTTCTTGTTCAAGTCACTAATTCTATTCGTTATGTTGCGAACTTCTACTTGGTACTGCAAGCCGTTACACTGCAGCTCCACCTTCTCCTTTTCCGATTCGATGATCGAGAGCTGGTCAACGAGTATTTTCTTTTTGTTGTTCCTGAGCTTCTTGACCATTTCAATAAGCTCTCCCCTCCTCTGCTCCAGAACCGTGGTAATCTCCTGCACCGAGCGGTTGATGGCTCCGAACGTCTCCTCGGCAGTTGAGTCCAGCTTTGTGATCTCATCGTTCACGTTCTCGGCGGCTTTGTTGAGCTTGCTGATGCACAAGTGGGCTTTATACAGGAGGATCTCCGACATTCTCTTAATAGCGATGGAAAATGGTATGACAGTGTGCTGGCCACTCTCAGTGCCATTTCCGTGCGCTCCGGTGGTGCAGACTCTGCAAAAGACGCAGTCGCAGGTTTCGCAGAAGAGCAGCTCCTGCGTTGAGTGCAGGGAACATTTGGGGATCACCTCCCTTCTTTGTCGGGACATGAGGTCCAAGAGCTGGTTGACGAGAAAACTGGGTGGCAGTGCACTGACGCCCCCGCGTGGCAACGGGATGGTCTCCCTGCAAATAGGACAGCGAAATGATCCAGCATCTCTGACACCGTTGCCAGCAGCTATGCGCTCCAGGCAGCTACGGCAAACTGTGTGTGAACAGGGCAAAAGTTTAGGAGTGTGCTCTTGGCCATCATAGGTACACAAGCAAGTCCCACAGGTGAGGAAACTTTCACTGAAGTCTTCATAATCAATGGAAACAGTCTCTACTAAAGTTGAGGAGGTCATTTTTCCCTTTATAAGTAGCACCTGGAAGAGATTAAAAATTTAGTATGAAAACAAATGGATAGTGTAAAACTATAAATAAACAGAAATTGCTCAGAGAATAGTTACAAAATGTACCATGTTTAGCAATGAGCTTTTTGATTCTTATAAAGACAAAAATGGACTCACAAAATTATCATGCATTGTGTCAGGTTCTAGGCATGGAATAAAAATATCAATTAAACCCTGAGAACAAGAATTTGGATAAACAATACAAAATGTAACGAACAGTAACACTTATTATGCTATAATTATTAAAAACTTAAACTGCTGTTTTAAGCTTGCCTTTACGGATACTGGTATACACTTGTTTTCAGGTGGAAGCAGGTAATGCTAGCAAAGGACAATATTTTAAACACAAATTGTAGTATATATTGTAGGCTAACAAACAAGTGACAATAAATTCAGAAATGTATTTAATTATTTCAACACAGAACTATTAACAGTTTTATCGTCCATGTACATTTAAAAATAATTTAAAGAATTTAGGTACTTGATAAATCATCAAATATATTTTTAAAATTACAGCATACTCTCCAACATTGGTATCCCAGTCATCAGTAGCACTTCTTACTAACAAATTATCAATACATTGATTAATTATTCAAATTAATAAAAAGTTACTAAACAATAAATTAATTCAATAAATAATTAAAATTTTAAAAAATTATTGAATAATTGAAAAAAATATTTTTAAACAATATTCAAAATTATTTTGAAAATTGACTGAATATATGTGAATGAATCTTATTTTAAGTCACACAACACGATTTCATTGATCAAACTAATTACTTATTTATTAACATCTCATCTACAATTTTTTCTTGTATTGAATAGCAAGCACTTTTTGCTTTTTTTAAGTATTCATTGCTTAGTTTGACATCATAACAAACTTCCATATTCAATTTTGCTATGAGGAGCGACTCCAGTGTTTTAGTGTTCATTCTGGAATGAGATTTGGTTTGGTTTCTTCAAACCATGCTGAAAATTCTCTCACTGCTTGCATTGCTGTGAGGAACTGACAAAACTGACATTCTAGGCAATGCCACATATTTTGAGTTGCTTTCTCATAGCAGGTGGGGAAGAGTATTTTCAGCGTTTTTTGTATGAGATCCGTAGTTTTTCACTACATTTGTAGTTCCATAGTTTTCACCTAATTTCCGTAGCAACTACGGATATTCCATAACAGTTTGAGAATCTGAATTACTGTAATACAATTTAAACATCGAGATCAATCAAGATCTTTATACCTTATTGCCAAAATGATTGTAATATTTGCTATGTAAATTCACTAATTTTTAAACAGGGAGTTTAAAGTAATAATCTGTCAAAAACGCAAAATACAAGAAACTTTAAAAATATATAAAATTTAAAGCAGCTTTTTAAAAAAAATCATAAATCGCTTTTACTTTCTTTGTACACTACATATTTGTTGTGTAGTTTAGTTGGTTGTTTTATGGCACAAAGACCAAATTTGGAAAAAAACACAAGAGACAAGTTTATTTTAAAAAACTGCGAAAGAGAAAAAAAAAGGATTGGGGAATAAAATGAAAGCAGAAAAAGATTGCTTGGGTATCACTGGAGTAAGATCCCCATGTTTACTAACAGTAAATCCCATGGGAAAAGAAAAGATCACTAGATCCTGAAGCCTGTACATACCTAAAGGAGATGTGTCCCAAGAGCTGTGTAGTTTAGTATAGATTCGATGTGTACTCTATATTCAATGCACAGTACATATATGCAATATACGTATATTCATTGTGTAGTATATATATTTACATTGTGTAGTATATATATTCACATTGTGTGTGTAGTGTATATATATATATATATTCACATTTTGTAGTATATATATTCACATTGTGTAGTATATATATTCACATAGTGTAGTATATATATTCATTGTGAATCGATAACTTGTATGGGGGTGTTTTTCGTGGTATGGCATGGGATCTTTGCATGTTGTTCCTGGTCAATTGAACACTGATGCCTACATGAACATTTGGGACAATCAGGTTATTCCTATGCTCTGGCAATTTTATGGTATGGATGAATGTTACTTCCAGGATGTCTATTCTCCATGTCATGTTACAGCCTCTGTCAAGCAGTGGTATCAAGATATGAATGTAAAACGTCTTCCCTGGCCTGCTCAGTCTCGACTTAAACCCCATAGAACATCTGTGAGACGAGTTAGAGGGATGCTTACGGACCATTGAACCACGTCCGAAATCTACAGCTGAGCTGGCGATATTCTTGCAGCAGAAATGGCCACACATACCCATAGCTGTGCATCAAAACCTTGTTGAAAGTATGCCCAGAAGGGTTGCTAGTGTAATTGCAGCATGTGGGGGACCATCCCACTGTGTATTCTTTCCTTTATACCACCACATCTTGCTGCACGGTCCATTATTGTAGGGAAGTGTATATTCATTGAGTAGTACATGTATTCATTGTGTAGCATAATACATATTCTTTGTATAGTATAGTATTATATCATAGGCTTACAAGTGTTAAACACACTAGGTCAAAATTTCAAGATGAGATTTTAGCTTCTCAAGACCAAAATGTGGTAAGCTTTAGACTGGTGAAATTTCCACTGTCATTTTTCAATTGCATGGAGTTGGATTTCTTGAGAAAGGCACTTTGCGAGTAGAATTTTCCCTTTGTTCTCTCAATGTTGTTTAACTTTGTGTGTTTCACTTGTAAGTCGATAATACATTCACATATATAAATTTTTTAGTTACTTCAGAAAAACTAAAATTTGTGTAGTCTGAACATGAATTATGGGCATAAGAGGAAAACTTATAAACTTAGAGGTACCAGTGATAGTCAAAATATATCTGAAGCAAAATAGATCAACAAGAAGTAATAACTCTATAAAAATAAATAAAAAATCTAAATTTGATTTTTGAAAAGTTTTAATTGCATGGACTTATGTGATTTTTCATCACATAAACACAATCAGTGTAAACTGAACAGTTTGACAGATTTTGTACTTATGAAAAATTAGTCCAGATTTATATTTTACGGAACAAATTTATTTGATATTCACATTGCTATTAAAGAATGTTCTTCAAATCTTTAGTAGCCTTGAAGACAAGCCACAAAAAAGTCAGGTAAATATTCATACTTGTAATTTTTCAAACAAAATCGTACTTTTTTCCGAAAATGTGTGCAGTATGAAGCAAACAAAATATACTATTTCCTTTTATAAATAAAGCAGAGTTAAAAAATGTTATACCAAAATAAGATGCTGGATATGAATGAAAACACATGAAACAAAACATGTCAGAATAAATACAGTTCCTAAAATATACAGTAAAAACAATAAGTAAAATATACCTTTTGTAAATAAAGGCGCAAATCTTCTATTTAAAAAAGTTCATAGACTTCAGGAAATCTGAAATTTAAAAAAAATATTTTGATATAATAAAAAATGAAAGCATAGCTATGTTATAAAGAGTTGCATTTAATATGGTCAACAGAATAAAAAAAATTTAAATAATTTTAACATGCAACATATAAGTAATAGGGTGAATCAGCCAGTAATTGACCAGTTATTGATCATTTTTCATGAAAATATTTCCAGAGCTAATTTGCAATTGTATTTACATTTTTATACTTGAAAATGTATTTTTAAACTTAAAACTTGTAATTGGAAAAGATGGTGATTAAGATTAGCATTAATACAATTTTCAATTTTTGATATTTTTTAGAATTTAATTAAAAGTTCAAAATAGTGATTGAACCAGTAATTCACACCTTGCCTTCAGTGTAATTGACCACTATTAATTTTTTCAAATAAAACTCGAACTGAAACATTTGTATGAATATTATAGCCATCACTAGTATATTTGTATCCAATATAGTAAATCTTAGTTAAAGAACTAACAATATAATCTATTAAAGTAAAACAATTAAAGTATAACTAATATTATTCAAGTGAATAAGTGTTGTAATAATATTAAAGAATATTTTGTCCTTAAATATAACTTCAATTAATAAACATCAATTTAAACTAAAGTCAGTCACTGCAGATTGCATCACTTTCTCCAAAATACAACAGAAACAAAATTGACATATTTACTGTCATCAGACAAATAATCTGATATAGATACAATTATTCTATTTCTGCCAAACATATCTGAAATATGCTGGTTTTTAGCAACTATCACAAGTACCACACATGTTTTTTATACCATATTTTTTTTTTTGGCCAACTACCTTCACATTTTTCAAATTCATTACCTCCACCATTAAAGTCTTTGGAATTGTTGCCTTTCCACCATCAATTTGAAATTGCCTTGATAATTTTTTCCAATTTTATTATTTATTTTCAATACAACCACCATTTAGATGTAACTTCTTGGAACAATCTTTCCTTCATTTTAAACCTTTCTTTTGAGGTAGAATTCTTTAAGCACATGATCTAGAATTAGAATGCAGGAAAAACAGAGCTGGTGTGCAGCAAGTGCATAATATAATTTGAATACAATAAATGCAGTTGAAACCAAAGAATCCTGGTAGATTTCTTAGTCCCAAAATGTTTTTGATGATATCAAAATGTGGGTTGGTGGTGGTGTGCCAAGATGGACATCTTATAACTATATGCAATCAATTTTATGTGAATCACCAATATTTAGTACATGTTTTTCGCAATTCAGTAAATTCTATGCAATGCATCTAAATCTCGTAAATGCATAAGTAAAAGTAATTTTAACATGATAAAAAAGTGAAAGGAAGATAAGTATATTTATAAGGACTTTCCAAATATGGTTTCAAGTATATAAATTAGAATCATTACAAAAGTCTAAAATTTCAAAACAAAAAGCGTTTCTGAATTCTTCAAACATTTGTACTAAAATTATATATTTAAATAATTTTCATGTCTACGAGTTACCTGTAAGTAATTTGAACATTTTTACTTGGTAAAGCGAAAGAAAGGGCACTGTGTGAAAGCATTGTAGCATTGTAAGAAATATGGTGAATAAAAGCATTAAAATTTAACAAGTTTATTAGTTGAACTAAAAGTGAAACTAGAATCAAGTTGTAAATCAAGGGTTTACTCTCAAATCTTATGAAAACAATACTTGTTTTGATAAGGAAGTTTGAACTACCAAGACAAATTATATTAGAAAACTACTGAAAAATAGGATGATGGAATACACACACACAACCATGCCCAACATCAATTATTATTATTATGAATTTACCTTTTCTCTGCTTAAAAAATAATTTTTAAGTACATTTTACAGAATGAAGAATTTTAAGTAAAGAAAAATGTATTTTCCTGGTCAAATTTGAGCCAAATTTTAACCTTTTTTGAAATCAGAAATTGAGACTTTTTTATCCATAATCACAGAAACTACATAGAATGCTGAAGATTGTCATGGTTTGTCATTATGACTAATTTTTTCCCACAAGAGTAGGTCCCACAGCTTAAGTGGATTAAAAATAACTTTTGCACATCCTATGCCTAAGGCTAATTGGATATTACAATGGAGGTGACTAGGTAAATCATGTTTAACAAAAATTTTCATACCAAAACAGTAATAAAAGTTGTCAAAATTTAATGATAACAAAAAGGTGAAAACAGTAGGGAGACTGGGGCTACTTGGCATAAGGGCTAAATTGGCATTCACCTAGATTTTTTTTACCAGTGATTTCAGAGCGGTGATAACACCATTGTTTAACTACACGTGTATGTTGCATCATCCAATCTAGTTTCCTAAGATAGATAGCCCCGCATCAGGGGTAAATTGACATAGTTCAAACACTTTTGTAAACAATATTTAACAAGTAAACTACACTATTTTTAGTGATATTTTCATCATTAATTTGTAGCCAAGGAGTTCCACTATCAGCTGCCTTGGTTATATTAGCAGAAAGTAAAACTGAAAAAACAAATAAAACCAAAAACTAAGCCAACTAGCTTTTACCTTCCCTACTTTGTTGAAAGTGAAAACGTACATTAAGTACAAAGTCAGACATTAGATGATGTAGAATTGGACAGAAGTTAAAAGTTATAAGTTGATATGCATGCTTCTTAGTTGGGGGAACAAATCCTATGCTTAAACTAGCTGAAGTCCTTATAGATGCATAGCTGCCAACTGGATAAGGTAAAAAAACAGAAGATTTTGGGTAAAAAACAGAAGAATTTATAATTCATCGACATTTTATTAAAAATATGAACCAAAGGGTAGAAATTTATGATTTAAATTAAAAATTTTAGTAATATCAGTAATACAATGTATTAAAACAACCTTTAGAAAACTTAAACTAACCTCAATTTAAACTAATTTTAGAAAATAACTATAAATCTTAACATAACCTTGTATACATAACAGTTTAACATACATCAGGTTTATGTATGTATCTTAATAATAGCATTTAATAGAATAATTTAAATGCACAATTCTTGATTATAATATTTCTATTGGTGGAGTGGTAGCAAACGGGACAGTAGCGCGATTTTTTTTTGTCACCAAACAAAGATGGTGGCGCTATAGTCTTCGATTCTAAACTTCTAAATAGGGTTGCCTTAACAACAGTATAAATTGAAGGTAGCCACTTTGGCGAGAAATAGTCCACTGTCCCGTTTGCTACCACTCCACCTTTCTATTCTTGGCTATAATATTTATTTACACATTACTTGGGACACAAGTTGGGAATGCTCGGTAATATATTATCTAGCGATAATCTTTAAAAAATGCAAAAAGCGGAAGAAACATATTTCCGTTCGGAAAACCGGAAAAATTATGAAAAATTGGAACGTTTCCGGGTAATCCGGAAGGATTGGCAGCTATGTAGATGTAGGAAAAATAAGAAAATATGACTGGGTCTTGTCAAATTGCTATGAGAATCACTATTCATGTGGGCAGAACAGAAAATTTAGACATCATTAGCCAACCAAAGTCTAATAAAAGTTTTCTTATATGTGTGACAGGAGGTAGATGCCTGTCAGGTCAACCTTACATGGACACTAATCAGTTTATTTCAGGCAGATAGTCTTGTCTCTTGGGATGCATGCTCACCAAGATTGTAAAATGAGTGCTCAGTAGAATAAAGGTGAATTGAATGAAAGCATTCTGAACACTTAAGTCTGGACTAAGATGGAAAAAGTTGAACAAATGAATAAAGAAATCAAAACATCCAATGATAAATAAAGGGTTTTCCTTCTATGTAACATTAAAAACTAAAGTAAATAGAAAAAAAAATTAATTAAATCAAATTGAAGAGATAAAACACTAACTTGGAGGTAATTGAATTAACGTCACTGGAGCAACACAATGGTCTATTTCAATTTGGACAGGGAAAATGACAGAAATGATGACTTGGAACATCAATTACAATATACTATATGAAATTCGAATTCGCATTTTGAGTTCTTGAGAAAAAACCTGGATCCTCCAATTGAGAATCTGACTAAAAAATTAGCTGAAGATAAAAAGTTTTCAAATGAAAAAAAATTTTTAACTCAGATAAATTATTCAAATCATATTGCAATTTATATTGTTTAAAAGTTATGAATAGCAAAAACAAAGGTTATGAACTCAATTGCTGCAAAATATTTTATTTCTGTGTTTATCTCATTTGCTTTTTGATAAATATCAAAATTTGATTTCAAACAAAAAAAATTGACGAGCACAAGAAAGAAATATTGCACCTTTTCAGTGATGAACCTCTCATCATACAGCAAATCTCATAGCGACAAATTCCTTGGAATAGACAACGTTTGTTAAAATCAAAGTCTGTTATTCCATTTAATGATAGAATGCAAAGAAAAACCTTGAATGAATAGTTCCAAGATATTTTAAAAGTAATCACAAATTAATGAGGTAAATGGAATTGCATTTTTTTTGTAAAATATTTCAGGAGCAAAAACTACAAAAAATTATATGAAACAAACTGAATCCACAAAAGAAAGCTATTATAAACTTTCACATTAATTCATCAAGTGTCCACATCTGAGTAAGATAAAGCCGCTGCAGTATTTTACTCATCACTTACGAGACCTGAAACTTGTTTGTGATGAGGAAACAGAATGGGTAGGGACCTAGACAAAAGCGAAACTGCAGATTTGAAGCTAGATTGAACAACTTTGAGCATCTTTCACATGGATCTTCAGAGAGATCTCCTTGCACTCTCTTTTGAAAAGGAAAGATTGAGCCCGTTCCATTCTGATATTAAACTGTGGCTAATGGACCTTCAAAATACTTTCAAGGTAACCAAAAGTTTCTAATGAACAAAGATGTTGGCTGTTTTTAGGTTTTATGGCTTAAGGAACATGTTTGGCCAAGACAGATGTAAAGGAAAAATTGTAGTGAAAGGGAGAAAAGTTTGGGTTGAGGAACAGAGAAGTGTGATGCAAGCATAAAAAGATAGCTGGAGTATCCTGGGTGAGCAACCATAGCATTTACCAAAAACCGTAAATCCCATTGGAAAAAGAAAATATCACTAGAGTACCTTGGGTCAGTGAAGTTTGTACACACTTAAAGATGTGCTCCTGAGGGTATCTTTAAAAAAAGAATAAATGCTGGGCGGAGACCAAAAAAGTATCAACTTTCATTTTAGAAGTAAAAATTATTTTTTAGGATACGATGTAATGTGTCAAGATGACAAAAACTTGATGAAAAAATATTGCAAAACGAAATCAGTGTTGTTATTATTTTCTGAAACCAGCAATTGGCATTTAGACACAATTTTACCTTCATACTAATTATGCATTTTTTGCTACATACAGTCCGATTAGACAGCACAAATTATGTACTTAAAATGACTTGCAACGTAAAGTCAAGGATTAATGTTTAAGAATTTAGAACAAATCGTGCGGAATTCCCAAACACATTATCTATTAAAGCAAATTTAATTATGAAGTCATATATTGTTGCTGAACTGACAAGTAAACACAGAATTTGTAGTCTTTTTTTGTCTTTAAATACATTAAATAATCAAATAGAAGAAAAGGTATGCAATTTGAACAGTTCACTTATGTTACTATTAAACAATAATATTAATGCAGTATTAAATAGTCACATGTGTATTCCCATCTAATACAGGAATAAAATAATTAGAAATGTTAAAAATGCAAAACTTACAGTAAAATCCTCTTCAGATGAATGTTTAATAGAGGTGTAAAATTTGGTTGTAGGAACAATTTTCTACAATTCATCTCAAGACAAAACCTAAACAAAGAGGAAAAGTTACACTTTAGAAAACTATACTTCATTTGCAAAGGTAAACATGCTATTCATGGCAAAAACAAAAAGACCAAACACATAAGATATGGAGACTGAAAAATAGTTCTATCAAAAAGATAGGATAACACGAGAAACAATAACTATTCACAAATTATGAGTAACTGACTTAGGCAAGCAAAACTGAAAATATTTGACATGAACTTCCTTCATGCACATGTATGTGAACCTTCAATAGAAAAATAATACTCCACACATGCACATTTTAGCTTTTGTGTCATTAGTTAACATGTGCATCAGGTCTTTAGCATACCTACAGACATTTATGTGTGTACTTTGTTTACCAACTTTAATAGCTAAAAATAAGTCATGCCTTACTGATATAAAATGGAACACTAAAACATGATATCCAGAAAGCTTTATTCATCAAAATAATGTATGAAGAAAATCAAATCAAATAATACTTTGACATACTAGTATAATAATTAGATTTAGTAATAATGTAATGAAATTTTATCAACAAGTTATTAACGACATACTAGTATAGTAATTAGATTTAGTAATAATGTAATGAAATTTTATCAACAAGATATTAACGACCGTTCAAGATCAATACTGAAGGGAATGTTCCTAGGACACCTCATCATTTTGAACCAGTTAGATGAAGATGTCAACACCTGAGCTGACTCCAAACTTCCACACCAACATAAGGACATTTGGGTCACAACAGATTTTACATGTACTAGCCTACATAAAAAATGGTATTTGATGGACCGAGTTTTGAACTGCCACCGATTCAGTTGCTAATGTGTTTTCGTCTAACCAGGCTACTGCAGTCCATAAATAAAAATAAAGGTATATTTCTAGATTTTAAAGACTTTTAATTAAAACAATAATCCATATTACATTTTTACTACAATAGTAAAAATCTTACCTTCTTGAATAGCAGGGGGGGGCAGGGCCCGATTTAGAAAATTTGGTATAGTAGGCGCAACACGCAGGAAGGGGGCCCCCCATGTTATCCGTTCATCACAAAAACTAATTTTAAAACAATAATTGGTACTTACGTATTTGACTGTTGACCGTTTCAAAAATTGTTGAAAAAACATTCCAGAAAATATAAAAAGTTATTTTTGTTTAAAATTTTTAGATACTTTTGAAACTTTGGGGCCCTTTAAATTATGGGGGCCTAATGGTAAATCAGGGCCTGGGGGGGGATACATTAATCTGTGCATGTACATTACCTAGTACACTCGGGTGTTACATTAAAGAGATACAAGTGGTCACTTTAAGAAAAGATGTAGTATAACTTTTAATTATCAACACAGCTGATCTTGAAACATTTTAGTTCTTAAAACTGAAATTTTTTTTTATGATTCAAGAAATGTAAGTCATAGTACTGTATTTTATTCCTTTATAAACTCATGCATTAAAGTGACAACAAAACAGTTTCAAGATCAATAGATAAATCATTTTGCTGTTACATTTTCTTGGTTTTAACTGCACATATACAACTCATTTTTAATTACTATATTTTAAAAGAATAATCAAATTTGAGAAAGCATACTTGTTTTTGTGCATATATTAACCTTAAAGTTCACAAAATGCTCCCAGCAAGCTTCAACATTTTACCCATTCAAGTTTTTTGGACTAGTAACCAGAAAACTTTATTGTAAAAACTCTTATACTAGCAATACTATTGAACACAATTTAAATCTTTCAGATTAGAAGTGATGGAAATCAACATTTAACAATTTTGTTATTTTAAAAATCTGAAATAAGTATCTAATTGGAAAAAAAATCTTTGTTCTAAATATTCATGATGCATCAGAATATCAAAGATACAAGTGGTCCCTTTAAGAAAAGATGTAGTATAACTGATAATCTGATTTTGCACATAACAAACTTGAAAATTTTACAACCGTTAATAGGTTAGTTTGTGAATATGCTGTTCTATTTTGTTATGTGGTTTAATATTTGAATAAAAAGCAGTTGGCATTTGGTGTGTGGTCTAAACAACAATATTTGTCATAAAATATACTTGTTTAAACATACCAAGCATTAGTTTTTTGCACATGAAACTTGTTCATGCACAAGAGATCTTTAGAATGAAACAATTCTATTCTATTGTTACAAACATGTAAGAAAACAATTTTAGGGAGAAATATTTTGCTGAAATCTGCATTTGTTCCTCAATTCACTGGATTGAGATAAAATCCTTATTTTTATGTGATCTTGAGAAAATTTGTGACATGCGGAAATTTGTATTTAGTTTTATGTGGATGGCAATTCGTAAGTGTTGCAAGTGAATTTCATCAATTAATGTTATAACAGCAAACACCTTTCATGAAAAAGTTTTATTTCAAAATAACAGTACCTTATGGAGCATTTAGATAGAAGAAAAGGTGCCCTTGACAAGGGTTTTATTCATAACTTTTCATTTCATATAGAATGCAGATAATTGTCTTTAGTAATGCAAAATGTTAATGCATAGCATTGTACTTATAACTTAAAAATTGCTTTCTTGAACAGAAAAGCATGAAATATTTCTATTTGAATATAGGCAGAATTTCAATCATTTGATATTTATAAACACAAATGTGTAAAATTTTGGAATCATGTGATCATTACCACCAAAAGGTAAAACTAAATTTGTCTAGTCAATAAGTCACTTATTTTATGTTCACAGATATAGCAAAAACATTGGAGAAGGTAAATAATCCAATGCATTGTAAACTAAATGACAAAAATTACTGGTATTAAAATTCGGGATAATGCCCAAGATTATTTAATTTGTCTGAAGGGGAATGATGCTACAAAGTAATTTTGTTCTGACGTGACAATGTAAGAACATCAATTGCAAGTCTAAATCAATAACCTTCAGGACAAAAATAGTTAGCCTAGCTATATTATTTTATGAGCATCCATAAAAATATAGAGCAATTTATAAAGAACATAAAAGCATTTATAAACTGCTAAAAATATAAAATCTTAGACATTTAATAGTGGAACAAACAGCTAAAATTTTTTTGACAAAATGGATATATTCATAAGAAAAATTTGAATAATATTTTGTATGTTTGATGACATTATCTCAAGGTAAAATATGTATTTTATGATTAGTAAAATCACTAATTTTTTCTTTGCATCATTTAACATTCAAACGTAATGCATTTGAAGGTTAAATTAATATGCATGTTTGTAAACACAACGCATAGTATGTATATTTCTGTGAAAAACGCGTCCAGTTCCCTCAAAACTATCAACATTTATACATAAAAAACGAAAACAAATAGTTTCTTCGATATTTTGAAGGAACTTTGACTTAGAAATTTAATTTTAAAAGTACAAAATATTTGTACAGTACACGAAAATAACAAACAGGAATATCATTTTGTCTCTCTCTCTCGCGCGTATGTGCGTAAATAAATATTCCATCAAAAAACTAGGTAACATTTTGCACAAAAACCTGTAGTAAGCAATAAAACAAAAACCTCATACTTTCTCAACTTGAAAAGGTAAATTAACAATTTATTCCTACAGCATAGTTAATCCCAAACTTCCTCTGCGACAAAGTACCGACGTATTGGTCTTTTAACCGCTCGCAACTCGACATTGAAATTCCACTTTTCGTAAATACACAAACCACAACACAAAGGATGATTCGCACATACACATACACAAGCAGTACCTCGGCTATGAGAATCGCAGTCGTACGAAATCCGCCATCTGCCTCGCTCGTACAACAGCTACAGCTCACAGCGTTTCCTCTGTGTTTGGCTCCTGCAGAGCCAGTCAGCTGAGAGAAAAAGGTTGCCAGAAATGCTATCTCTTCTCTCCAACAGCTCCGCTCTACATTTTAACTACTACGGCGCACATGATGTAATGTCGCGCAGTTTTTACTTTCAGTTCAGCGATGAAGAGCGTTCTGAAGGTAATGTCAACATTCGATAACGCGTTGAACAAACATAGAAGTGGGAGATGAAAATTGCATTCCTCTCTTCGGAATTCCATTAAGTTTTGTTTTGAGTGGGATTTTCGAATCATGCAGTTTTGTATTGGTTTTGGATTTCTCCCATGAGCAGTTTTCTCCGTTTTCCATATTCTTCCAATTCTTGTAGATATTTTTTTTTGTATATACATTATTTTTTGTAACTTTTAACATAAAAAATTAAATACTTTATTAAAATTTTGCATTGAAATGCTTTATAAATTGATAATTTTGAGGAAATTTAAAAAAAAAAATCGACAAAAATGCAACAAATTGAGAAATTTCTTAACTAATAGCTTGCCTAGAAAAAAAATAATCGATTAAAAATATAATATTTAACTGTGTCAAAGTGTCGCCAAATGTCACGGAAGTCGTTATTTAACTGAAATCAACAAACTCTTTGGAGTGTTGAGAATTTTTTTTTTTAATATTAGCATTATTGCTATTATTAGTGATATTTTTTAACGTCACACTGAGCAACACAACGCGCTATTGACGACGTTCCGGGATCAAATCCGAAGGAAAAGTTCTGAGTTCTCCAGTTAATTTTTAAGCAGCTCTTTTTGAACTCGACGATCTTAGAAAAGGGACTGGTGTACGTAAAATCTGTTGTAGAACCAAATTTTCTCACGTTTGCATGGTGTGGAAGTTTGTAGAGTGTTGTGCCAGCTAAGGTGTTACCTCGTCATGTGACAGTTGTTCAAAATTACGTGGGATTGTCCTCGGATATTTCCCATTGGGATTGATCCCGGACCGTGGTCAATAGCCCGTTGTGTTGCTCCTGTACGACGTTAATTAAAATACCTACCTACTAACTAGATGCATGCTACCTACCGGTCGGAATTTATTTCGTAAGGTGAGCCAACTTTGGAAAATGTCCCTCTAAAACCGACGCAATTACCTTGCATGAAAGTAATTGGATTAGAAAAATATCTGGTGTGACCTCTTTATTCGGTGTCTGGTACCCCTGAACTTGCTCTTGAAAAAAGGAAAAAAAAATAAGTAAAACAAAACATCTTCCGGTCGTTATGGTTGTCTGACCTCGCTCTTGGAAACCATTAGTTTTTTGCATAAAAGACCGATTAGTTCGGGAAAATGTGCGCCAGAGCACAGATCGATGGAAAGACATGACACGTTTATTTTCTCTAACCTCCAGAACTGCGGTTTTCTCTTTCGACAAAGCTGTGGGGCATTGAGAAACTGCATTCGTGTTTTAGAAACAAATATTAAAAGTAAATTCTATTATTTTACTGACGATATAATCGATTCGAAAGTTCCTGGTTCTAATCCGGGTCAGTGCATAGATGTTCGTAAGCGTATGGTGTACCTGCGGCTGGTGCACCTTAAATCTGTCATGGTCGTCAGTAATCACGTTGGGTTGATGTGGAAGTTTGGAGAGTGGGGTGTCAGCTCAGGAGTTACCTCGTCATCTGACTGTACTACAAAATTACGTGGTGTGGTCCTCGGATTGATCCACGGCCGACGTCAATAGCCCGTTGTGTTGTTCTAGTGCGACGTTGATAAGAATTTACAAAATTACCTACTGGCGTGAATTTTAATTCGGAATTATAAAACTATTAGAAATTGACTTTAACGTTGATTTTACCATCTATTAACAGTCCTGTTTAACTGCTGATTTGATAAATATTACTCGAATCTTTCTCTTGGGGATTGATTCATAACCGTCGTCAATATAGCCCGTAGTGTTGCTCCAGTTTGACTTAAATTAATACCCATCACCATTAAAAAATATTTGGTAAAGGTAATTTTAATTACCATTATCAAATATTATTACCATACCATAGATTATTATTACCATACCAAATATTATTACCATACAATTCCATACCATAGAGCAACACAACGGGCTATTGATGACGGTCCGGGACCAATCATTTAAGGAAAGATCCTAGGACAACACCACGTCATTTTGAACCACTGTCACATGACGAGGCAACATCTGAGCTAGCACCCCACTCTCCAAACTTCCACTCCAACCCAACGTGAGGACTTTCGGCCATGACTGATTTAACCAGCATCAGCCGCCTCTACACAATACGAAAACAAACAACCATGCACTGACCCTGATTCAAACTAGGGATGCGACATCGATGTTTTGAAACATCGATATTCAAAATTAAAACATCGATGTTGATAATACATCGCCCCAAAAACATCGATGTTTTTAAATTCAGTGTATTTAAACTCTCTCCCCCCCCATATTTCTTAAAACTGGTTTAGCACCTAGTGATACAACATTGACAGCTAGCTAAACATCGATGTTCAAAATTAAAACATCGATGTTGATAATACGTAGCCCCCAAACCATCGATGTTTTTAAAATTCAGTGTATATAAACTTTTTTAGCCATTTCTTAAAACTGGTTTAGCAACTAGTGACGCGACATCGACAGCAAAACATCGATGTTGATAATACATCGCCCCAAAACCATTGATGTTTTTAAAATTCAGTGTGTTTAAACTTGTTTAACCATTTCTTAAAACTGGTTTAGCAACTAGTGATGGGAAAGCGGCTCCAATACATCGATGTTTTTTTATAGAACATCAATGTTTTGAAAACATCGACATCGATGTCGCTTCCCTACTTTTCAGACCCTTCACCCTTGGCCACTTTGGTCTAAAAGTATGTTCAATTTGCTAAATATAAAATTATTCTAATTGGTTATTTTTAAAATTTTTATAACGGCACTTTTTTCATTTAAAATAAAACATCGACAACGTAAAAACATCGACAAGTGTAAACATCGATGTTACAAAAACATCGACTCCAATACCTCGATGTTAAATACATCGATGTTTTTTTAAAACATCGATGTTTTGAAAGCATCGACATCGATGTCGCATCCCTAATTCGAACCAGGAATCTTCCGATCGAAAGTCCAGTTAGGCGAGGGGCACAAGTTCGGAACTTAATAAAAAGCCCATAAGAATCAAATCAATCTCAGGTCGATTTATTAGGTCGATGATTATCCATTGAAAATTATTTTCAATGGATAGAAAAACTTTCAAAGATAACTGCGATTAAGTTTGCTTTTTTTTGGAAAAGTAGTACGCACAATAAAACATTTTTTGACGTTTATCTTTTATTTGTTTGTGAAATTATCTTAAAAACACGTGTCTTGTGAATATTTACCAACGTGAAAAATCCTCTCCGTATCTGTTACGATATGACGAGGTAACGATCGGAAACATAAAAACTGTTGCGTGTTTCATGGCCAAAACGATTTGGAAATTGAACTATGGAAATGTATTTTTCATTCAGACATAAAAACGCATGGGCTAGTACATTGATGAATAGTCAATTTACAAGAAGGTTACAGGGCCGTGGTAGCTCAGTTGGTAGAGTAGCGAGGGGTGGGGTAGTTGAATTAACGTCGCACACACACTGGAACAACATATCGGGATATCGGCGACGGTACGGGATCAATCACAATCCCGAAGAAAAAGAACCGGTATAATAGTTAAGGTGTTAGGCAAGCCGCACACCGGAGAGACCGCAAAGCGACGCGCGATAAATAGTCGACAGAACGTCTGAACCCACAGGCTTCCACTCGCTATGTCCGCACACCAAAAAGACAGGCGACAGAGAGTCTCTTTCCGGTCGCTTTCCACTAGTATCGCTTGTCGCCTGTCGTTTGTTGCGTGCAGCATTTTTCGGCGAGTCACGCGTCGCGCGAAAATTGAAGTCAAGAACATGGGCAGTGTAATGATCAGGTAAATATCATTTCAATATTCCAACTAACCACATTGAATTTCTTCATTAATATTAATTAGATTTCAAATTTGCTTGTTTTTCTGTTGAATTTCTTTCGCAGTAAACCTATTATATATTTTCAATTTCATAATGTAGAGATGATTTATATGGTTTTTGAGTAAATACTCCTTTTTTAATATGAAATATAAATTTACTTGATTCAAGTAACCCTATTAAATTATCCTGTCTCCTATGTTAATTAATAATTTTCTTATTAGTTATACTAGCTTAAATACCCTGAATAGCACAGGGTTTTAAAGAAAATTATGTGACTCAAAGAACAATTTTTATCTCCCATAATCTTTTCTCAACATACTCCATTATCAGATGAGTGAATTCACTTTTATATTCCAAATATAAATTTCATAAATATTGAATATTTATTCCAGATAATGTAAAGAATTCTGAGGGATCAATGTATAAAATTTCTCCATATGAATCGAACCAATGTAACAAAATGAAAAAATTAAAATGGGCAATTAATTATAAAGATTTATGTGTAAAATTTAAATGCTTTGTGATAATAAAGAAAAATTTTTCATCGGGGGGGTCTCTTTAAATTTTTTATGAACAGACTACAATACTAAATAAACATCTTGGAACAAAGCACGCTTTCATAATTGTAATAATTTGAGTGAATATATTTCGAGCATCTTCACTCAACACATGGCGAATGGTTTAAATTGGCCATGTGCGATTTGTAGCCACACAGAATGTTTAAAACAAAATTACCGCTGATGGACATCTAATGGTCAGTGGCCCAAGATGAAAATATTTGTCTGGTAATTATGATCCCAATCAGTAAGTACTGATATTTATTCAAAGGGAGGATGATTCTCAATATAATTCTGGGGTGAACTCAGTATGAGCAAAGTTTTAAACGTATTTGAATAAAATAACATTCCTCTTGTTCGGTATTTAATTTTAAATATTAAACATAACAGAAAGAAAAATGCAATGTAAAATTTTGATTTAAATCAATGTTATTTTTTAAAGAAAAATCACTTGGATTTAAATCGATATACTCTGATTAGTAATTACATAAAAAGGTATGATTGTGAAAGTCTCCCATTTAAAATTTTCTTGTATGTTTGTTTCCAGTTGAACAGAGTTGTTCCATCACATCGTCATCCGAGGAATCCGCCATAATGTATGAATAAACAACAAACTTTGGCGGTTTTTTTTTGTAAACACCTGAAATGCGCATGCGTCGAAACTGGTCGCCTGTTTCTGCGGTGTGCGTATAATTTGTCGTCGCGTAGGGACATCCTCAGGGGACTAGAAACCTGAAATCGACTTCGTATCGCGTGTCTCTTTTCGGTCTCTCCGGTGTGCGGCTTGCCTTAGCCTCTAGATCGGAAGGTTCCTGGTTCTAATCCGGGTTCGGGCATGGATGTTTGTAAGCGTATGGTGCACCTTAAATCTGTCGTAGCCGAAAGTCCTCACGTTGGGTTGGTGTGGAACTTTGGAGAGTGGGTGCCAGCTCAGGTGGCGCTTCGTCATGTGACCGTGGTTCGAAATTACGAGGTGTTGTCGTCGAATCTTTCCCTTAAGGGACTGATCCCGGACCGTCGTCAATAGCCCGTTGTATTGCTCTAGTACAACGTTAACTAAAATTACCATTACCATAAATCCGTCGTGGCCTCAAATTTTCTCAAGTTGGCGTGTTGTGGCAATTTAGAGAGCGGGGTGCCAGGTCAGATATTAATCTCGTCATCTGACCGTGATTCAAAATGAGATGTTGTCTTCTGATCTTTCCCTTCTGAATGAGAGCCCGTGATAGCTCGGTGGGAAGAGCATCGGATTAGCAACCAGAGGTTTTCGAGTTCGAATCCAACCAAAGACCGTCGTGTACAAAGGGATGGGTGTACGTTACATCTATCATGGTGTGTTCAAGTTTGGAGAGTAGGGTGCCTGCTCATGTGTTGCCTCGTCATCTGACCGTGGTTCAAAAATACGTTGTCCTCGGATTTTTCACTTTGGGATTGATTCCGAACCATCACCAGCCGACCAACCGGTATAGTGGTTAAGGTGTTAGCCTCTAGATCGGAAGGTTCCTGGTTCGAATCCGGGTCCGAGCATGGATGTTTTTAAGCGTATGGTGTAGAGGCGGCTGGTGCACCTTAAATCTGTCGTGGCCGAAAGTCCTCACTTTGGGTTGGTGTGGAAGTTTGGAATGTGGGGTGCCAGCTCAGATGTTGCTTCGTCATTTGACCGTGGTTCAAAATTACGAGGTGTTGTCCTCGGATCATTCCCTTAAGGAACTGATCCCGGACCGTCGTCAATAGCCCGTTGTGTTGCTCTAGTACGACGTTAACTAAAATTACCATTACCGAACCATCACCAACGGCCTGTAGTGTTGTTACTCCAGTCCGACGTTATTCAACTACGTAGTCTCTTTTCCGCCTTCAGGATTAATCCCGGCCATTGGTAAGTGACCAGTGAGTTGTTCCAGTGCGAGGTTAATGCATGACTTCCTCCCTCACCCCTTTTTTTCCCGTAAAAGGTAATTGGTAATTATTAGTTACCGTCGTTTTAGAGCAACACGACGGTAACTAATAATTACCAATTACCAAACTAATAATTACCAATAATTAATAATTACCAATTACGTTAGAGCAACACGACGGGCTATTAACGACGGTCCTGGATCAAACCCTTAAGGGAAAGATGCGAGGACAACACCTCGTAATTTTGAACCACGGTCACATGACTAAGCAACACATGAACTGGTACCCCACTCTCCAAACTTCCACACCAACCCAACGTGAGGACTTTCGGCCACGACAGATTTAAGGTGCACCAGCCGCCTCTAGACCATACGCTTACAAACATCCATACCCGGACCTGTATTGAAACCACGTAAAAGGTAAAATTGTGTTATAATCATTTTATTTGCTTTGCATTTTTTGTTTGCATATTTGATGTTAACGCGTCCGATTCTTCAAGCAAAGATATTTTCGCAAAAAGTGAGAATCCGTTACACTTGGCGTACTGCTGTGGTCTTTGAAGTTGCCGCGTTCTTTCCAGCCTAAAGATTATTCGATTATTCGATTCTTCTTCAAACAACGTCTGAAACTGTTGAGAAATCCGAGCACAGTTAAGTACAAGGCATTGTGTGTGTTCTTAGCCAGTTGGGGGACATTGGATGTGTAAATCAGTGAAAACGTTTCTCAAATGCGGTATCTCGTGATACAAGCTTAAAAATGAAACATTCCGTTTGTTTAGTCTGATAACTTCAAACGAAGTTAAACAAGCCGTGATAGATATACAGAAACGAAAACCAGTTTTACTCTTATCTTTCGTTCCTGTATGTACTCATGAAGAAATATTTGTCTGAAATTAATTTTGAATGAAAGAACTTATTTCGGAATAATTCCAAGAAACAATTTCTGCAAAGCAAACCTTCCTTAAGCCGCATTCAACTACTTATAGACGATAACCGGATTTGATTAGCATTTCACAGACAATGTCTGTAAGAGAGGCATTCTCCGGCGAACTCAAAATACCCCGTCGTGTTGCTCCAGGTAATAGGTAAATTTTAATTAACACGTCGTACTATAGCAACACAACGGGTATTGACGACGGTCCGCGATCAATCCCTAAGGAAAAGATCCGAAGACAACACGTAATTTTGAACCACGGTTAGATGACGCGGCAACACCTGAGCTGGCAACCCACTCTCCAAACTTCCACACCAACCCAATGTGGGGACTTTCGGACACGACAGATTTAAGGTGCACCAGCCGCCTCTACACCATATGTCGCCAAAGCGGCGATAAACTGTAGGTCGGTATTTTAATTACCGTCTCACTGGAGCAACACAACGGTGCGGGATCAAATCCGAAGGTATGCGGAGCAATTGGTAGATAGGTAGGTATTTTAATTAACGTCGTACTGGAGCAACACAACGGGCTTTTGACGATGCTGAGCATTTGGATAGCGGAAATGAAATATTCACTTTTCTCGGGTTTTTTTTACTGAAAATCCCTTTTATAGACAGCTTTCGTTTGTAATCTCCCGAATGAAGAAATAAACAGTTATTTAGTCATTTTTCGGTACTTTTGATTTTTAGGGTTTCTTTTTATCATATTTTCGCGTAATGTCATGGGATTAATTAAATTTTTATAAATAAGTTTTCTTCTCAATTTTACTACTAGAAGCATCCAAATAACACCTGTCAGCTTCTGACTCCAAAATTATACTTGACCATACCAAAAATGTACCTTGAATGTACCAAATTCAAAATACCAATCTTCACCTTCGAGCTTTTTTATTCACTTGCTTGCTCGGGAGCAGAAACTGCTTAAAACTGCGACGTACGCCACAGAACAAAGTCTTTGCAGTACAATTTTTCCTTAATTTTATCAAAATTTTGGCTGATTTTTTTTTCTCAATAAGTTACGATGTTCTGCAGAGCAAACTTCTCTCCTTGCCACACCTTTTCTTCTTTTCTAGCTACGGAACAACCTCCCTACACCGCCCAAATTACCACAAACACTTTATAAATAACACGTCTTATATGTCAATGACAAAATATTTAACTTCAAAAGTTATCGACAGAATAATTCTGAACGTATGCCTTGGTTTTAAATAAAGTAAGTCAATAAATTTGGATGCTTTCTTATAATATGTAATACATAATTAGCGGATAATTGTTTTTTACGTCTGTTTTTGACTTGACTGCAGTTTTCAAAATTTGGACAAAATGCCTGCGAACAATTGTAATTGCTTGGACTGTTGCAGAACCCTGAATATAATTCCGCACCTGGGTTTGTTTCTACAGAAAATAATCGCCCTGTTGAGATAACCTAACTAACTAACACCAACACACACTCCCGTGCCTAGTGTCGTGAGACACTGTACCAGTTTAAATAAGTGTGGTTGGATGAGTAGAGCATTCCACCAAGGTGACATGTCTACCCAGAATGTTAGCCTGTTGAGATAACCAAAAGCCTCAAAACGTCAACCAAATTATTAACTTCATTTTAACCACAATCACTTATTAATAACTAACCTGTTTTCCACAGTTAATCGCATGTTTTCGGTGTTACGATAACACTGCAAATTCGAAACCCGTTACATATTTTCTGAAGTTTATCTTCACCGGAGCACATCGATGTTGAACCATTCTTCCAGAACGCTTGACCAACAGACGAAAGTCTTCAGCTTCGAATGAAACAGATTCAACTTTGTTTCTCATCCGTGTATTAAAAAAGGGAAACACGATCTAGAGCTGTGCATTATGTTTCGATCGTGTTCCACTCGATGCATCAAGATGTTCTAAATCTTTAAGAATTCAGAAGAGAATTATCACCTGGGAATGGTATTGTTCATTTAAAATGACAAGACTGATCGGTTTAATGATACAAGACTGTTTCAGTTTATCTGCAGATAAATTTAACCTTTAAGTTATACCCCGGTCTAATTAGCTTTCATGTTGTAAACATGTCCTTAGATCGACAAACCTAAATCATCACACCAAAGATCCTGTAAAAAAATCTAAGTATGAGTCTATATTCACCTTCGTAAGTTTTATCGAGCAATTCCATTATCAACTGAGTAAACTAAAGAATAGAATGTATTCACATAATACAACCATATCATATTTCTAGTTCGGCAAATGCTAGACCACTTACAATAGAAAATGCCAACCAACCGGTCTGGTGGTTAAGGTACCTCCAGTTCGGAAGGTTCCTGGTTCGAATCCGGGTCAGTGCATTGATGTTTGTAAGCGTATGTTGCACAGGCGGCTGGTGTGCCTTAAATCTGCCATGGGCGAAAGTCCTCACGTTGGGTTGGTGTGGAAGTTTGGAGAGTGGGGTGCCAGCTCAGGTGTTGCCCCGACATCTGAATGTGGTTCAAAATAACGTGTTGTCCTCGGATGTTTTCCTTTGGGGGATTGATCCCGGACAGTCGTCAATAGCCCATTGTGTTGCTCTAGTGCGACGTTAATTAAAAATTACCTTTACCACTTAAAATCGAAAAACATTAGTTTTATCGAAAAATTATATTACTATCTTACATTATTTGATCAAAAAATTATATTACTACATTACATTATTTGATCGAAAAATTATGTAACTATATTACATTATTTTATCGAAAAATATTACAGTTTAACTGGTATCAGTTTTTAATTTTACCCTCGTGGTTAACGGACCATAGTAGCCCGCATGTGTTGTTGATGTATCTCTTCATTAGCAAAACTGACCAGATCTTGATGGACGAGGTATCACGTTCTTAGGGAAAAAACTGACTAGGTTCTACTTTCCTCTTAAAACATCGACAGTACTTTGATGACGAGATATCTCGTCATTGGCAAAATTGATCAGATCCTTAGTGACGAGATGCCTCGTCAATTGGAACTGAATAACAAATGCCCCTAAATTAACCAATTGATGAGATACCTCGTCAGTTGGTTGATTGGAGGGTTAGACAAAGGAAATTAAATGCAGTTAGCACTCCTGGTTGTTGTCTGGACGAGGTAACTCGTCAGTAGCAAAACTGACCGGATCTTTGATGCTTAAACGGATCAAATAGACGAGATATCTTGTTATAAAAATATCTGATCATATCTTCATTTTCATAAAAATAAATCGTCAATATTCTGATGACGAGATATCTCGTCATTAACAAAAAGCGGTCTGATCTTGATGGACGAGATATCTCGTTAAAACCACTAGGAGGTTTAAAGCGACGAAGAAAATTATACAGGATGATTCATTAGAATCTAGTTTTTTCTTTAACGGATTAGTTTAAAACTTTTAGATTTGTTCGAAGGTTGTGGAAGTTTGGAGAGTAGGGTACAAGCTCAGGTGTCTGCCTCATCATCTGACCGTGGTTTGAAATAACGAGACGTTGTCCTCAGATCTTTCCATCGGGATTGCCGGAACGTCACCAATCGCCCGTTGTGTAAATCCAGAATTTAGCTACCTGCGAACTCAAAACAACTAGCCTCTTCAATCCATTTTTTGGAATTACCGACTCCCTAACATTGATCATTTTAAAGATGAATAACGATTCCCAGTTTGTCGTTGAAACTGATTTCCGTGAAACCTTCCAACTTCCAGGTCGATTCCCGAAGCTAACTTATGACACGCGATGGTCAAGTTCAAGTTTTCATTGATCGTTTATGGACAGAAAAAACGATAATGACCCTGACCGTACTACCATCCCTTGTGACTGATCGATACAGAACGAACTCGTTAACCGCCACTTCTCGTCAGATTCGTTTCCTATTGTCATTGGAGCTCTACGTGACACAGAAGACGAACAATACGCGCGATTGGTGTTCGATCAAGGTGTTTGACAGTTTAATTAACCGTTCTTGGCACTGCACCGAGCAATGCGTTGTTGAAATACGAGTGGTAGGTCCAAATAACTTTGGCGTGCGTGCGATTTTTATACTGGAAACAAAATCAATTTATTGATAGGAATACCTATTGTAATGTTTTCCAATGATGGTCCCCTTTTGACAATACATTGCCAATGCCGTACTTTTAAATAGGCTGCAGCTTAGAAAGGCATTAAGTTTCTTTGCAGCAAGAATAAGCGAGTTTAAAAAGTGTTAGCAATAAATACTTTCCACTGGTAATGTTTCCCAATGATGGTCCCCTTTTGACAATACATTGCCATTGCCGTACTTTTAACTAGGCTGCAGCTTAGAGAGGCATTCAGTTTCTTTGCAGCAACAATAAGCGATTTTAAAAAGTGTTAGCAATAAATACGTTCCACTCGTCATACGTTCCACAGGTAATGTTTCCCAATGATGGTCCCCTTTTGATAATACATTGCCATTGCCGTACTTTTAAATAGGCTGCAGCTTAGAGAGGCATTCAGTTTTTTTTACAGCAAAAATAAGCGAGTTTGTGGTTGTTACTATTCCCCGACATGATCTCTTTAAATTAGACCAAGTCCACGAGTCCATAAATCCCCAAAAAGTCCAAGAAAAGTAGAGGTTCCGAAAAAAACCTTGTCCATTGTAAAGTTAATACATTTTAAAATGAGCTGGCGAAGCCTGATCAGCTCCGCACCTGGTACAAGTCTTGAAAAACTTCTGGCCCTGTTCCCTCCACTGGCAAAACGTAAAATACAAGTCTGCTGGCTTCTATGGCCCTCAAAGAGTAGGGCGCCTCCAGGACGACTTCTCGAGTACCAGTCATGTACTGGAGGGACATTCCAAATATCTCTAGACGTCTTCCTGCACTCTGAGAACGCTTTGCTATATGTACAAGGCATATATGACTGGAGAGTCTCTAAGGAAGCAACCTTTGCCAGGGAATCCGCGATCTCGTTGCCACTTATACCGACATGGGAGGGAATCCATTGGACGTGCACCTTGGAATTGACTGAAATTCTAGATAAGCGAGTTTAAAAAGTGTTAGCAATAAATACGTTCCACTGGTCATAAATGAGACAAATGCGCAGATTTTAGCCATGAAAATGGTTGCATCTTATTTTGAAAAATCAAATATCTTTGAACTTAAACTATATTCCCTTCAGGTGAGGTTAACAACCCAATGTCCTAAACTTTTGGGTACCTATTTTAACTTTTTAAAAGGGCTGATATCAAGCCGCCATGTGTGGGACGTCTGGTCACAGATGTTACATACGCATGGCGATTTGACGAGTTCTTTCGTATAGAAAGGAGATGACGAAAACACAAAAAATTGATCTAAGCTTTCTTCTGAAGGGAGGGTAGTTGAGTTAACTTCGCACTGGAGCAACACAATGGGTTTTTGGCGATGGTCCGGGATCAATCCCGAAGGGATAGAACCGAGAACAACACACGTCATCACGAGCCTCTGTTTGAATTCGGTTTGCATTTATGACCAGTTAGGCACGTGCCAACAGGGGGTGGGGCAGGGGGTATTTGGCCACTCCTATCACTGAAGAGAAGGGGCAAAGGCCATATTTCGCCCCTACACAAAATCAAGGAACATTATTAACATTTTAACTTCAAAAGTAACATAAAAAAGTACCGTTAAAGCAAATTTGAACTCTAATTGAATTTCCTGTCAATAGATGCAGGCCCAGATCTGGAGGAGGGCAAGACGAGGCCTATCCCAAAGGGTCATGTGCCTGTAAAAAAGGTGAGTTTTTTTTTTTATTAACCTCGCACTTTGGAGCAACACAACAGGCTTCTCATGTCAGCTCTGTCCCATTCGACAGACTCTGATTTCGAATCCCAGTCATGACACAAATGTTTATAGTATTTCGGAATCCACTTTTTGCCTTTGGTCCCGATGAGATAAACCTTGATGATCGTTGAGCTGCAAATCAGATCAAAGCTAATCCTCCCATATCCTCCTCTGTTTACCATCATAGCATGATTTAATCCTTCTCACCCCGACGTGTTTAGTATATACAGGACGGCACAAATTGTACCCATAAAGAAACGATAGAAATTTCTCAGCACATCGTAAAGGCTGATTGTAAAAGTTTACTGTCCGCATAATAAATTATGAGTTTCCCCAGAGACATTAACGCCTGAAACTTCTTTTCAAATCCACCGTTAATGGTTTCGAATGAAAATGTCGAATCTAAAGAAATCAAGGCCGTAACAATTACTTTTTCGCGATTGACGCGAGTTTCAAGGATGAATGTGGTTTTTGCTCTGGTAGAAGGGTTGAACAGACTATTCCACCAGCTTTTAAAATTTGTTTTTCTTTCGGTTAGTGCGACTTAATTTTTTCCTCTCGGGATTTTCGAGCATTAGTCCTGTTTTGAAGTTCAATATTAAATGATGCATTTCAAACTCATGTTTGGTGTTCCGTTGCTTTCGTAACAGCCGTTTTGCGAATCAGAAATTGCATTTCTGCGTCTCGCAAGTTTCAGCATAAGGGCGAACTTAGATTTTTACTTTCATTCCAAAAACATCTATTCAGCTTGTAATGTAGCTTAATACGTATAATCACAACTTACGAACAAAAAAGAACTTGTTTTCTTTATCTAACTGCGTGGCCAGCACGGCGTTGCCTTTGACAGTTACTTTTGTGGGGTTTGGTTAGACCACACTGCTCATTAACCCCCGTTGATTGCTACGAATTCCCGTTTGATTTGCGAAGTGGCGTTGCCGTATCTATCTGGTGAACAATTTTCCATAGCTTTCAAATGCTTTGAAATTTTCAATCTATCTTTAACGATCCCGATTTTACAAATAAGAATTAAACAATGCCAGTCAAAAATTTGTTATATTTGTTTTTATTTCTTCGGCTGGAATTGTTTCAGCGCAGGAAACGGAATCTATTGATTTCTCGACAGCGAAGGTCAAATTCGTATGGGAAAAAATATAACAGTTACAATTAAAAAATTATTCATTTAAAGAAAATCATATTTTTAGGAATCCATCTAATGTGAAATTTTCCGCAGATTTCGAAATTTTTACTCTTTTTTTAACGATCTAGGGGATAGAAAAAAGAACTACACAACTCCAGTTAAAACTTTATTTCTTTTTTTCGTCGGCTGAAATCGTTCTTTCCGAAAATCAAACTGAAACGTAAAAAATAAATTTAGAGTCTGTCATCTATTTGTGCCGTTGCCATTAAAAAAAAACCAATAAAAATATTAAATGCCATTTAATTAATTTTAAAATATTCTAGATTGAATTTTAAAATTCGGGCTTGCACAAAAATTGCAAAAAATTCGGACTACTTGTGTGATAAATTTCATTACTGTGAGTGCCATAGATTCGTCAGGACAATGCGTACGTTGGAAAATGACACGTTGGGATGGTGTGTTTGGAGAGTGGGGTGTCAACTCAGTTGTTGCCTCGTCATATGACCGTGGTTCAAAATTACGAGGTGTTGTCCTGGGATCTTTTCCTTAGGGGATTGATCCCGGACCGTCGTCAATCCCGTTGTGTTGCTCTAGTACGACGTTAATCACAAATTACCAAAAATTACCAGCTCCAGTAAGACGTTAATTAAATTACCTACCTACCTATCTGTTAATTACCTATCTGTTAAGCTAGATATAGGTGACGGTAATGTTTTCTACACGGCGATACGTGTTTTCTGGACGTATTTTAAAGCTGACGTCACTTGTCTTTTTTAAATTCTGCACTACGCCAATAAATTTCCAGAGTACCGTAGCTCAAATTAAATTGTTTTCAAGATTTTGAATGATTAAGGTAAGTTTTCATTAATGTTAACACTAGAGCAACACAAAGGGCTATTGGGCGACGGTCCGGGATCAAATGCGAACAGAAAGATCCGAGAACACCACATAATTTTGGACCAAGGTCAAGTGTCGAGGTCACATCTGAGCTGGCACCCAACACTCCAAATTTCAACACCACGCCAATGGGAGGACATCTGTGGCCGCGACAGATATTACGTGCACCTTGTCCCTTTGTATACGACGAGCTTACTTGTATTCGAACACGCAAATCTCCGGTTGCTAATCCGTTACACTTCTAACTGGCCTAACCTAGGCCCCTTAAATGATTAGGAAAGCCTCATCTTTTAAGAGCATTTGTACGATTTTTGTAGCCTTAAGTTTTGTAGCGTTAGTGTTGAATCGAAAACTATTTACAGTCTGACATTTAGTTTTTTATGATTTCGACATTTTAAAAATACTTCTGGAAAAACGCACTTAAGTTGGCACTTTTGAAGTCGGGGTGCGATATTATTAAGAGAATAAAGCGTTAAGTATTGAAAAGAAAATATTTACTACCCTAAATTATTTTGAAAGCACTTCTGAAATAACTGGATTGTCCTGGTGTATATTAGCTGGATGAATATTGGCTGAATAACGGTTTCTCGGGTTTCAAAGATGACCGCGACAGCTAAAATATGACCATGTCCATGTCCATTAATTTCAGGAAAACAAACTAGATTTTAATATTGGGGGATTCAAGGGGTATTTATAGGCTACCTGTGTGCCATTTTGCATGGTTATAGATTGAACCTGATTGGTCTGAAGACAGGAAAAAAATAACCTATGTTTTCCGCAGTGTTCTAAAGTATAAGTGTATCGAATTTAGTTGATTGGTCAACCTGTGTAGATTTGTATAGAGAATACACACACATCCTTTTTTTTATATACATAGCTGATTTAGATGAACAAAATTGTTTCAAAATTAACAGCAACATGTTGAAGGTTGTATGTTGCCAAGGTTGTTACCTTCATAAATTCCTTCTGCGAACGATTATATTTTTTTCTGGATATATAGTTAGATTATCTATGTCATACCCCCAAAAATCTTCAAGTGAAGGTATGGATACTTTTTACTTGAGAAGTTACTGTAAAATGTTTCGACGTATTTTGTACATTTGTGCACATTAAACATTGAGTATATGGATTTTATGAAGGACCAATCATCTAAACCTGGTATTAAATCTCGGAATTCAGATGTGAGAGCCACATTTAGCTCTCTGGCCCACAGTTCAACTGGCTCGAATCTTGTTCTGAACATAAATATAATGGTTCGGGGTCTACTTTAAGAATAGGTCCCGGTTTTTTTTGCTTTTAAGAAGCAAAACATTTACGGGGTTTCGCTACAAACCAATCTTCCAAAATCTTGAAAACGCGATACTCAAAACGTTGCGAAATAGAAACGCGTCTGCTTTTCTCTCCGAGAAGACCGTCAACAAGTCTGACATCACCACCGCATGTCACATAGCTTTTGCGACACATTCGAGCTTTCAAAGCATAAAGGATAAAGGAAAATCCATCAAAAAAAAGAGCAGTTTACTCTTTCACCATGACCCGTACGACCCCCCCCCCACCATTATTTAATACAGCCATATCCCTGGAATAACTTCCTCAAACCGAAGCATTGCTCCATCCGCTACGACGCCAAGCCGCGCTGCGTCGCCAAATCAGTAAGCCGCCAACGCGGATGTCCGTCACACCGAAACCACCCCCAATTCCAGAGATTAAAGGGAGACGACGTCTGACTCCCTGGCGTCCGACATCCATGAGGGTCAGAGGAGAGAATCCACATTCGGAATGGGAAAGAAAGGCTTCGCTTTGTTTGGGGAGAATTGCAGCGCTCGCTTCTATTTCCGTCGTATCCGGTAAATAACACAGTGAAGGTTTTGTTTATCAACCTGAGTCCACCCCTCTTGCCATGCCGTTTTTGGTCTAGAGAAAGTCATCGCCCGATAAAGCCAGACACGATGGGTGCTTGATAAGGCCTTTGAATGAATGCTCTCTGTAACGAGGTGTCTCAATTAGCGCAATTCAATTCTTGATGGGCAGGTGGTTGAAGGGATGTTTTGTTTCTCGGATGTGTGTGTGTGTGCGGGACTGCCACTTTAGGTTAATTCCAGAACCCGAGATTTTCTTTTCTTTTTGTCGAATAGTTATGCATTTCCTAAATTCCCCGCGAAACCTTCGTCATCTGACCGTGGTTCAAAATTACGGGGTGTTGTCCTCGAATCTTTACTTATGGGATTGATCCCGGACCATCGTCACTAGCCCGTTGTGTTGCTCTAGTACGCCATTAATTAAAAATTTACCAATTACCCAGCGAAGCAAATTAAACGACATTTTCCGTTTTAAAATATCGATTGGAGAGGTTTTCAGTGCAAGCAAACAAAAACGGAGATTTTACTTCTACTCAAATTCTCTCGCGTGGTTCAAAATTATCAGGTGTTGTCTTCAGATCTTTTCCTTCGGGATAGATCCCTGACCGTTGTGTTGCTCTTGTACGACTTTAACTAAAATTACAAAACCCCGCATCGTTTTCAATAGCCCTTTGTGTTGCTCTAGTACGACGTTAATTAAATTTACCTTACCTTACCTTACCCGGACTAATAATTCGAGGTGGTAGAAACCCCTGTTTTGTGAAATTACTAATTTTGAAAACAAAACACTTTCCTTTGTAATTTGTTTTGTTCCATTTGATTATTTGCTTCATATATGCTTTGTTGCATAATTTCAAAATATTCAGGTCAATAATTTTGAATACACGAAAGAAGATTTATGATTCTTTTTTAGGATGCTAATTTCTTAATAAACAGCGCACAGAAAAAGATAGGAAATTATTTGTACAAATTACGCCAAGAATCAAATCTAGTAAGTAATTAATTTTTACAAATCGCAATAGCATTCAGCTGTATCAAAGAAAGTGGCTTTCTGTTAAGGCATTGTTGCTTTCGTGATGTAGACTCAATGTCATAGAGTTGGTACGGTTGATTCATTTGAAATGAATGCTATAGAAGTTTTCGGTTCACACTAGGACGCTGTGCACGCTTGCACACGGCAGATCGGGATTAAAATACTCAAATAGATTTTATTGGCAACATAACACAGCCCGTTGCAATAGTAACCGCGCAGACGCCATCGCTATAACTGTCACGCAGCAGTTAATCTACTTAAATTATTTCGTACGCTTCACGTGTGGTGCTGGGGGGACGTTAAATCAGAAAAGTCATAAATAGGTGAGCCAGTTCCATTCTTCTTGATTCGGCCAGAACGGCGGGGGAACATCTGCCGCATATCCTGGTGAATAAATAAGCCGCCTGTCAGAGCGGCCCGAGCGATGTCTACTTTGCAAGACAATATGTGTAGTTGTGGCTAAGAACAGAGGGACACTGCTCACCAAATTTGGACATACACGTTTTATTTGTATAACATTAAATGAAGTTTACGATATCTACACCGCACCGTCCGGTACTTCAAAAAAACACGTCTACCCCAAGACCGCTAGTTCCACCGTCTCCCGGCGAACGACCCTCTGGTTTTCACCCCCTTCTTTTCATCCCCCGGGGTCGGGGCCAACCACCGAACACTCCGTAAGGGGAAGGGGTAATGCTTACTGAGAGAGGAATATAACAGGAGCCACAAGAACGACCGTTCTTATATGTGTCCATGACACCCGTCCGAAGATCGTAACATTCCTCCCTCCTTAAGCGTGAAATAGGCCCTAAAGGCCTATTTCATAAGACGCAAGACATATAAAACATATTTATAAAACATAGCAGACAACAGCAGCAGAGAGTCCCTCATCGTCCGTTGTCTCCGTGGGCCGAATTCTTTATTTCCACTCTCCCCTGTTCTCCTGACCCGGGTGACCTTTACTGACACCCCCGCCAACCTCACTAGAGGAAGTCCCATTCCCCCCAACAGCAGTTCCTTCTTGTGTTGGCAGGATAACCTCACACCTCTCCACAAAGGTAGCAGGTACACCGGTGCCCTTCAAATAGTTGTCACCAACGAGCCAAATTGGAGTCTGTGTAAGATTGTTTGTGTCCCTAGTTGGCAAACATGCCTCAACAATACTCTCATGCATGAGTTTACAAACTAGGTTATGATCTAATTATCGACACTAATCTCTACACAAAATAAAACTAGGGGAAAGGAATATATACAAAAAATCTACAATCAACATAACCACTCCTACCAAATTACTTATTACTTCAAAACCAATATGAATGCAGTACACAAAAATAACTACAAGTAAGAGTAAAAATACTGTACATCACAACAATATTTAAAAAAGAAAAATTACTGGAATTAACCAACTTCCCGACAGTACAATTTCCTCAGTGGTAAGCACTAAAAAATATTAACACTTCCTGGCAACATAATTTCATGAGCGGTAAGCACTCCAATATTCATTTCACAAGGGATAAATATTGCCAGTCTCCTACGAGATCCTCATTTACAGAAATCTCACTTATAAGTACTAAAATTAAAATGACCAAATAACTAAACACAGGAACTTAAACAAGTGAAAAATTAATTATATACAACATAATTCCTATTTCCAACATTCATTTATTTCGTAGTTCTCCAGGCCCTTAAGGACCACCTTTTACAAACCTATCAATTTCCTTAAAATCCAAATCGAAAACTGATAAATGAACTTTTTGCGATAATGCCACCACAGGAATGATAATCGCCTAATCCACCCCCTTTCTTGGGTACCGATCAATTGATTTAACTTGTTACTCTTCCCCCAATAAAAAGTAACCCCCCACATTTTAGATTGAGGGTATCTCATGGTCTTTCGTGCCACCCCTGCTCGCACTGAACTCCCGTGTAAATTTACCCTTCCTCTTGTCTTCTCTATCACCGCCTGATTATCCGTCGAAATCTCCGAAGCCCCTCCTAACCTTTCTGGACTGCGCTTCAAGAGAACTATTCGTTGACGAATCTTCCTCCGCAAACCGATCTCTCGACTATCCGTCTTTACTCCGCGTCGCTTAAATCCAGTGTCCAAGAACGACTTGGATAAAATCTCACCCTTATGTTTTTCCCTGTGCGACTTTGGCGTTTCAGACAAGCACTCCTTTACCTCCGATTTCCCGTTCTCTCCGAGACCCAAACTATCTTTCTCTAGCCCATGCTGCTTAACTCCCATATTGTCACCGAACGCCTTGGGCAAAATTTCACTCTCGTGTTTTCCCTCACATAACTGTGGAGTTACGGAGGAGTGCTGGTTTCCACCCCCTTTCCGAGACCTTCGCCTTTTCCCATTCACGCGACTACATCTGTGACTCTCCCCCTCCTTGGAAGTAATAACTTCACCAGGAATGTCCGTTTGCTCCCTTCCCAATGAGTCCGTTGGGTCATCTACCTCGCCTTGTGTCTTTTTGTGACCTTCAGCCACCTCCCCCTGGGCCGCGAGAGCGTTTCTCTCCGTCTCTTCGCCCACGAGTTCTTTTTCCCGTTCCATGTCCTGCGAAGTTTCTGATTCCCCCTTCACATCCGTTGGGGTAGGGTCAGTTCTATTTTCCTGCCCTTTCCTCCCCTCCTGAGAGAGATCGCTCCTTTCCTTATCTTCACTAGTTCCTCCTTCCGTTCTTTCTACACCTTTCTCCAGCATTTCTAACACCCTCCATTTCATTTCATAAACGGACAATCTCTCTTCAGCCTTTTCCTGAGCAGCTTTATACCTTTTTTCGGCCAATATCAAATACCTTCTAGCCTCTGCCCTTGCTACTTTTACATGCCCCTCTACTTCTCCAAATTCCTTTCTCGGTTCTATTTGAGCCATTATCCGGCTACATTCCAACTCTCCTTCAGCATTTATCTGATCCCTTACCGCCTCTCTCCATTCCAATTGGGCTTCTCTCCAACCCCTTAGCGCCTCCTTTTCAGCTTCTCTTTTCTCTCTTAAAATCCTATCATTAACAATAGATGTCACGAACACTTCTACAAATTCTGCATCGTATGATTTAGAATCCTCTATTATTCTTTTCAATTGACACCTATTCGCATTTGAAGGAACGTCTTCCCCCATTTCAATTGCCACATATCTCATCTCCTCTATCCTTGCTCCCTCAAAATATGCCATGGTGATCCCCGTGTAAACACAATCAATTTTAATAATAACACCCAGCTTCAATAATTACTCAAGTAAATACACAAAGATTTTTCAAACATGCACTTTGATGTTCCATATAATTCCCCTAGTTACTCCATTAAATATGCAAACACTTTCAATAAGTAACTAATTATATTAAATACATCTGCATAATTTTACACTTTTATTTGCCCACAGTAATTCCTAAAAACTTTTCCTTAGCTGATGTTCATTACACATTAAATCCTACAATCCATAGCCCCATCAAAATAAATACACATCATAGCACAAATATAACAATCATCCCCACCTTGCTTCTCATACATATATGTGTTAATCCCCCCTGTGTATTTAATGGCTCACTGGATCAATTCAGAAGGGACTTACCCCAGTACCCTTCAAGGTATGAGTTGACTGCAGAAGGCGCACTTCCATCCCTCCTCGCTTGCGAATAGCACATTCCTCAGACATCTTTCCGGTTGTACACTAACGTTAGACATCAGACGTTAACCATCTCAGATCAGCCTCACAGCTTTTCCATCGCAAAACGCTCGAACCAGCATTTTCCTTCCATCGCCCTAGTCGACACCAAGCGCATCTCCAGGATCACTCTTCCGACGTGGACGCCCCTCGGTCCAGGATCGCTGCTATTCCATCACACGGTATCCGGTCACGTCGATCGCTTCCTCCAACGCTCCTGGTAAGCACCCAACAATTTTCCGGGTTGCGAAAAGGATCCCTCTTCCCAGGTGATGACTGCAATGGTCCAGTGTCGAAGGTTCGCGTTGAGGATAGAATTCAATTCAGGAATTCTCTACAGCTGCTAGTGTAGTTCCCAGGATAGCTCCCTATCCCGAATCCAGCAACAGTCCAGTTGCTCTTCCAAAAATGGTGCAAGTATATACAGTCCAGCAACAATCCAGTTGCTCTTCACGAAATGGTGCAAGTATATACAGTCCAGCAACAATCCAGTTGCTCTTCACGAAATGGTGCAAGTATATACAGTCCAGCAACAATCCAGTTGCTCTTCACGAAATGGTGCAAGACTATGGAATCCAGCAACAATCCAGTTGCTCTTCCTAAACCTCCAAAATGGCGTCGCGTCACCTCTTGCCGTTTGTTCTATACCATCACACAACTACACAACCCCACTTCTGACACCAATTATGTCTGAGCGGCCCGAGCGATGTCTACTTTGCAAGACAATATGTGTAGTTGTGGCTAAGAACAGAGGGACACTGCTCACCAAATTTGGACATACACGTTTTATTTGTATAACATTAAATGAAGTTTACGATATCTACACCGCACCGTCCGGTACTTCAAAAAAACACGTCTACCCCAAGACCGCTAGTTCCACCGTCTCCCGGCGAACGACCCTCTGGTTTTCACCCCCTTCTTTTCATCCCCCGGGGTCGGGGCCAACCACCGAACACTCCGTAAGGGGAAGGGGTAATGCTTACTGAGAGAGGAATATAACAGGAGCCACAAGAACGACCGTTCTTATATGTGTCCATGACACCCGTCCGAAGATCGTAACACCGCCTAAACAACCAAATCTGATAACACCCTCGAATTAAATGCGCTTATGCAGTTTGAGAAAAATAAAACAGAAAGAAATCTCTTATGGACTTTTGTGCGTATTATTATTCTGACCCCATGACTGTGAAATGGTAATTTGGAAGAAAAAGAGTTCCGAAGAATTTGATATCCCCTAGTCGCGTTTATTGCGCTATAATAATCTTCAATTCGTTTCAGTTGAGAACAATTTCTTTAAGAAATGAATATTTTTTATCACGACGATCTGTTTTCTTTCTTTTCCCTCTTAGGAATTGATCCCGGACCGTCGTAAACAGCCCGATGTTAATTTGAAATACCAAATACCCTTTCTTCTTCCATCACATTCTAAAATATTAAATTTATTATTTTTTTTTCCCCCTGACGGATATAAGAATAGAAAGGTATGCATCCATGTTGCACTTTTACAGAATCCAAACAATTGCCTCAACAATCAGTTTTTCAAAAGAATTTCTGATTTCCATTCACATTTTTATTGCGTTATAATAATCTTTAATTCGTTTCGCATGAGAACAATCTGCAGAAGGGGAAAATAAATAATTGTTTTTCGTCCAAACTATTTATTTTTTATTTTTTGTATTTCCTTTTCCAAGCAAATTCTAAACTATTTTAAATTTATTGTTTTACAATATTTTATTCACCTTGACGAATGTAAAAATAACGAACCATGTTACATTTTTACAGAATTCAAGCAATTTTCAAAATAGTATTTCTCTTGTTCAAGTAGAAAAATATAACTCGAATGTTGGAGACCGCTGGCAACATCTTGCATCTGACACGATTTTAGCAAAACATATTTCTATGAGAGGCTTTCTGGGTAAAGCAGAATGTAGATGACGTTAGTGTTTTTTTCCTTAATGCATTCCTAATGTGACGTCACTTGGTTACATTTTAAAGTAATCTGTTATCTACTTAGTCGATACCCGGAAGTAAAATTATCGCCTTCAGGTAGTTTGTTTTTTGGACTTGAAATCCGTCTCATAGTTGAGCGTAATGTATAAAAATAATAATTCGTTTCCATGATTTCTTTGATGATGGCTTTGATTTTATTTCCTACTAGCCACTGCGTGGCTAGCACGGCGTTGCCCGTGCTGTACTTTGTGGGGTTAGGTGTGTCTATTGGGAACGTTTGTAAACCACCGGTGTTTGCTACACATTCCCATTTGGTTTGCTCCGCAAACCAACACCACGGACAACGGCGTGATGGCCTCGTTATTGTGAAATTGGAATTGCGAAGAGAGTGAATGGGTGTGACGTCACAATTACTTGGAGGGTGGGGTGCCAGCTGAGGTGTTATGTTATGATATGACCGTGGTTGTCCACGTATATTTCCCTTATTGGATTTAACTACGACCCTAGTTAATAGGTAGTTGTAGTGCTTGAGAACGTTAATTAAAAATTACCCAATTTTCTCGGATACTTTCCTTAGGCGATTGATCCCGGACCGTAGTCAAAAGCCCGTTGAGTTGGTATTGTACGACGTTAATTAAAAATTGCCTCGGATCTTTTACTTAGGGATTGATACCGGATCGTTGTAAATAGCACCTTGAGTTGCTATAGTACGACGATAATAAAAAATTACCTCGGATGTCTCAATTAGGGAATTGATACCAGACCCTCGTTAATAGGTAATTGTGTAGCTTTTGTGTGATGTTAATTAAAAATTAAAAATTTCTTCAAATTTAAAATTGGTTGAAATTTGTAATAAAAACTTGCATAATTTGTGTTTATTGTTGTATTATTTTTAAAATCGATCTTATACACATGCATATATTACTACAATGGCAAAAATTGTATTTTCTAAGAATTAAAGAGATTTAAGTTTTTGAATAAGGCAGTTGAGAAAATTGAATGGTGAAAGGAGTGAGAAACGTTTTTTTTACTGAAAACCGAAAAAATGAGTCTATTATTTTTTAAATTTTACAACTGAAATGTGTATCTTATTTTGAACACAACAATGAAATGTGTTGATTTGGGCAACATAGTATATTTTAACCCCAAATTACTTAAATAATAGGGAGACAGAAAAATTAGAAATATTTTTGCAAGTTGAGGTAATTTTGAATAAAATAGATTAATAGACCAAAATAAAAGGTATTTTTTTTTATTTTGTTGAGTACAAAGATAATTATTTTTTTGCTTACCTGAATTTTTAAAATTAGCAACGTTTGTAGATGTGAAATGTAACTTTAGAAACAATTAAATGAAATGAAATAAGTCTGTGCCATGTGCAAAAGGAAAACAAATTTTTTAAATGTGAATTTTTTACTTGATTATATTTCCCCGAGAGAGTATACATGTACACTTATTAAAATAACCATATGTGACAAGAAATTTAAGTGATATCTCTTTATAAAAAGTAAAAAGGTATTAAATAATCTCAAACACTTGAGCGTGGGAGCAACACGGTTGAATGAGACAGAGTTGTACGACTTTAAGGTGATTGTGCCTTGTTGATGCTGACAGTGAATCTTAAACGAACTGGGAACTGAAGTTTTTTAAATTGGAATGGGATATTAGAAGTGATGATTGGTATTTAACGAATGAATACGTTTAAACTTGCAGCATGAACCACAGGGGTTGTAACCTTTTGGCAGGGGGGCACAGGTGTTTGCACAACTGTTTGGCTTGTTTGCATAATCATAAAATCACGATGGTGGCTTCAATAATAGTTCGCATGAGTTTCTTGACAGAGTGTTGTGCCATTGCACAGTGAAGGTGGATTCAGATTCGTGAGAAGCATAATTGGTGCTCCAATATGTGCGAGAGTAGTCCAGATGGTTCCAATATGTTAAAAAACTGTGTCGTGTGTTTTAAGGCCTCATTTGTATGACGCGTAATGTGTATAGATTTGTAAATTGAAAAACTACGGAGCAATTCTCGCAAGAGTTGCTTTTTGATGGCATTGACATGTTTATTTAATTGGGAAAGATTTGCCCTTTGGCACAGCCCTGTATGATGAGTGGTTTGCTACAACAGCAATATATCGATGAACCACAGGGGTTGTAACCTTTTGGCAGGGGGGGCACAGGTGTTTGCACAACTGTTTGGCTTGTTTGCATAATCATAAAATGACGGAATGAACGGCAAAGAAAAGAGCAATATGAGTGATTGATTGCCCAACTTGAAGGCATCCCACAGAACGGCAGCGCTCACTATTTGCTATTTGTGTTGTGGAAGTGACAGAAACACGTCCGTTTTGAAAACAAATCCTACAAAAGTTGCAAACACTTTTTATAGCACTTACATGCAACTCCTCTAATCCTTGACAGTGCTGGCTTCTTATACGACTGCCTTTTTATATTTGTCGGCACGAAACTGTGATTGGCTGTTACATAACACATTTGCATAGTTCCATCTAACTCTGCAGCAAATTGCAAGTTTATATTAGCTTACAGAAATTAACATATTCCACAACGTCCTTAACTTTTGGCAGCGAGTGTAGACAATTATAAAATAAAGTACAACGTGTGTTGTATGTTCGGCATGTCCTGACGAATCTATAGTACTTCCAATAATGAAATTTGGCACATAAGTAGTGTGAATATTTTAAAATTTTATAGTCCACCACGAATTTTAAAATTTAATCCAGAACATTTTAAAAGTAATGTAATGAGATATTTAATTATTATTGTGTTCCTCCGAATAGCAAGTCTTCAATTGGCATTGACTAAATAAGTATTTACTGTGCGTATGTAGCTGCCCGATTACAGGATATCCCTTATAAAAATTTATTGCATTTTTAAAAGCATATTAACTATTAGTTTGGATTATCATAATGTATAACATAAGTATATATATTTTTGGAACTGGATCACAGTTGTGCAATACGTTGTTTGTTATTGTTTCTGTTTGAGAGTACGATAGTTTGTATTATAATTTTTAAAGCATATTATCTTTTCGTTTGGATTATTTTAATATATTTTTCAAAAGCAGAGACCTGCTTCATCAATTTATTGTCGCTATGTATTCCGAGATTGAATCGGAGAAGGTGTGGTACATACCACTGAATCAGATTACTCAGAGTGGAACAGTATGCACATTTGAGAGATGCTTTGATAAACGGTGGAAATGATGCGATAAAAAAACTGAAGTACACAGAAATGACAAAACTTCCAAAAAGATATAAAAACCAAAAGTAAAAGTTTATGCTTTTGTAAATTTAAATGAACGGCAAAGAAAAGAGCAATATGAGTGATTGATTGCCCAACTTGAAGGCATCCCACAGAACGGCAGAGCTCACTATTTGCTATTTGTGTTGTGGAAGTGACAGAAACACGTCCGTCTTGAAAACTAATCCTACAAAAGTTGCAAACACTTTTTATAGCACCTACATACAACTCCTCTAATCCTTGACAGTGCTGGCTTCTTATACGACTGCCTTTTTCTATTTGTCGGAACGAAACTGTGATTGGCTGTCACATAACACATTTGCATAGTTCCATCTAACTCTGCAGCAAATTGCAAATTTAGATTAGCTTACAGAAATTAACATATTCCACAATATCCTTAACTTTTGGCAGCGAGTCTAGACAATTATAAAATGAAGTACTACGTGTGTTGTATGTTCGGCATGTCCTGACGAATGTATAGTACTTCCAATAATGAAATTTGGCTCATAAGTAGTGTGAATATTTTAAAATTTTATAGTCCACCACGAATTTTAAAATTTAATCCAGAACATTTTAAAAGTAATGTAATGAGATATTTAATTATTATTGTGTTCCTCCGAATAGCAAGTCTTCAATTGGCATTGACTAAATACGTATTTACTGTGCGTATGTAGCTGCCCGATTACTGGATATCCGTTATAAAAATTTATTGCATTTTTAAAAGCATATTAACTATTAGTTTGGATTATCATAATGTATAACATAAGTATATATATTTTTGTGTTTCCTCCATTTTTGGAACTGGATCACAGTTGTGCAATACGTTGTTTGTTATTGTTTCTGTTTGAGAGTACGATAGTTTGTATTATAATTTTTAAAGCATATTAACTTTTCGTTTGGATTATTTGGATATCTTTTTCAATAGCAGAGACCCGTTTCATACATTTATTGTCGCAATGTATTCCGAGATTGAATCGTAGAAGGAGTGGTACATACCACTGATGGAAAGAATAGGAATATTTAATTTTGATAATTTATGCAAGGGGATAAAAATTTACAAAAGCATCACCTGTTACTTTTCATTTTTATATCTTTTTGGAAGTTTAGCGATTTCTGTGTACTTCAGTTTTCGTACAGCAACATTTCCATCGTTCATCAACGCATCTGAATCAGATGCGTCAAATGTGCATACTGTTCCACTCTTGAGTGACCTGATTTAGTCGTATGTACAACAACAAAAATGATAAAAATTAACTATACGAAAACCAAAGTACTATACAGAAACAAACAAAAGATTGCATAAATGAAACAAACCAGAAATTGCACAAAAGATCAAAATTAAATATCACTAAACTTTGAAAAAAATATCCAAACTAAAAGTTAATATGCTTTAAAAATCAAAATCTTTGTATACAGTCGGTTTTGGTCTAACTACATTAAAGCAACAACGCAGTAAAATGACGACAATGTTATGCAAACATGACTGATATTTTCGTGAGGCAAAATATAGCAGTGTAATCTAAAGGGAGAAGCCGTTACTAAACAAAAGCATAAAAACAGCGTTTGTTTTAGTCGTATAACAAAACATTGTGGGGCGTACGTAAAAAGAGGCCGTTATAGCAAAATGCCATAATTTTGTTATTATTTAATGAACTTTTTTGTTTGTTTCTGTGTTTGAGTGTCTTTTGGAAAGAATAGCAACATTTAATTTGATAATTTATGCAATATAAAAATTTACAAAAGCATCGCCTGTTACTTTTGGTTTTTATATCTTTTTGGAAGTTTAGCGATTTCTGTGTACTTTTCAGTTTTTGTACAGCAACATTTCCATCGTTGGTACAGCTACACTCTACGTTTATGAGTGATGGCAACGGCTTGGCGATTTTTTTTGGCGCACTTCTTAAGTCGCCAAGGAAAAAATTATTTCTTAACTCTTTTTCCGTCACAAATTTTTTTTCTTTTTGCAACACACTTTTTAAACACATTTCAGAACGTTTTAAAAAGTATATTTTTTAAAAACTTTCACAAAAAGTAGTAAGCTTAAGCACATATCAATACACATTTGTGAACCAGCATAGAAACTAAGCTACGAATGTTGGGTAAGAATACCCTGAAACTTATCAATTAATTACACTAAATACAGTGGGCATGTTGGAAAAAAAAAAGATTTACAAAAGAAAAAGAGCAAGAACTAATACAACCTGATAGCGTCAGAATTCTTTCGTAAAAAAATAGTGAAAACGAAAATGGTTAAAGTTATAATACTCTGAAAACTATTTTAGTAAAATAAAAATTCCACAACTGTCAAAATACAAATAAATGGACCAATGGTATCACAGAAAACGATTTAAAAGGACCAATGCAATCAAAGGATATTTTAAAAACAAAATAACCAATGGGAGAAAAGAAAAAATTTCAAACGAATCAATGAAATCAAACGGATTTTGGAAGAACTTTCTATAATATTTAAAATGAAAATTGAAAGTTTCCGTTTGCCGAGGTTGCCATGAAAACCACAACAGCCGTAACGAAAGATGTGCTGCCTTAATTTATCGTAACTCGCTACCAGAAGTGCGCCAAAAAAAATCGCCAAGCCGTTGCCATCACTCATAAACGTAGAGTGTAGCTGTACCCCATCGTTCATCAACGCATCTGAATCAGATGCGTCAAATGTGCATACTGTTCCACTCTTGAGTCATCTGATTTAGTCGTATATATATGTACAACAACAAAAATGATAAAAATTAACTATACGAAAACCAAAGTACTATACAGAAACAAACAAAATATTGCATAAATGAAACAAACCAGAAATTGCACAAAAGATCAAAATTAAATATCGCTAAACTTTGAAAAAAATATCCGAACTAAAAGTTAATATGCTTTAAAAATCAAAATCCAAAGTATTGTAGTCTAAAAAAGAAACAATAACAAACGTATAGCACAACCGTTATCCAGTTTCAAAAATGAAGTAAGCACAATAAAAAGATACTTATACAAAAGATTAAAAGTCAACGCTAACTAAAAGTTAACATGCTTTAAAAAAAGCAATACATTTTTGAAAGGATATGCAGCAATCGGGCGGCCGGCAACGGATACACACGCGCAGTAAATACGGATTCATTCAATACCGATTCATGACTGTTGCCATTCGGAAGAAAGATAATAATAATAGAACATCGCATTAAATTAATTTAAAAAATTTTAAGATTAAATTTTAAAAATCGGGCTGGTCTATAAAATCGCAAAAAAATTCGTACTACATGTGTGCCAAATTTCATTAGTGTGAATGCCATAAATTCGTCAGGGCACAACTTCATGACACACACACACACAAGAAAAAACTTTACTTTATAATAGTAGAGAAATCTGTGAGAAAAAGATCTATTCACTAGTTGCAATCGTTCATAAATATTCTAGGCAGATAAATAGACATTCTTATTAACGTCGTAATGGAACTAGGGATGCGACATCGATGTCGATGTTTTCGGAGCCGATGTTTTTTTAACATCGATGTTTATACTTGTCGATGTTTTTACTTTGTCGATGTTTTATTTTTGAATGAAAAAGTACCTTTATAAAAATTTAAAGAAAGAAACCAAGTAGCATAATTTTTATAATCAGTAAACTGAACATACTTTTAGGCCGAAGCGGCCAAGGGTGAAGGGTCTGAAAAGGAGGGATGCGACATCGATGTCGATGTTTTCAAAACATCGATATTTTATAAAAACATTGTTGTATTTACCATCGATTTATTGGAGCCGATGTTTGTTTGACATCGATGTTTTAACATTGTCGATGTTTTTGCGTTATCGATGTTTTATTATTTTTGAATGAAAAAAGTACAATAGTAAAAATTAAGAAAAATAACCGTACCGCTAAGTATTTGTCAGTGATGGTAACATCTGTCTCATCAGAAAGAGTTTTTTTCCTAACTGGTGAGATAGTTAGTGAACAAAGTAGTCGGCTTAAGGGGGAGAAAGTTAACAAACTTCATTTTTTGCAAACTGTACATAAGAAATATTGGGACCTTTATATAATAATTATAGGCCTCAATATTTATTATTTGCAGGACATAAAAAAGAAGTATATGTTACCCCCTCCCATAAGTTGATAAGTAATTAATAATAACTAGCAATAATTACAGTTATGTACCAGCCTAATTGTACTTGTAGTTTGTAGTACCTCTGTCAAATTGTTGCAAATATTATTTTCTTTTATATATTTTATTCAATTTAAAACTAAAAGATTTGTTAGTTGTTATTATTAGTTTTTTTTACTTTGTTTTGACAGTTAAAAAAAAGTCTTACTTATATATTAATAAACACGTCAATTTACAAATTAAATCTTCCCTACCCGTCGAACATTAATGTTTGAAGTTGCTGAACCAATTTTAAGAAATGGGGGGGGGGGGGGAGAGTTTAAATACACTGATGTTTAAAAACATCGATGGTTTTTGGGCGATGTATTATAAACAGCGATGTTTTAGTTTTGAACATCGCTGTTTTGCTGTCGACATCGCATCCCTAACTGGAACAACGCAACGGGCTAATGACAACGGTCCGGGATCAATCCCCCAATGGAAAGATCCGACATAAATATTCTAATTGCTTTCGAATTCGGAAAAAAAAAGAAAAGAAAGCTATTCACGCACTCGCATGTAAATGAAAGCAATATTTAGAATTTCAGGAGTCTTGGAGAACAATTTAGTAGTTCTTTTGTAATAATTATTTTTATAAATATATACGAATAAAAATGTATTGTCCCGTAATTGTATTTGAACCTAAAAACTGTAAAAATCCTATTCGCAGAAAACAAAGGAATCACGTGAAAAAGAAAATATGGATCACATGTTGTTTTCTCAACATTGGTTACGATTTCCCCAAAATGGCTGACCACTTTAAGTCACGCTCTTCACGATCAATGAAAGTTCGTAAACAAACAATTTTTCCTTGACGATAACATGCATTGCAGAGTTCAAGTGACCATGCATGCCTCGAATTCTATCTAGGTAAGAATTTAGGGTGCGAGGCGATAAAGCGTAAACTTTCTCTGTATATCAGATCCTTTGGACGGCATTCGACCTTCTGTTTTGGCTTTAAAAACAACACACTTGAATGTTTTGCAGGAATCCAATACGGAGCGATTGTACATTTTTGATAATTTTGTGCTGAAAGAGAGGATTTTTATTGTTATCTGATCGAACACATGTTCGTGAAAATTTGTGAAAAGATCATTTACGAGAAATGAACATGTTTAGATTTATTTTTTGTTGAAGGGAAAGAGAGTTAATCTAATTTTTTAAAATACAGTGCAACCCAGAATCTGAATCAAAGTTAATACAGGGTTTTAATACCCACACTAGACGAGTGGTAGTTTTATGGTGTCGCTAAAATTTAAAACTGTTGTTTAAGACAAGTGTTTTATTCGGATTTAAATTATTCTTCTAAAATATAAAAAGTATATAACCTTTATTTGAAACGAATTCAATTTTAAAACAAATAACTGAAATATTTTCTGACTTCCTAATAAAGTATTATATTTAAGTTTGAAAATTTTTTGCATGTTTCATTATATTTAAAGTATGTTGAAAATGTAATTCTATATTCTTTAAATAATGTTTTAATTATAGGAGTGGCCATGTGTGAGAAATCAGAAAGAGTAAAAAAAAATGTCTAGAATTTATATATATATTTTGTTTTAGACTTTTTCTCTGAGAAACTAAGCTCAATGTAGCTGACGCTAATGTTTTTGAGGTAGAATGTGTTTCCTGTACGCGGATTTCGTAATGAGTAACTCCTAGTAAAATCCTCGTCTTGAACTGGACATGTCTCACATACGGAGCACCCGCTGCAAAGTAGCTCATCTCATCGAAAAGGGGAAACAAATCAGAAAATAAATTTCTTAAATGAAATTATTTTTAAAATAAAGGTTGAAGGGGTTAAATAAGTTAATCAGTGGAGTCATATTTGTTAGTCGCATCCCCAGCGCAAGTCAGTACTCAAATGGTCACCCTCCCAAGTGATGCTCATGACCGAAGGTGCAAAACTTTGGTGGTCGAATGAACAGACTAAGAAAAAAGTTAGGTACTCATAGAAGTTATATTTGAATCTAACAGAGAAATTCTGTGTTACATTTAGTGGTTCAGTTCAGTTCTTAACCCAAACTTACTGGTGTCTCAGAACGCGGTCCAATTAATTAGGATTACTAATGTTAGGTTGAAGGGTCGAAAAATTCTCGGTCTTCCTGTATTTTGTTTACTAACACTAAAAATCCCTTCACACAAATGTGACTATCACACGTGTGACAAAATTTAAGTGGAGAGGAAAACCATAACCATTATTTAGAGAACCAGAAATTATGTTTTAGAAAGTGTTTTAACTTGGTAAAAAATTATGCACTTAAAATGAGATAATTTGGTGAACATTCCACTTAATATAATTATTTTTTAATCTGAATGCAATCACAGACTTCATCCGAGTTCCTTACAAAAATGAATTAATGTTCTGATTCTCAGTATTTTTAATTTTATTTAAAGCAACCGTTTTGGGTACTCGGTGAAGAATGTTTCTTTAATGTTGTTTTCGTTGATTTTATAAACTTTCTAAGTTTAACATGTTTTAGTTGTGGTACGTGTATTCATCGTCTTTTTACAACATATGACAGTTTCTTATGGGACTATTTATTTGCAGGAAATATCTAAAGTTCGACTATTTGTTTACAATCGATTTATTCAAAATGGTTGTACAATTTGGTTTGAACTTGGTATTTCATCTGTAATTAATCTAGGCAAATTAGATTATTTCATTTTTTAAATTCATTTTATGATCAATTATATGAACTTGCATGACCATTTGTTCAACATCCAATACAATTTTAAAAATCTGCTGTCATTGAAAATTATAAATAAATTCTAAAAACTGCTCATTTAAGAAATGTTCTAATTATTTTTACGAAAAAGTTAACATGTAATACATTTTTAAAACATACATTGCTCTGATAAATACTTAAAGTAATAATAAAGATTTGAACATTTGCAGAATAACTTACGTTTTCAAATTATAAGTTCCTTTTCATTGTGCCAAAACAAAAACATTAACAAAGCCACTTTTTAATTGTAATATACAAGTTCCTTTCATGCAAATAAAAGTAATTAGAAGAGTGCTTCTTTCCCAAGAATACATAACTAGTAATTTTGATAACGATTTTCTGAAAGACTGAGCTTTGAAGGTGCAGGTGTTATTTGCTGTTTCCGGTATAATATTTGTTACCGGATTTCAATACAATCTAGAAGGATGACGATTTTCAAAGCAGACGGAGAGAAGGTTGACATGTGATAAGAACATCCTGTCCCTAATTAAAACAAAAATCAGCACTTCCAAATTCGTTATCTCCTCTAAGGTCCCGTTCACATGAGGCGTTTGAAACGCGCGTTTGGCGAGGTTAGCGAGGTCCCACTCTTCAAGGTCTCAAAGATAGTAACTTGAATTAGAGGAATAAAAAAAAAACATAATTTAATGGCAGGACCTCGCTAGCCTCGCCAAACGCGCGTTGAAACGCCTCATATGAGCGTGGCCTAAAAGTGACCCCTTCTACCAGCCTGACAGCCTTGTGGATAGCGCTCTAAGCCTCAGTTCAACAGACTTCTGATTCGAATCGGGTCTTTTTAAGTATATTAGTATACTTAGTATTATTAGTATATTAGTCTAATTATTTAACATAATTAAGTTATTATTTAATACATTAGTTTTTTTAAATATTAGTTATTATTTAATATATTAGTTATAAGTTAATATTAGTTATTTTTTAATCTGTTAATATATTAGTATATAATTAAGTATATTAGTGTATATTAATATAGTGGTTTAGAATCTACACTTTAAGCCTAAGTCCAGGTCTAATTAGCTCTCGTGTAACAAAAGTGACCGTAGAGCGACAAACAAAAACACTTAACAACTAAACGCTTTCAACCTCTGACTCAGTGGTTCAAAATCCACTTAAGCAGTAGGTTCAAGTCTTATTTAGACTCGTATGGAAAAAATTGACAATACATTTCCAAACTAAAACAACGCTTAAAGTTAGAGGTAGTTGCGGATTTCCCTCTGGTCATTTTCCGTTCCTCTCCGTTCATTTTCAGGTAAGGCAATCATATCTTAGATATAACCATCGAGCCTTAGCCCACTCTTTAATTGTTAAGAAGAAAATGACAGAAACCACACCTGCTTCGATGTTACACCTCCATTGACTTTCTGAGATGCTCAGGTATGGGACGAAAGAGAACTTTCAGGGCAATGTGAGTGACTGGTTTTTTCTTCATTGTTTCTCAACGGTGTAAGAAATCTCAAAAATATTTTAGTACCATTGTTCATTGTTTGTCTGTGTGCGCGCGTTGTACAAAATTTTTATTTAGCCTGTATTATCGTTGTGCCCTAGCCATTGGAAAAAAAATATCAGTGCAAAATTGACAAGTTGATGCAAACTGATGCAGCTAATGACAAATTATAGCAAAATTGAAAAGGATAATTGATATATGGGGCTTAAGCATACCTACATACCACTACAAATCTTTTCAGTAGTCTGTTAGGCCATATCCTTCCATTGCCGTATTAAAATGCCCTCAGGGACACATCTATTTTGGGAATGTACGGGCTTTAGGCACCCGGTGGTACTGTAATGATCTTTTCTTTTCTCATGGGGTCAGAACATGGGTGGGGCGCACCAGTGATATCCAAGCGATCTTCTGCTTTCATCCCATTATTCTATTCCTAATCCCTCCTCTTCCCCTTTTCCCGACATTTTTTGTTTGGTTGTATGCCTTGTGTTTGGCGCAGCTTGGCCAAATACGGCCTTTGCGCCACAAAACTACAAAAACAACCAACCTTATTGAAATTTTCTGCCCGCATTTGTTTTTAAGTTGGTCGCCTCTGATTTTCCTTCAGCGTGCAAGTGCACGTCCAGCACACCACTCAGAAACGCCCCTGCACAGATATGAAACAAATGAGGTTATACTTCTCCCCAATAAGGCCCGGGGCACACATCCGTATTTTCAACGTGCGGTGCCGCTGACGCAACGCAAGTGCGGTCTGAGATACATTAGATCCAATGGAGCAGTGCACACATGCCTCTACCACCGCTGGGGCGACGCACGTCGAACTTGCGTGCAATTTGTACCGCAGTTCCACACGGCACCACACGGTCGTCGCACATGAGTCTCCGTTCTGAAGTACCTTGTTTTCATAAGCAAATGGAATATAAATAATATTTAATGTATGGTTGTATCCAGTACCGTCTATTTTGTTTCAAAATATACTATTTTTGTACACCAAGTAAGCGAAATAAACACGTTTTCTTCGATAGAATATTTATCGCAAATGGCGCGAAATGAGTTCGTGCGTCCTTTCACGGTTATGTGTGCATAGTTGGGCTTCGGTGCCGCAGTGACGCCGCACGTTGAAAAACCTGATGTGTGCTCCGGGCCTAAGTTGGTACCACTAATCCTCTCACCCCAACAGACACACGAATTTGTGGAAACGACAATCGACACCACAGCTTTTGCATTCGATCGCTTCCCGAAGCCACGAGGCATTCGGAGAAAGGAAATGTATAATGCATAATACTATTACAATTACGAGTGCGCATCAAACACAATTACATGTAAGTTCTAAGGAAACACGTAGATCGGCTTCTCTGTTCTGAACTGGTTTGCGCTCCCCGGAAATACCGAGTCGCATACACCCACGCGTGGGAGACTACCATTTCCTGTTTTAAAGTACAGGGTGTCCCAAAACGATCAGTACAACTTCAAAAATTTATATATGCATAAATAAAAAAGAATAGGCCCACAGCAAAACTAGTTACAACAATAGGTAGAATAACTCAACAAAGTTTTTTCTACAGTATGTTTCTGATTATAGATAGCGCTGCAAAACACGCAAACGATTATTAAAGAATACAGTTATTTAAAATGGCGGATCCCGAGTAGAAAGCTCTATGGTAATGTGACCAATCGTCCTCCTTTAGGGAGGACAATCCTTCTTTTGTAGGTTCTGTCCTTCCTTGAAAAGTGTCCTTCTACCTGTCCTCCTTTTCGATATTTTAAAACTAATCTGTTAATCTCTGTATTCAGAGATGCCGCGCCCGAATCAACATGCTGAAATTGATAAAAGATGGGTGGAAATATATTTAATCATTTCAAAAATGAACACATTCCATATGAAAATTTAGTTATTCTTGTTGAATTTACGTCGTGCTGTCCTGGAACTAATGCAGCAGTTGAAAGAGTTTTTTCAATTGGTAATGATTTTTGGACAAGTGAGAAATCTAGATTGAATGTTGATACTGTAGCTGTAGCACTTACCGTAAAATTCATTATGAAGGATATTTCTTACTCCGAAATTTCCAATATATTGTTACTGTTTGAAAATTACATACTGACAAAAAAATATTCATTTAATGGAAAGATACTCGTTTAAGTAAATAATTAAAAGGGATGAAAGCATAATTAGTGTATTTTTGTTTGAATTAATAAAATGTTTCATTTATTTACGTTGTTCTTTTTACTTTTGTCCTCCTTTTCATTGTAAAAAAATTGGTCACCTTATCAATGTGTCAAGTGGTTTTCGAAATAAAATTAGATTATCAAACGCAAAGAAATTATGTGTTAAGATATGTAAAATTGTTATGTAAAAGATGCTGTTTACCGAACAAAAGTTAAAAGTGTCGTGGAATTGAAAAAAAAAAGAAGATCCAAATAGCTAGGTAGCTTCTGTTGATGTTAGCATGCTGAAAGTCCGTGGATTGAATTGGAATATCGTCTTGATATTCTTCGTCCTACGAAAGGATCTCATGTGGAAATTTACTAAGGTAGTAGAAAAAAAAACCTTTTTGAGATATTCTAGCTATTGTTGTAACTAGTTTTGCTTTAAGCCTATTCTTTTATTAATACATTTTTGAAGTTGTACTGATCTTTTTGGGACACCCTGTTCATCTAAAACAGTGCTCCCCAACCTTTTTATCGGACCGGATGATCGTTTGATAATTTTAACGCGGCCCGCTGAGGGGGGGGGGCGTTGATTGTTTATATTTTAGATTGTTTTGATTTAATAATTTTATTTTAATTGTATTTAAACATGCCTTCAAAATATAATACAGTTGATTGTTTATATTTTAGATTGTTTTGATTTAATAATTTTATTTTAATTGTATTTAAACATGCCTTCAAAATATAATACAGTTGCACCAAAAAATGAATATAAAGTGATTTAACATTTTAACTCGCTAGAACGCTAAATCAATGAGAACCCGGAGCTTGTTTCATTGCAACAAGACGGTTTCATCTGGGGTCAATAAGAGACAATGACACCCGAAGTGTGTTGCTTATGTACAGTTTATTCCGTTGTTTTGTTTTATTGCTGTCACTGCAGAAAACCCCGCTTTACACCGATAGGTTGTCAGAAATGGCAATAGGGATTTAAGTGCTGTGGTGGCAATCTCAGGGTATTCAGACATGACTTTAATCCAGAACAAAGGCAGAGTTGTTGTCTCGAACGTAGTTTTAAGGCCGTCTTCATTTGTAATCTCCAGCAGTTGATCTTGCACAGACATGCTAGATTTGCCTGATTTGTTGACAAATGGGTTGCGGATCCATTCCTTACTAGTTTGTCTTTTGTGGTTGGGAAGTAGCGATCAAACTCTTTTAAAAGCAAAGATGATCGTGCACCAACTGGGTGAATGAATGTTTAGGCTCAGTCTAGCCTAAAATCCCCGCTAATGTCTGAAACATGTCCAAAATGCCTCTGTTCACGCGCCGTCCCCACAACTTCAGTTTGGCTTTAAATGCAGCTAATTTGTCTACCAACTTGAAAACAGCTGTCACATTTGTCAAAATTGGAAAATAGAGAATTCAGAAATCATAATTGAAGCTCTAGAAACAGAACAAATTTGAAGTTCTGATTTACCGCCTCCTAATTTGAGTGGAAATTTCATAGATAAGAACAGCACAAACACGAGAGAAATACACCACAGTAAATAAAATGGAAATAATTTAATGTTCCTTGGGCGGACCGGTACCATTTGATTCACGGATCGGTACCGGTCCGCGGCCCGGGGGTTGGGGACCACTGCTTTACTCCACCAAAATAGCTATTAATCCATTTGGATCACCTTATTTTTGCTTTTTTTTATTGGTAATGTTTTAAGTTTTTTATTTCATTTATATTAGCTCTTATCTACTTTAATAAATTGAATAGGAATTAGTAAATTTAATAAGTTTGTCATTATCTCTTTTTAGATATGACTAATATAGAAGATAAAATTACAAAAACTTATGTAAACTGATCTAATAGCTATTACGTTGATACAAAACGAATGCTATCATCAGTACCAGTAGACACATAATGCCTATATAAATTTCGTATATTATTTTAAATATAATGAGAATAAATGTTTGGCGCAGTTCTTCCCACGCGAACGCGTGACTGGCGACTGAGACATCAATCCACACCACGCGCTGGTGCGAGATTGGCAGAGAAAGTGTTAATTACTTAAAATCCCTTGATAGCTACATATTTCAAATCGTACCTTTTATTCGTTTTAAAATTAACTAATACTTCTTTTACTTTTTAGGATTTCTGCAAAACTTCCAAAGGATAATTTCCAGTGTTTTTTACCTTGAACATATCCACATGCTCAAAACATAAGAGAAAATGGTTCAAGTCAACGCCCAAATATATTCCTACGGTATGGAACTCTATGAATTCCAGTCTACTAACAAATTCACTGATTGGAAAATATGGAAAAAGTTGAAAAATATGACTTTTTCTTTTAATACCCTAACTGTAATTGTTTTTATGACTTTCAAATGCTTGTACACAATATTCAAAAGCTTGTTTACAGAAAAGACCAACGATGAAATCAATTGTGAGGAAAGCTGGAACAACAAAACTTTTAAACATCCAAATATCGGTAAGTTCTCTTGATTTAAAAAAAAAAACATTTGTCAGAGCGAAAAAAAGCGACATACTTTTTACAAGTATACATTGAAACTTTGATTAACCATCAGGGTCGAGACCGTGATAGTTAATCGAATAGACGGATAACAGTAAAACCTTAAACAACAACCCACCCCATCCGTTGCATATGAACTATTGGTAAAAAAACTATTTACGAATTGGAAACACTCACTGCCAAAAGTTAAGCAAAAAAGGTAAAATGCGAAAAAAAAAATCCGACAAGTACAGCTTTGATTGACACGAAATTCGGCAAATAGTTTTATTCATGAGACAAAACTAAGAATTAAATACAAAGATGAAAACAATATTGAATTTTCATGAATTATAAGATGAAGTCATATTGGAGTCATTAACAAAATGATTTTTAAATCCAAAACAAATAAACAAAATTGGCATTAATAGAGTATGTGACCACCCTCAATCCTCATACAAAGTTTACAGCGTGTGATCATGCTTTCCATGAGGTGATCAATCACCCCAGAGTAAAGTAATCGCCATTCCTCCTATAGAGGAGTTTGCAACTCTGAGAGAGTTTCTGGGGGTGGGAAACGTGCAGACACAGCATGGCTGAGGATATCTTAAAGATTTTCAATGGGATTAAGGCCGAGCGAGTACGCCGGACAAACCATATGCTCAATCCCCATCACTATCCAGGTAGTCGTCGACGATGGGGACGAGCATTATCCTCCATTAAAACGAAAGAATGTTAATGTGACTTCCAGGACGACAATGCTCCATGTCATATTGCAGCCTCTGTCAAGCAGTGGTATCCAGATATGGATGTAAAACGTCTTCTCTAGACTGCTCAAGGTCCCGACCTAAACCACATTGCTGTGTTTCAAACCTTGTTTGAGGTATGCCCAGGAGGATTGCTAGTGTAATTGCAGCACGTGGGGGACCATCCCCCGTATTTGTGTATTTTTCCCTTATACCATCACTTCTTGCTGTCCGGTCCATTATTGTAGGGTAGTAGATATATATGGATACGATACCTAAAAATAACCACTTATTACAATTCTCACCCTAGACCCGTCCCCTAACTTCCCAGTTTATTCTCAGTATTTTTTCAATTTTGTTCAATAGGTCAATATATCTTCCTACCCCTTGTGACCTCAGGACCTCGCTGTATTTTTGACCTCCCACGAACATTTTTCTTTCAAATCACCTGTCTAAGATCAAATTACTCCTTCGTTTAACTACCGACTTCTATCAATGCAATTTCTTGTAAGATCCAATGTTCCTTTGGTCTTTCTTTTAATTCTTATCCCTCTGGCGAGTTCCATGTGAACTATGCACTTTTTCCTTGAGCCCCTTGGAATAGGGAGCTCTCAGAGCCGTCCTAAACTTCGTACCCTCAACAACCTCCATACGTTATTAGTTTGCTATTTATGTAATAAAGAATCTTTTTAGAATTTCTGCCTCACTATTTGAGGAACCAGCATTACATTCCACACCAATGGATCATTATCATCCGGTTGCCTAATACCACTCTTGCTACTTCGTCACGACTGCAGGCTTATAGCTTCTGTTATTATGAAATATATATATATATATATATATATATATATATATATATATAGAATGTTATCTATATATCCTACAGAACTATTGTCCGTTTTTCTATAAGCTTTATAAAGTAAGCTCTGTATAGACTAGATCTAAAGAAATCTCCATACAATGTCGGTAGAAACCTTTTTCTAAAAGCTGTATAAAGAAAGGTTTATATAAATCCATTGAATGTCTGTAGAAACCTCTCTAGAATTAATTCTATAGAAGCTCACATTTTTTGTTTATAGATAAAGCAAATTTTTTTATAGCTATAAGCAAATATGTTTGCTATAAGCTTTATAAAGTAAGCTCTCTATAGACAAGATCTAAATAAATCTCAATACAATGTCGGTAGAAACCTTTTTCTAAAAGCTGTATATAGAAAAGTTTATAGAAATCTATTGTGAATGTCTGTAGAAACCTCTCTAGAATTATATAGAATTAATTCTATAGAAGCTCATATTTTGTTTCTCAATTTTGCTTTTGTGTAGAATTCTATTCTTATAAATTTCTATAGAATAGGAGTTTGTTAGTTCTCTAAACAAATCTTGTAGAATTTTCTCCCTATAGAAACTAAATTTTGTTTCTCTACTGAGTTTTATGGAACTTTATTAAAAAATTTCGTAAGGAAAGGATTTGTGGGCCTGAAATAAATTTTAAGTTGCTTGAACAGTTTTGATTGGTGTTGCATCCCGAGAAAAGAAGAATCTTAAATATGAGGTAAATGAAGCAATGAATACAAACATAATGGAGGGAAGTATTTTTTATTGAGTTTATATAAGAGTTTTATTAAGTTTATATAAGATATTTCATGGAATGTGCTTTTAGGTTTTTCGAATAACAAAAGTAAAAGAGGTGATTATACAGATGCTCCAAAAATAATTGTTGATACATCAAATTTCTTAAAAGTCAGCTTTTAAAGTTTTCGTCGGTACGTTTTCTAAGTAATTTCTATGTACTCCAGTTCTGCGTTGCTTGTATTGATGGCATTATTTCGGTCAAAATCGACGAGTCCACAGTCCATTCGGTTTAGATTGATGTTTTTCTCTGCCGTGACTCTATTTATGCGATGGTTAGTACCACTGAGACGTCAAGACAAAATTGTCTGAGACTCCTTTGGTATCATCTGAAAGATTTGTGGCAGGATCTGCGGCTGGTGCGTCAACAGCTTCTGCAACAGCAAGTAGGGCTCTTTCTGCCATCTCGTCTTCGATGGTACGCAAGCGCAAGTCCATGAATTCATCAGGGTGTTCAGCATTCCACTCTGCGAGGTAGTCGCGTTCAACGTAGGGTTGCTCTTTCTGTTTTTTGGCCTCCTTTTTTGCCTTTTTCTTCTGGCTTCGCTTTTCCCGAAACTTCCTTCTGAAATAGCAGGTCGGTATTTATTAATTTTCCAGTAAAGGAAGGACACATTATATGTATTTAAAACCAACAGTTTATGAAAAAACGTAATTTTAACAGACACCGAAAGGCACACAAATAAGTAATTTAAGGAAGATATAAGGAATAGATTACACACTTACATTTGTTTCTCGATCCAATCCAACATCTTGAAAGGTGAATAAGATGTCTATAAAAATGGCGTAAATAGCACTGAAAAGTACTGTTTGTTAAAAACGTCGGTAAAATTGACGTAGGTAGCACTGAAAAGTACTGTTTTTTAATAAATTGCAGCGGAAAACTCCTCTACAACAAAAATTAGCTTTAATCAAACGTATATTAATATCACTTGATCACAGCTTTAAAAGACGCAAGTTAGCAGTTCGAAAGATATAACATGAATGACGAAATATTTTTAAAACAATACATTTTACATGCGCAAGAATGTTTGGTTAACAATGAAGTAGAAATTTCAATGCTCAGGAAACAATGGACTCCTCCACTATTATACTTAAAATAACTTTATTATTTTAAGAAAAAAATGAGTGGATTTAATTGTATTTATTTCCATTCTTGTAAGTAGGAAGTTTGAAATTTATGCTGAATTCAGAATTAATGATATAATACGTATAATTTCAGTTCAATATTTGTTTTAATATTTCATATTTTTTTAGATTCATACGTCATTAAAAATCCCTTTCTAAATAATAAGGCTGTTTTTACTATTTATACTTCTACGACACATATGATTTGCTTTACTTTACTTTACATTTCTAGTCCTTAAATTCCCTTTTCACTCAGTATATTTAACTCCTTAACAATTTCAGTTTTTTCGCGAATTCGATCCAAATAATGTCACTTTTTTTGTATTTTGTTTTTTCATAAAACATTTGGAAATAGGAAATTATTATTAAAAACAACATTTCTTCTTCAACAACTTCCAATCCCCTCATTCTCCAGGTAGTCGTCGACGATACCAGCTCTATGGGGACACGCATTATCATCCATTAAAACGAAAGAAGGACCAACTGCTTCAGCGTACAATCTCACAGTGAGTTCTAGATCTTCATTCGGATACCGGACAGCTGTCGCAGAACCCCGTCTATAGATGTGCAGGTCGGTGCGATATCCCAACGATATCCCGGCCCACACCATGTTGCTTCCACCTCGGAATGCGTGATGCTCGATGATGTTATGCGGCCGATTGCGTGTGACGTGTTCTCTCCAGACCCTTACACGTTTGTCATCTGGTAAAGGAGGTAAAGGTAAAATAAAGGAGGGAGAAACAGTCAAGGATCTTGGGGTGATAATTCACAGGGATTTTAAAATGGGTCACCAATGTTCAGCTGCGGGTGAAAAGGCTAAATAGGTTATTGGGGTATATTAAAAAGACTGTAACTTCAAGGGATAAAGATATAATCTTGCCGTTATATAAGGGCTTAGTAAAATCACATCTAGAATATGCTGTACAATTCTGGGCTCCATATATGAGAAAGGATATAGAATTAATTGAAAGGGTTCAGCATCGAGCTACAAAAATAATAAAGGGGATAGCAAATCTCGACTCTAAGGAACGTTTAACCCACTGGCTGATTATCCCGCGATTTCCACGGGCAACTCAAATGTAGCAAAATTTGCTCATCCCGCGATTTTCGCGGGCAGGTGTTTTTCTATCTTTATTGAGGAGCGCATCCCGCTTTTTCACCGTTTAACCAATGAAATAAATTACATACAGTGTTAGACGTTAAATTTAGATTTTGGTCAACAGATATCGCTAGTCGTCCACTAAATTGCGGCATTTGAAGGTACTTTGTATTTACCGCTCTAACTTCGTGCCTTTGTTTGGCGCCTCTTTCTAATCAGAAATGGCTGCTAGAAAACGTTCAACGATTGACAGAGTATATATTCCTGATGATTTATCAGATTCTGAAAGTGATTTTAGTTTTGATAGTGATAGTGATATAGATTCTTCGGACTGCTCCTCAGATAGCGATGAATCTGATCATGATTCAATAAACTTGCAAAGCGTTAGGCAGTGGTGCAAAATTGATATGAAGAATATTCCTCCTCCTCCAGTTCCTTTTCGTGGAAATCCGGGAATTACTGTGCATATAGCTAACAATGCAAGTATATTGAGTTATTTTGAACTTTTTTTTGAAGATCAAATATTACGAATGATAGTCCAAGAAACAAATAGATACGCTGAACAATATATCCATAAAGCAGTTTGTAAAGAGAATTGCCGTTGGAAAAAATGGAGAGAAACGAATGTTGAAGTACTAAGACTATTTTTTTTTTGCAGTTTTTTTACTCCAAGGAGTCATAAAGAAGCCAGAACAAGAGCATTATTTTCTTTTGTTTTTTTCATTTTACTTTTTTATATTATGTAATAAATAGAAATTAACTGTAATTCAATTGAAATTTTTTTTTTTTGCGATAACATCTGAAATTAGGTTTTCTGACAGTTTAGTTTCTCATGATAAAAATCTATATAAAAAGTCTTTTCTAGAAAGAAAAAAATGCATTTTTCAATTCTCCAATATATATAGATTTTTAATATGCAAAAAAAAAATACACGATTTTTGTAGCGATTTCGGTCTACAAATTGAGCAGTCAGAGGGTTAAGCAAGCTAAACATGTATACACTGGAAAGAAGAAGGAGGGGGGGGGATTTGATTCAGCTTTTCAAGTTGGTAAAACAAGTGGACACAGGGGGCTTAAATTTCAATAAGCATAACAGAACAAGGGGACATGGGTATAAATTGAATAAGACACATTTTAATCGGGATTTAAGGAAAAACTACTACGTTAATAGGGTAATAGACGAATGGAACGCGTTGCCAGAAAATATAGTTAATTCAAAGGGAGCGTACGAATTTAAGATACGATTGGATAGTCAGTGGGAATTGGGGAATTCATTAACAAAGGACCAACCTTGTTGGGCTTGAGCCTGTAGCTGGTCGTCAATATTTGTATTTGTATTTGTTATCAAGCCTATGCTCGAAATTACTAAACTCATTGTCTCTAATATTATAAAAGGAAGTGTTTGTTCCTTTGTTTCTTGTGATCAAAGTCCTGACGAATCTATGGCATTTACAGTAATGGGATTTGGCACACAGGTAGTCCGAATTTTTTGCAATTTTATGGCTGAAGCGAATTTAAAAACTCAATCGAGAACATTTTAAAATGAATTTAATGAAATTTAATCATTATTGAACGCAACAGCATAGAAGCAACACCTGCTGTCACAGATTCTAAATGTATTTTTTTCGTTTCCGTTTTGATTTTGCTCAGAGGAATGATTTTCCAGCCAGACTATAAAAACAAATAATCTTTTAACTGGAGTCACTTAGTTCTTTTTTCTATCTCCTAGACCGCTAAAGATAGAGTAAAAGATTAAACAGATTTGAAATCTGCGGAAAATTTCACTTTATATCGATACCTAAAAATATGATTTTCTCTAAATAAATAATTTTAAAATTAAATATATCTGTTATATTTTCGTAAGACAGATTGTGACGTCACCAAGAACTTTCTCTTTCCAAAAATAAACAGATTGCAGCTTCTGCCCTTCGCGTTAAAAAAAAAAAGAAACAGATAAAAATTTACTGCCTTATTCCATTTGAGCGAATGTGAGCAAAAAAATAAAATAAACATATTCACTGGGATTGGAAAGTTCATTTTCCTATAATCGGAATTGTTAAAGATAGATTGAAAAATTCAACGGATTTGAAATCCGCGGAAAATTTTACACCAGTTTATACTACCTTACATCTCGGCGTTGCCCGTGGTGTTGGTTTGCGAAGTAATTTAAATACTTGAAACTTATTCTTTACGTAAAGTTAGTTGGCTTGTTTTTCTAATGCGGGTGCAGCACTTCAACACAAGATTTCCAACAAAGAATTCCAAATTGATAGATGATAGTTTATTGGTCAACACCAATTAGATTAAACGTGACACACCTTGCCAAAATGACGATAAACTATATCATAAGGTAGCCCCTTATCTCTAATATATATCTTCATTGAATATATCTATATTGAATATATATTCAACGGATTTGAAACGTTGATTGTTTATATTTTAGATTGTTTTGATTTAATAATTTTAATTTAATTGTCTTTAAACATGCCTTCAAAATAAAATACAGTTACACCAAAAAATAAATATAAAGTGGTTTAACATTTTAACTCACCAGAACGGTAAATCAATGAGAACCCTGAGCTTGTTTCATTGCAATGAGACGGTTTCATCTGAGGGTAATAGGAGACAATGACACCCGAAGTGTGTTGCTTATGTCCAGTTTATTCCGTTGTTTTGTTTATTGCTGTCACTGCAGAAAACCCCGCTTTACACAGATAGGTTGTCGGAAATGGCTATAGGGATTTAAGTGCTGTGGTGGCAATCTCAGAGTATTCCGTCATGACTTTAATCCAGAACACCGGCAGAGTTGTTGTCTCGAACGTAGTTTTAAGGCCGGCTTCATTTGCAATCTCCAGCAGTTGATCTTCTTGCACAGACATGCTAGATTTGCCTGATTTGTTGACAAATGGGTTGCGGATCCATTCCTTACTAGTTCGTGGGTCTTTTGTAGTTGGGAAGTAGCGATCAAACTCTTTTAAAAGCAAAGACATATGATCGTGCACCAACTGGGTGATTGAATGTTTAGGCTCAGTCTCGCCTAAAATCCCCGCTAATGTCTGAAACATGTCCAAAATGCCTCTGTTCACGCGCCGTCCCCACAACTTCAGTTTGGCTTTAAATGCAGCTACTTTGTCTGCCAACTTGAAAACAGCTATCACATTTGTCAAAATCGGAAAATAGAGACATACAGAATTCATAATTGAAGATGTAGTAACAGAACAAATTTGAAGTTATGATTTACCGTCTCCTAATTTGAGTGAACCGCACAAACCCGAGAGAAATGCACCACAGTAAATAAAATGGAAATAATTTAATGTTCCTTGGGCGGCCCGGTACCATTTGATCCACGGACCGGTACCGGTCCGCGGCCCGGGGGTTGGGGACCACTGATCTAAAATGTCTAGTAGAAATACTCTTTTCAGCGCCATTGAATTTATAAAAGTTAATTTTGGTCATCTCTTAAGATCTTTATTTCAGTCCTTTAGGAAATGTAATTTGTCTTGAATACCTATAAATTTGGGTCGTCATCTGACCATGGCTCAAAATTACGTGGTGTTGTCTTCGAATCTTTCCCTTTGGGTTTGATCTCGGGTAGTCAAAAGTAGCTCGATTTGTTGCTCCAATTAATTATTACCTATAAATTTGATAACATTAATTATTTAAATCCTCAAGTGTGCCTTGACTTAGTGGGTTGGCCCATTGTGCTAGCAACTTGTAAGTTGTAGGCGTCACAGGTTCGATTCCGGTCAGATTTGATTCATTCTTTCTTGGGTAGATTTCTCCATCTTCTGTGTCAGTAAGGGCCACGCTAGCCCGGTTGTTAGAGTAGCTGATTTACAACTGGAGGTTGGCGAGTTCGAAACTCGATCCAACCAAAGACCGTCGAGTTTCTAGGAGTTGGTACAAGTTATGTATGTCGTGACCTCCAATGTCCTCACGTTGGCATGGTGTGGAAGTTTTGAGAGTGAGGTGCCAGATTATGTGTTAATCTAGTTGTCTGACTATGGTTTAAATGACCAGGTGTTGCCTTCAGATCTTATGGAGGGATCCAGGATCATCGCCGATTGACCGTTGCGTTACTCCAGTGCGACATCAATTCAACTATCCTACCTATCTGTTTCAGTAAAACCAATCCTTGTATGTACGTTTCTTTACTTGATTAGTTTGGAGCTGCTTGGCCAGATATGGCGATCGCGCAAAAAACAACCCAACCACTAACTTTAGGAATGCCCTAATTGTTTTTGGAGACTCGAGATTTCAAAACACATGGTAGGTATAATATAGATTTATTAGATAAAAATCGTGCCTTTGGGCTACCGGTATATGAGAGTGAAGCGAGACATTAAAATAAAGCAACAGGTGAATATTGAGACTGCTGTGGATCAGTGGTTATGCTCACAGCTCTAGCAACCTGCCAGTTGTATGTGGAGAAGGTTCGATTTCCCCCTCTTTGTACAGGGGTTGGACAAAAATATGGAAACATCTAAAGACAAACATATAACCTTGCCTAGTATGGTGTAGGAAAACCGTTGGCATTCAAAACAGCTTGCAGTCTTCTCGGATTGGAGGAATACAATTCTTGTATGCTATCCAAGGGAGTCTAGTACCATTCTTCCTGCAAAACGGTAGCGAGTTCAGGTAACGATGATGGCGGTGGATAACGATCACGCATTTTCCTTTCCAATGTAGACCAACAAAGATTCAAAATATTGAGGTCTGGTGACTGTGGTGGCCAGAGGAAATGTGACAAATCACCCTCGTGCTCAGAAAACCAGTCCTGGACGATGTGAGCTGGGTTTGTTTTGAACAATGAATCACGCGGTATGAATACTGTGTGTTATATTTAGATTTTTGTGTCACCGATCTTTGATGATCGCAGCACGTACACGTTCAACATTCCCGGGTATTTACTCTTTGCAGGAATTTCAAAACGTGAAAAACTCGATACTCTCGGGCATCTTTGAAGTGGTTGAACGTCATTTTTATTTCATCTGCTCTCATCTCCAAACCCTTCTTGCTCATCTGTCTAGTTACCGTGGTCGAGATTTCAAGTTTAACGCAAAATTTGATGCAAATGTACTACTTGGTCAGTGCGAAAGCGGCGGTCTCATAGAACATACACTCAGTCAAGGACGTCTGGCACCCAACCGCTTAGTCGAATTGTGTTCTTGACTTTTCACGCATGCAGATCAATGTCACCTCTACTTGGCTGTCAAGTTTCGTCGAAGCAGCGCACACCGGTTTCGTTTTAACTAACCGAAGGGTTCACACGCATAAATCCGTTTAGCAGCTTGCAGTCTTCCACACATTACTTCTAACTGGTTTTTACCATATTGAACAATATAATCTATTTAAAGGTTCTTCCAACCAAAATATGTGAATATTTTATCATTATATGCACTGGTAATGCAGATGTCTGAGACCTCTTCTCTAATATTTCATATAGATGACTCTGTGAAGGTCTTTGCCTGTACAATGAAGGGATCTTTTTCCTGTTTATAATTTTCATCCCGTTATTCACTGGAATAGGTTTGAAACACTAATGGATCGTGTGATCGATTGGATAATTTCCGGACAGACCTCAAACAGTGAAATTCGCTCCCCTTATTCTTTGATAGATTTTTATCTCCCCATCCTTAACTCCTTTGTTTCACTTGGATGGGTTTTAATTTCCATGTTCTGTTATTGTAAATAATTGCCAGTATGTGTACAGTAAATATTTCTTTTAAAATCAATACTCGTCCAGTCCATCTCCCTACATCAGCAATACTACTTCTCGAAAATCTCGTGGCGTTCACAAGATAAACAATGGCTGGATCTCCGGGTTACTTCTCTGTGGGCTGGATACTTTTCGGACAGACATGCACATGAAATTTCGGTTTTTGTTTTGGTCTCGTGATCTTAAATTTTTGTAAAAACAATGCGTCCCATTTGGTCGGGTCGCATTTTTCAAGAAAGGAGGATGGAGAGAGATAGACAGATAGAGAGACATGTAATGTAATTGTGTGTGTAAATAATTGTCAGTATGTTTACATTAAATGTTTCTTCTGTAGAGAGAGAAAGCGAGAAAGAGAGAAACATTAAAGAGAGAGAAAGAGAAAAATTAAAGAGAGAGAAAGAGAAAAATTAAAGAGAGAGAAAAATTAGAGAGAGATGGAGAGAGAAAAATTAGGCAGATAAATTGAGAGAGAGAAATAGAGATATAGAAAGAGAGTACTTTTGAGATAGAAAGAGAAAGAAGGAAATAGAGAGATAGAATGCGAGAAAGAGGTAAATAGAGAGATAGAAAGAGGGAAATAGAGAGATAGAAAGAGAAAGAAGGAAGTAAAGAGATAGAATGCGAGAAAGAGGTAAATAGAGAGATAGAAAGAGGGAAATAGAGAGATAGAAAGAGAGGGGGAAAGAAAGAGAGGGGGAAAGTGAGTGCGAAAAAGAGAGAGAGAGAAGAGACATAAGAGAGAAAAAAGAGAGAGAGAAAAAAGAGAGAGAAAAAAAAGAGAGAAAGAGGTAGAAGAGATCTGTCTTTACAAATTCTCACAATTATTCCCTCGTTTTCTAAATCACCAGCAAAAAGCACCACCTCGCGGATGATACACGGAATTTCGGAATCAGAAGATAGTTCGGCATCTTTTGAGCCACCTAAGACGTAAGACCGGTGCTTTTGAAACGAGAGGGGGGGGGGGGGATATATGCAACTCCCCTCAAGACACCGCGCATTCCCAGCACGCATTTGCTCAAACAAGTCGAGAAAAGAAAGCGAGCGTCTCGCCATCACCTCCCACACAGACGGGCTGGGAACCGAAAAAAAAAAGTATAAACCGGAGGGGGTTCGAACCTCTTGTGGGAAGCCGAGGGTTGATGGATCCCGTCTGCTATCGGAGACGGAAACGCGGAAGAGGTTCGAGTCAACAAGGCAAAAGCGAAGAATGATTAGATTCGAGCTGGAGAACCACCACCGGCGACACAGCTATTTTTGGAGCAGATGAGGACGCCATTTCGGGGTGCAATTTATGTGGGGTCTTCGAGTGGTCCTGATAGCCCTCTCCCCTTATGGGTTTTGAGAGCTCCTTCATGGATTCCGGTTAGTGCTTGTGCTGTTTGAGAGAGTTCTCTGCGTCAGAGGTATAACGTGGCTTCACTTTCCTTTGGAATTCATTGGACTATTAGTGATGGGTGGTCATCAGTTCTTACCTTGAATATGGATACTGCGGATTTTGGTTTATTTTCTCATAAAGAATTCGTGGATCATGTAGATCAGTGGTTGGTTCACTGAATTAGCAACCGGAGGGTTGCGGGTTCAAATCCAACCAAAGACCGTCCGGTACAATGGGGGCTTGTACACCTTGAATCTGTTGTGGCCTCAAATGTCCTCATGTTGGCGTGGTGTGGAGTTTAGAGAGTGGGGGTGCCATCGCAGATGCCACCTCGTCATCTGATCGTGGTTCAAAATTACGTGGTGTTGTCCTCGGATCATTCCTTTCGTGGGTTGATCCCGGACCGTCGCCAATAGCCCATTGTGTTGTTCCAGTGTGACGTTTAAAAATTCCTACCTACCTATCTACGTCAGTAGAGCTTGCCTTGTGTGTATATCTATTTACTTGAAGTTGTTTAGTGCAGACATGGTCCTTGCTCCATTAATCCAATCTAGCCAACCAAACATGAGTGTATATGACCATTACTTCATAAAATTAAAACAAATTATTAAACATTCATAATAGCTGGGATGTGTTCCTGAATATGGAGTGACTGAAAATATTTTGTAGTGAAGTTCTTATCAAGCCACAGATTCTTTTAGTTTACAGTAAACATTTACGCTCACAATCGATTTAGAAAATTTCATTGTAATACATTTTTTTTGTTTAAAGCTAGTATCCTGCATTGTTTATTGTTCTCATTTAGCTGGAGAACTAATATATATTTTGGCTTATTGACACATTTGCTTTCGATTCATAAATCGATAGTTTTCACCTTGTCGCTACCGTATTTGAATTAAAAAAATATTTATGTAAAGGGTCAAGGTTCCCTTTGATGGATTCCTGCATGTTATTTGCAGGTATTAATAGAACTTTTTAGTACTGATAATTTATCAGATGCGGAATGGTTTATAGTGGGAATATGCAGGCGAAAATTGATTCTTTATTACTTTTGTTCATTCGTACCATGTATTTGAAAGAATTTGTTGATTTTATATTAAAAGGTGATTATCTTGAACAGCAGTTATAAAATTTCAACATTCAGGCATACCCCACTGTCATTTATAATTTAATTTATGTATATATACAAGAAAACCAGGGCGTAGCATCATGCTAAAATATCTACTCATATCAATTGATGTGGGCAGTGTTGTTTCTCTATTTAAATACGTTTACAATCGATGCAAACATTGATACCACATTTCTTACCTCCAAGTGGAATAAAATTGGTCGACAGCATTTTGTGTGCTTCCTATTATATTGAGTTCAAATTTATTTCCAATGCATTACGCGGTAAGAAGTTCATATCTCTGTTGTTTTATTCCGACCAACCGGTCTGGTGGTTAAGGTGTTGGCCTCCAGTTCGGAAGGTTCCTGGTTCGAATCCGGGTCAGTACGTGTATGTTTGTAAGCGTATGGTGTAGAGGCGGCTGGAGCACCTTAAATCGGTTGTGGCCTAAAATCCTCACATTGGGTTGGTGAGAAAGTTTGGAGAGTGGGGCGCCAGTTCAGGTGTTGCCTCGTCATCTGACCGTGGGTCAAAATTACCTGGTGTTGTCCTCTGATCTTTCCCTTAGGGGATTGATCCCGGACCGTCGTCAACAAGCCATTGCATTGCTCTAGTACGACGTTATTTAAAAAAAAATTACCAGTCGTTTTACTACAATTAGTTTGTTTGACGTCTACTTCAGTTATATCCCATTTGGTCGAAATGCGATTCGGTATATTGTAACAGCCGAATCTATTTTTCGGTAGCTAGCATTTTCTTATCCACGCTGATTTCTAGTTTACAGATTCCTCATTGTCTTCTGTCATTAAGTGGCTGAAGATATCATCGGGGCGGCGAGCTCTTTCAAAATATTTTTTGCTCCCTTACTTCAAATCAAATACATTTTAAGGAATCGACAAAATTAGTAGATTTTATTTGGATTGTATTCGTTTATTGCCATTTGCCAATATGTACAATAAGTAATGCCGATTTCTTTGCCATGTGCGTTAGGGGGCCGTGGTGGTCCGGTGGGATGAGTACAGCTAATGGATTGCGAGATCGAAACTAGATTCAACTTAGGACCGACGTATACGCAGGGGCATCAAATGTCCTCACATCGGCATGATGTTGAAGTTAGGAGAGAGAGGTGCCAGGACAGGTGTTGACCTCGTCATCTGACCATGATTTACAATTACAAGGTGTTGTCCTCCAATTTTTCCCTTTGGGATTGATCCCAGACCGTCACCAATTGATAGTTGTGTTGCTCCAGAGTGGCGTTAGTTCAATTACCAACCTACCGACTTCCTAGATTTGACGTTTCTTTATTTGACGCAGTTTCGCGCAACTTGGCCGAACATGGCCACCGGAGAGTTACGAGTTCAAAATTCAATCCTACGAAAGACTCATGTACATAGAGGATTGTACAGGTTAAGCATGTTGCGATCTCAAATGTCCTCACGTTGGTGTAGTGCGGAGGTTTGGAGAATGGGGTGCTAGTTCATGTTGACCTTGTCATCTGACCGTGGTACACAATTACAAGGTGTTGTCATGGGTAATGGTGCCGACCAACCGGTATAGTGGTTAAGGTGTTAGCCTCTAGATCGGAAGGTTCCTCGTTCGAATCCGGGTCCGGGCATGGATGTTTGTAAACGTATGGTGTAGAGGCGGCTGGTGCACCTTAAATCTGTCGTGGTCGAAAGTCCTCACGTTGGGTTGGCGTGGAAGTTTGGAGAGTGGGGTGCCAGCTCAGGTGTTGCTTCGTCATCTGACCGTGGTTCAAAATTACGAGGTATTGTCCTCGGATCTTTCCCTTAAGAGACTGATCCCGGACCGTCGTCAATAGCCCATTGTGTTGCTCTAGTACGACGTTAACTAAAAAATTACCAATTACCATGGGTAATGGTAATTTTAGTTAACGTCGTACTAGAGCAACACAACGGGGTATTGACGAAGTTCCGGTATCAGTTTCTTAAGAGACATATTCGAGGACAACATCTCGTAATTTTGAACCACGGTGAGAGGACGAAACAACACCTGAGCTGGCACCCCACTCTCCAAAATTCCACACCAACCCAACGTGGGGACTTTCGGTCACGACAGATTTAAGGTGCTCCAGCCGCCTCTACACCATTCGCTTACAAACACCCATGTCCGGACCCGGATTCGAACCAGGAACCTTCCGATCCAGAGGCTAACATCTGGTGTTGTCATATCATCTTTCCCTTTGGAATTGATCCCGGACCGTCTCCAATAGCTCGGCGTGTTGATCCAGTGAGATGTTAAATCAACTACCAGCATCGTGTGTTAGTAAATATTTTTCATAAAATGCTAGATTCTGCTGTGTTTCCGTGGCTATTAAAGTTTTGTTTGGTTGTGTGACGTCAGAAGTAGGCGGAGTTTCCAGTTGTTTTGATTGGTTATGTGTTATTACGAGCGAAACGAGATACGAAATATCAAAAATCATTACATTCGAAGTCGCCATGGAAATAACATTGATTATAAAGCGATTACCCCGCACGGAGCTGATATTGTTTTATCAGTGTTTATCAAAAATGAAGTTTTCAAATAATATTGTTTTACCAGTATATATTGCTCAAAGAGCAACATCATGCGAAAACAAGGAAAGTTGACAGATAGTGGTATTAAAAGGTTTAAATGTAGCCAGGGATCAACAAAAGGTGACAGAGAGTGGTAAAAAAAAGGTTAATACACAGCCAGTAATAACGTACCGCCAGGTTTAAAAAAATATGTAATTGGTTTGACCAAAATAAATAAATTTGTTACGGCACTACATCGATACTAGAATCGTCGTGGTGGATCCGGAGATTGAAATGAGGCGAACGGGCATCACGATCAAGGCCCGCCCTTCGCAAAGGCACTGTGTGCAAACAGGCTGGGAAAGTATTTAGCCTTCAAACAAAGAAAGATGGGAAGAGAAAATGATAAATTGCACCTTCGCCGTATTCCGCTTGTATGCGGTCTTGAAGACACAGGGACAGGTGGCATATGTTTTACGGTCTGCAAGTCGTGAGGCTATTAGCTTGGAGTGGGAAAGACATGCTGTGCCCCACATTTGTGTTCGTTTTCTCTCTCTTTTTCCAGTGTTTCTGGCTTCTTCTTGCTACGAAAGGCGGTGGAATGCGTGTTTATTTTTGGTGTTTGTGAAGTGACGTACTGTTTTGGTTGTGACGTTAATTCGGGGAAATCTGCTGCTTTAGAATTAGAAATGAAGATCTTTGTCGTGATTCGGGTGGATCTGCCCACTGCGCTAGCAACCACAGACGTAAAATAGTGATTGGCTGAGCATTGCTCTTGAGAGGAGCTTGGATTTGTGTGTCCGACATGTCACCTAGCAGTCACGTGACTGTTCTATGAGAAGTTGTCGAGTGTCCGATTTGGCATTTTTTTAATCTCGTTTGCGATTACAGGGTAGGTGTGTGAATAAACATTACTATATAGTGGTAACAAAAGCGATGAAATCGCCTGTCAATTACTATGTTGCGTGGAACAATAAGTTGATGAATCAATGAATGAGCTCCTTCTCTCGTCTCATGGACTAATCAGATGACGAATGTTCGTTTACATTAGGCAGATGACAGTAGTCTAAGAGTCACAATACTACTGGATTGGGTTGCATGACCCACGGGCATATAAAAAGGTTATAATTCTCTCTCTACTTTTATATTTCCTTTATTCTAGCAACCTGCGAATTGTTGATGGTACTGATTCAATTCCTTTGACATACTCTGGGCGTATTTATCTCATCTGTGTCTGTAAGATTTTCATTTTGTGTGTGCTTGTCAATTACTTAACGTCTTCCTGTCTTGTGTTTGGCACAGCATTGTCAAAAATGACTTTCCATGAAACCCTCCCAACCAAAAGTAATGATAAGAGGTAAGTGATGAAGGGAAATGTCTAGTTAGAGATTTAATAACGAGAATTGGTCGACATTGTTAAGCAGTATTTAAGGATCTGGAACAAAATAGGAGTTAGGATTGAAATTGGTAAATAAACAGGCAATTGTCAATGGTTGGTGCATGAGATATATTTACGATGGATACCTTCTCGCGTAGGACTCAATAGATATAAAATGGTGGAAAGTTCGTCAAAGAAAGGCATACCAGAGTCACTGAAATCAAATACTTTTCAGACTTGTTACGGAATATATTCGCTGAAAAGAAACTTCAGAACAATATCTCTTGAAAAATTCCTTCCACTTCAGCTGGAACTGAATAAAACATCCTGGAGACGTCCTCAAATTGGAGGGTGATATATGTCACAAGATTGCTGCTTCTAGATTGGCCAGTGGACAGTTGAGATCAGTTTAATTTTACCATGGTTTTAATGTTTTCCCGACTTATCCCGGCGTTGGAAATGCAATATGGAGCAAGCTTTGCTTGTCCACATTGCTTGTCAAGGACTGATCAGAGACAGAAAGGCTGTGTTTCACTCCTATGCTCTTCCAAGACTTTTTGAAGGTACATGAACTCATGGACTTAATACAGCAAGTCTACACCACACACACACACACACACACACAAATGAGATAAAAAAAAACCTACCAACTAACTTTATAAAGAAAGGGTAGTATGAAATCAAATGTTTTTCTGGAGCTTGATTTTTTAAGGGTAATTGGTAATTTTTAATTAACGTCGTATTAGAATAACACAACGGGCTATTGACGACGGTCCGGGATCAATCCCCAAAGGGAAAGATCCGAGAACAACACCACGTAATTTTTTAAGGGTACCTTTTTTATTTTCAAATATCAGTGTGGGATTAATAATTCCACGACCACCGGCTGCCTTTTCTAATTTTATTACACATACAACAAATCTCTCTCTCTCTCTCTCTCTCTCTATATATATATATATATATATATATATATATATATATATATATATATATATCCGGATGTTATTCAATTGTGGATTTCCCACGAATGTTATACAGTAATTAACCACGTCTGTACATTGCTGAGTCTTTTCAGCGTCTATTACAAAACATTCGATACTCGGATGTCGCGTGACCACGGAACGAGAGGTGCGCATGCGCCAACAATCGGAAGAGGGGAATAAAGCTATGAGAATGATCATGTAGTCTATTTTAGATAAAATATATAACTATTATTACTGATCAAAAGTAAAGTATGGCAGCAGAAAATTTTGTATTCTAACAACATTTCTTCCGAGTCTGCTATGGTAAAGTTTGAAGTACAAAGGGCGTTATATAAAAACTGAGAGTAAAATCATAAAAAATCAAGAAATATATTTACAGAAAAAATACATCATTCTTTTTCAAAATACCTTCCCTCAGATGATATGCAACGGTACCATTGTTCAACTCACTTTTCAAAACAAGTAGAGAAGCCTTTTTCTGGAAGCTGCTTCAAAGAACCATCCAGTGCTGAAATAACTTCAGAATCTGTATTAAATTTTCTACCACGGAGCTTCTCCTTCAACGTCGGAAACAGCGGAAATCGCATGGTGCGAAATCTGGACTGTAAGGGGGATGTGGCATGATTTTAATATTGCATTTACTAAGATATTGCTGAACAGAAGTAGCGACATGAGGACGAGCACTATCGTGATATGATGTTCAATTCCCTACCAGTTCATGTCGCTTTCTCGATATGTGCTGTCGCAAAATTTTCAAAACTGAAATATAATATTCACCATTCACAGTAGTTTTTGGAGGCACAGCATGCTGATAGATTATATTTATGATCAAAGAAAATAATCATCATGATATTTAAAACAGATTTAGTTTGTCGGATTTTTTTCGGAGGCAGAGAATCAGTGTATCTCCATACACTTGTTGTGGACCTAGTAAGGGGATCAAAATGATGCACCCAAGTTTCATCACCTGTTATTACAGTCTTTAGGAAATTCGGTTCTCATCTGTTTCCACTCACAATATTGTTGAATTCTTGTTTGTATTTGTTCTATAGTAAGGTGATGAGGAACCCATCTGAAACAAACATAGCGAAGCTGTAAATTATTGCGTCGGATGCGAAATATCGACATTTTTGAAATGTTAGTTGATGCCGCTATCTTCTCACATGTCATTCGCCGATTTTCTTGCAAGATTGCCCACACAGTGTTAACATTTCGATCATTCACAACACTTTCTGGTCGGCCAGGCTTAGCAGCCAGTTCTGCAGACAAACGTCCTTTTTTAAAGCCATCATGCCATCTAAAAATCGTAGATTCGCCAAAACATTTGTCTTTGTAAGCTTCTTTCAATAACTTTACTGTTTCTGGAGCTGTTTTGCCCAAACGATAGCAAAATTTTATGGCAGAACGCATTTCGTTTTTTAACTTTGAATCACTCACCTCCATTTCTGTAGGGCAAATAAAAACAGTTCTTCAAACAAGCACGAAACTAGGAAAATAAAATCGTCTGCTTCGTATAGAATATTTATAATTGTACAGTTAACAGTTTAAAAAAATTGTATGAACTTTTTTTTTTAGTTTCGCGGTGTTGCCACTACGTAAAAAATTCACTCTCAGTTTTTATGGTATGCCCTTTGTATATCGCCTATTACATGGTTTGTTTCCACAACTTTCAGAACTATTTGAATAATAAAAGAATATATAGTTGAACCTTGAGGTTCGGAAGAATTTATATAAAACAGAAAGGTGCCACGTAGATAATGATAATAGTGCGAAGGCGAATTAAATCGCAATTTATAACTATCGAAGTCAATGGTGGTCGTTGAGGAACAGATCTTATTTGTCGCGCATACCTTCTTAAATAAGTTACTAACTGTCGATGAGTTTCATAAAAACACTGATCCTGTTAAAACTAGCTGAAAGATACTCTGCCAGAAGGCAGTAGATTAGAATATGTTCTAATGCTTCTTGATCCTGTTCACATCTTTATTCTATAATATACAAAATACATCTAAAATTTTAGCATAGATCGTCTGTCTTCGAAACAATATGTCTTCGGAACAAGTAAAAAAACAGGTTAAAGGAATTGGGTTAAATCACGTTTCATTTGACAGTCGGTCCCCTAAAGTGACATTTATAACGCCAAAATGGCTACACAAGTTTACGAATATTTATTCAGACGCATAAAATAATGAGCTCAGAAATAGTAGATCTTAGTGATTAGGATTTTATTACCCGCAAAAAAAGTTAAACTTGTATTTTTTATACAGATACTAGAGTTTTATTACACGGTTTCACTCGATAATTTTTCTGATTAAACAAACCACGTCGCGCCAGTCTTCTCAACAAAACTTTGTCCTCTTGCTTGTATTCTTTCCTCGTGACAGCTTTCGACAGTTTGTGTTGATTATAGTTTGATTAAAAATGATATCTTGCGTGATGTTCTATATTAAATTTTACTTCTTTGGTTCTGAGGGAACGACGTTGCTAGCTGAAAAGAACGTTGAAATCGAATTTCGAAATGAAATAAACCGTGGAAATCTCGTGACACCAGAGCTCAGTGTTTGAGGGTTTTTGCTGCTTCGGACAAACAGATCTGTCTTATATATACAAGGTAAGTTTTTTTAAACTGACAGTATTCAGAGCCACCTGTAGCTCGATCTAAAAACCGAAATGGCACCAAACTTGGTATGGAGACTAATAATGACATGGAAAGTAGGATAACGTGAAAAAAAAATTAGTTCTAAAAATCGTCGATAGGGGTATTTATGGCGCTGTTGTAGCTTACTAAAACGATAACTAGCATAAAATACGGGTATCAAAACAAAATGAAAATTTGTGCTTTCGTATGCGACAACAGCACCAGTAATTTGGGCTATAAAATCATGCAGACAGCTCTGAAAAATATTCTCAGCTGAAGTTGAGCCAGCTCAAGTGAATATGGCACTCAAGTGAATATGGGCATTACCAGAACGTGCTTTACTGGTGATGCTGTATTATCTTAATCAGTGCAATGCATCCACAGCTTTTCGTGAGTTTAGATCATTAGTTTGTACAGCGCCGTAAATACCCATATCGGCGATTTTTGAAACGAATTTTTTTTTCATGGAATCCTACTTTCCATGTCATTTTTAGTCTCCATACCGAGTTCGGTGCCATTTAGGTTGTTAGATCGAGCTACAGGTGGCTCTGAATAGTGTCAGTTTGAAAAAAAATCATCCTGTATATAATTAGTGGTTGTTATAGCTATAAATAAGTTATTTATTATATCGATTGAATTAACAGGCTTTTTAATTGAAAATATGTTTTTATTACAAACAGCGGCAACTATCTCAATAATAACAATCATTAAGATAATCACTGTAATTTCCATCCTGAATCATAAAGTGCAGCTAATTCTCCCCTACAACTACTACTTTACTATTCTCTTATGAATTTAAGGAACTAAAATTTAATCTTTAGAATCAAAGTATCATATCGATTATCAACCAGCCCCATTTTCAGCTAGTAAAGTGGGAAAGCTGGAATTACGACAAAGTTACCTTACGTCGCAAGTTCCGATTCATCGACGAATAAGACAGTTCCAGGATAGAGTAAGATAAACACCTCACGGCTCTACACCGTGAGCCACTGTGGAAGTAAAAGTGTCAAATTGTCCCCCTTTTAGCAAATTTATATTTGAAGGTGGGTCGTACGTCCGGTGTTCCCAGGCAACGCATGCGTTAGAAATTAGGCAACGAGGAAAAGAGTGTGTGATCAATGCCTCACTCAAAGAACTGGAGTAGGCTAAGAATGTTGTCTTTCGATGGGGCAACATGCGATGCACTTCAGTGTATTTTATTGTTGAGGAGAAACGCCTCACACTCTTAGCGCTCAGGATTGCATGTAAAAGTATGGGCGTTACCGCTTAAGCACGATACTTTATCTCCTTTTTTTTCGTTTTTGAAGAGGACATAAGAAACTTTGAATAAAAAATAAACATTGCATTCTCATGTAGACTCGTGGATTTTGTAATGTGTATTACATGATTGTTTTATTGAGATCTGATTGTTATTTTTTAAATACACCCAAATTAGATGATTCCCCAAGTGGTTTCGACAAGGTATCTTGTCCATCACGATTGATCTGACATATTTTATCAATTCCGAAGATTCCTGTCATCATGAAATTACCGACTTTTTTATGAAGAGATCCAGATGTGCTTAGTTTTTTCTTGCAATGACAAGATATCTCGTCCATCAAAATCTGATCAGTTTTGCTAATGACGATATACCTCGTTGAGATAAATACTAAGAGGGTTAACAGTTGAACGGCTTATTTTCAAAAGATGTTATGCCTAGACTTTTAAATTTGCCCATTAGCTTGATAGGTAGATATTAAAATTAACGTTGCACTGGAGCAACACAACGGGCTATTGAGGACAGTCCGGGATCAATCCCCCAAAGGAAAGATCAGAGGACAACACCACGAATTTTTGAACCACGGTCAGATAACGATCCCATTAGCTTGAAAAAATTTGCTTTTTTGCTATGCACTATATGGAAAAAAGTATTTGGACACTACTGGGTTTTGAGCCGCGGTAGCTCAGCCAGTAGAGCGTCGGGCTCGCATCGGAAGGGTTGTGGGTTCTGTCCTCTGCGGAGCCTGCAATTCTGATGGTTGCGAGATCGGCGCTTAGACCTGGCTAAAGAACGTCCTGTTCGCTAATGGTGGCTGGGGCACGTTAAATAGGTCGTGGTCACAAAGTCCCCCATGTTCCCATACCCAATCAATGCCTCTGGGGGTGGGGTACCTGATCAGGAGGTTATCGGCCTCTGATTGGGATATAAATTACGATATGTGTGAAAGGGACCTTCCTGTAAAACGGATGTGTCATGTATGAAGAAGTCCAACCCTCCGGGGCAATGGCACCCCCAATTGGGCCATATATGGCCCGCACGACAACAACAACAACTACTGTGTTTTCAAAAGAAGTGCTTTATTATTTTATTTAGAAACAGGTAGGTCCTCTTTTTTTTTGTATTACAGCTGCAACACGGAGAGGCATATATACGTATGCATACTTTCCACACGTTCTCAGTAAGTCTGGGCAGGTATAGCTCGCCATGCCTATCTCAAGGGTGTGAGAAGAGATTGCTGTGAAGATAGGCGTGCGTGGCGGTGTTGTACTCGTGGCTCCAGTTCGTCCCACAAGTGCTCGATCGGATTGAGATCGGGGCACTGAACAGGCCAGTCAAGCAAATTCCCCTCATTTTCAGGAAACCATTCCAGCACACGTTTCGCAGCATGACACGGAGCTCAATCCGTTGGAAGGAACAATCACCATCGCTGTAGTATTGCCTTAGTGTAGGCAGAGCCGAATTATCCAGAACATCAAGGTACACGTCAGCGTACATGGTACCAGGTACATACAGCAATGGGCCGAGTCCTAACCAGGAAAACAACCCCCCCACTAAGATGAATCCTCCTCCGAATTTCTACTGTGCCCAAATACTTTTGTCCATATAATGTACATATGATTGTAAAAAATAAACAAATTGCCGAGGATATAATTTAAGACGAAATGACTTCACGTATTTTTAAAAGATAGGCACAAATTTTAAAGTGCAAACGTAAATAGACCAGTATTTATTTGAACATACACATTGTTTTCGTAAAAGTATCAATAAAATTTAATTATTTTGGAATAATAACAATATGAATCACTCTGAACACATAAGTACCACATTCGCAGCTTTTTAGAAAATTCATTTTGAAAAATAAACACACAACAAAAACATACAAGCAGCTATTCGAAACTTTTTTTGGAAAAAAATGTTTTGATCATGTATTTCTTTACCCTCCGGGTGGTTTGTCTTGGCGGCGTAAACTGTCCTCTAGTGGCCCTTCTACCCTTAACTGCCCTTATGATACAAGAATCCATTCAAAACTGTCACCATTTTGCGGCATAGCACAATTTGTTTGCCTTACTCATAGGACAGTTATTTTGACGAGAAACCTCGTCATTTGCAAAACTGACCATATACTGATGAAGGAGATATTTGATCAATGGCAAAATCGGTCAGATTTCTATAGAGGAGATATGTTATTCGAAACCACTTCCTTGGAAAGTTATCTTGCAACTTCAATTCTTGGAAAGTTTTCTATCGTGTGTGGAAGTTTTACGGCAAGAGACTGGACGATCGAACTTGAAATTGAATATATTTAGAAAAACGACTGGTAATGGCTTTCTGTGTCCTTTGAGGCAAACGAACATATTAAAATTTATTGGTAATTTTACCCTCTTTTTAATTTGCTGTCCTCTGAAAACTTTTTTTTAAAGAGTCCCCCTCGTAGAAAAAATGTTTAATTTCAGTCATGTATTATTTTGTGTTTCGGTTGGACGATCGGACCGTCGTCAATAGCCCGTTGTGTTGTTCTAGTACGACGTTAACTAAAATTACCATTACCCTTACCTAGCCTTCCAGCGTTCTAAGTCGCTTTCAGCTGAAAACCGCCGACCAACCGGTATAGTGGTTAAGGTGTTAGCCTCTAGATCGGAAGGTTCCTGGTTCGAATCCGGGCCCGGGCATGGATGCTTGTAAACGTATGGTGTAGAGGCGGCTGGTGCACCTTAAATCTGTCGTGGCCGAAAGTCCTCACGTTGGGTTGGCGAGGAAGTTTAGAGAGTGGGGTGCCAGCTCAGGTATTGCTTCGTCATCTGACCGTGGTTCAAAATTACGAGTTGTTGTCCTCGGATCTTTCTCTTAAGGGACTGATCCCGGACCGTCGTCAATAGCCCGTTGTGTTGCTCTAGTACGACGTCAACTAAAAAAAAATTACCAATCAGCTGAAAACCACATGTCGACAGAATCTTGAGTGTTCTCAAGGTGCTTGAGATTGTAATGTCAGTGTGTAACGTCAGATGAAGAGGGTTTATTTCAAGTGCCCAGAACTTTAAAACCGTTGTAATGTCCAAATCGGAATGCTGTAATAGTACTTCTATGGTTAGTTAAGGACAGTTGATCACTTGAAATGAGTTTTATGATCTCCAATTAGGAAATTCTTGAATATGTCTGCTTTATGTCGGCTTGATCAGAAAAGCTGCCTTTAGAGTGTTGCACTGTGCTGCCTACAAATCAGGTTCTAAGCCCAATTTTAACCACCTATTCATGATACCGGGAATGTGTATTCGAATGTGGTAACAATCCCTTAAAGTGGTAACAATCGCATCGAACCACGCAGGCGTGAACTTGTTTTATAGCTGTTAAACAACAAGAACACAAAGTAGCACAACAATAAATAGAGGAATATAAATCCCCTTTCAGAAGTTATATTTTCAATTTCTTGATCGCTGGTGTTGTGAAGTGAAGGTTAATGGCTGAAAAAAGAAAAACGTGAAATATATATTACCCAAAGTGTAATAGATGATTTATTAAGGTCGGCACAAACGGAATTATTAGGCTTTGTTTCTCCTGAGAACGAAACGTTATTCTCTTGTTATTTCATTGCCGCATGGTTGACATTGAGTGAAAAGTGATTCATCATTTCATATCCAGGCAGCTGCATTTTCGAGCCGCTTGGAGAAACGTTTTTCGCATCAAACGTAAGGGTGACGTTTATTGTAAGCTTTATTTTCAATTTCGTTGTTGTCAAATTATATCAGTTTGATTGGTTGGATTTGGTTTTTTGGCGCAAGGGGCCATATTTGGACATGCTGGGCCAAACAGATATCAGACAACACATCAAGTGACACTATATATACACACACAAGGGAAGTTTTTACTATCACAGGAGAAAGAAATACACCCAGGGAGGGATCAAACCTGCGCCGCCTACAACTCGTCGGTTGCTAGCACATTGGGTATACACATTAAGCCACAACGGCTCGCAAATTAAATGAGGTAGGGGATTTATTATTTAGGTGGAATTAAATGAGGAGTGAGGTAACTAACGTCATACTGGAGGCAAAACAACGGGCTATTGACGACGGTACAGGATCAATCCCCAAGGAAGAGATTAAAGGACAACACCAGGAGCGGCTGGTTACCTAAAATCTGTCGTGGCTGAAAATCCTCACGTTGGATTGGTGTGGAAATTTGGAGAGTGGGTTGAGTTGTCATCGGACCGTGGTTCAAAATTACGTGGTGTTGTCCTCGGATCTTTGCCTTTGGGGATTGTTCCCAGACCGTCATCGATAGCCAGTTTTGTGTTGCTCTAGTTCGACGTTTTTAATTAACGGTTCGGAACAGTTTAATTAACTAATTACTCGCTAATGGCGAGGCAATACCTGAACTGGCACCCCTCTCTCCAAACTTCCACACCACGCCAACGTGAGGACATTTGAGGCTGCGGCAGATTTAACGTGCACCATTCCTTTTTGTACACGACGGTGTTTGTTGGATTCGAACTCGCAAACCTCCGAATGCTAATCCGTTACTCTTCCAACCAGTCCTTCGTCATCTGACCGTGGTTCAAAATTACGAAGTGTTGTCCTCGGATCTTTCCCTTAAGGGACTGATCCCGGACCGTCGCCAATAGCCCGTTGTGTTGCTCTAGTACGACATTAACTAAAATTACCTTCCAACCAGTCCATCGCGGCCCCTCAAATTGAATGATAACAGAAAGAAATTTCCTGGTATATATTATAGATATATTGTGCTATATTATTAAAAATATTTTCTCTCTAATATCACGGAAATCATATGTTTTTAGTAACTGCATTTATAAAAAAGAGTAGGTAGGTGTATTTATGAGGTTGCATTGGAGCAACACAGTGGGCTATTGACTGGGGTGAGGGATCAATTCTGAAGGGAAAGATCCGAGAACAACACCTCGTGCTTTTGAACCACTTTCAGATGACGAGCTTACACCTGAACTAGCGCCTCAGTGTCCAAAGTATTTATGAACAAAATCTGTTTGATGTATATATAACCTTGAATAGAAATCATTATCAAGAATATTTATTGAAACCATTTAAAGGGTGCTTTCAATTTTAGTTCATTATGAAGTGCCTTGAGGCGTTTTTCTGACTAGCTTCATTTTTTTTATAACTAGAACCCTGCTTGCTATCGCCCGAACAAATTTATAAACTTTAATTCTGATGCAGCAAATTTAAAAATATTAATTCAATAAAAAATAAAAAATATTTGATTGAAAACTTCTAAAAATTTAAAGGTACTTTTTTTTAAAAAAGCTATATTTTTAAAAGTAAATATTTGTTTTAAATTTGCTGAATCAAAATTAAAGTATAATGTTTGAAAAAGATATATTCCAAATTTCAACCCTTAAACTTTATCGGTTTTCGACTTATAGCAATTTGAATACAGGAAATCTTGAAAAAATGTATCATGGAGAAAAACGCATTTAAAGTTTTAAAGACAGATGGTGTTGCCATGACAACAACTGTCAAGAGTGTTAGATTTTCAAAACAACGCACCACAAACATTATTATATCTCTAGTTCTAATTAAGATAGAAACATGATTTAGACGTCATTTTAAGCAAAAAAACAGAGAATTTCTTAAAATCATAAAAGAAAATTTCGAAAATTTGACGATTTTTGTGTCCCGGACCCCCTTAAATGTTTTAGCTGTACCGTGTTGTTTGTTGTAATAGTACTTTTTAAGATTTTCATATTCGACTGTTGCTATGGAAACGGCAACCGAATTCGCCGGTTCAGAAAACCTTGCAAACGTCCTAGCGCGGGCTCACAAATTGTGTTTGAATCAATTAATTATAAAATATAACTGTGTTATCGTGTGCGCGTGCTCCAAATTCTTTAGCCCGTTGAACTAGAAGACTCACTGTCACGTGACTCGCTATCTACCAATCACAAAGCGAATAAACCTGAAAAAGGCCGACAAATTTTCTTTTATAGTGTATGGATAAAATTTTGACCTTAGAAATATTATTATTTTTTATTTGTTTAAATTTTGTTTTCATGTGAAAAATAATTCTGTACATTAGCAGAAAAAGGTCCGATGTCCAAATTCGTTGATTTTGACTGACCCCCACTGATCACTACAAGGTAATGAAAGTTACAACAGAAAAAAAGGGAATGTTCTTCTGTCAAGAAAAAATCAAAACATTGAAAGTGTTTTTGTAAGTTGTATTAAAAATTAAAAAATAAAATGTATTAAAGCAGCTGTTTACAAAACCTTGCAAATGGACAGTTGCAACACTTCCTATCAAAGTAAAGAATTTTAAATAAAAAAATGTCTTCATAATTGAAAAACTGATGTGTACCAAAATTTAATTTATAAATATCTCCCCCGTTTAAATTATGTATTTGGGAACAGTCAATTAAGAAAAATAATCAAACCATTAGCTTTTTAGTTTTTGTCAGTCTTCTGATAATCTTGTGAAATTTCACACGAACGTGAAACTTTTGATTAGCTTTTAAATTATGGAAATTTCCACTCACATCGGCACTGTATATTTTGAGACGCAAAAAATACCAAATTATCCTGTTGTATCGCCTATTAGTTCCAAAATCTAGGGGATTTCTATGCTCGATCACTGACTGCAATACATCAAGGGACCTCGTTAACCTTTCTGTGGTTTTCTCGACGAGGTAATCTCGGCATTATCAAAACTGACCAGATATTGATGGACAAGAAATCTCGTCCAAATCATTTGAAAGATTAAATCCATGCCAACAATCTGAATGACTGCTTTTTTCACATCCATCTCAAGCGATCAATAAACTGGATGCTAAACATAGACTGTAAGTACCCATAAAAAAGAACGAAAAATAAACACCGCTTAAAACAGCGAAACCTACTAGTGGAGTTACACGAACAAAAGCGTTAACGGTATGTAACTGTGCTAAACTGTCAATAATTCAATTGTTTAACGCTCGAGCAACTTGCCGTAATTCGAACATCAATGTGTTCTTAATTACCAAATGGAACACATTTACATAGCAGATATTTCAACTCCAGATTGGCAGCAGCTGATGATGGGATGTGTATAAGCAGTACCGTCTATTCTCTGAGGAAGAACAATGGAAGAGAATGGCTGATGTGTCCAGCTAAGGGAAATTGATTGTGATCCTAGGTACGGGTTCTCCCTGGCTTTGCGTTGGCGCTCTAATAATGGCGCTGGCGAGCAAGTGGAGTCGAATTATGCCATTAGAAATTCTAATGTGGCTTTCATCCTCTCTCTAGTGACAAGGACTCTAAGCGTCCTTTGCTTGATTACTATATTGGAGATGACATTGAACTTGCATCACACTCTGCATGGTACGCTGAACAAGTCAGTGGACAGCTGACGTTTTCTTTTTGTGGCTCCACAACAATGTCCGAAGATCGGTTACATGTTTTTTATTTTTCATCATCGCATTGCCAGGTTTCGTGATTGGTTTTATGGAGATGTTGACATTTCCTTCGTGTGGCTATGATCGACCTTGGCAGCCCTTTAAGTTTCGTAAATTCTTTGAGATTTGTTAAGATCAATAAAGTTTAATGACAGTCAGTTGAGAGAGAGAGAGAAGCTGAATATGAACTGCAATACGGGTGTGAAAAACTTAGGGAACTGTAAGGTTTCAGTAAGGTTAAACTTAGGGAACAGTATGGTTTCAGTAAGGTTAAACTTAGGTTTCAGTAAGGTTGAACTTAGGGAACAGTAAGGTTTCAGTAAGATTATATTTAGGGAACAGTAAGGTTAAACTTAGGGAACAGTAAGGTTTCAGTAAGATTAAACTTAGGGAACAGTAAGGTTAAACTTAGGGAACAGTAAGGTTTCAGAAAGATTAAACTTAGGGAACAGTAAGATTTAACTTAGGGAACAGTAAGGTTTCAGTAAGATTAAACTTAGGGAACAGTAAGGTTAAAGTTAGGTTTCCGTAAGGTTAAACTTAGGGAACAGTACGGTTAAACTTAGGGAACAGTACGGTTAAACTTAGGGAACAGTAAGGTTTCAGTAAGGTTAAATTAGGGAACAGTAAGGTTTCTGTAAAGTTAAACTTGGGGAACTGTAAGGTTAAACTTAGGGAACTGTAAGGTTTCGGTAAGGTTAAAATTAGGGAACAGTAAAGTTAAACTTAGGGAACAGTAAGGTTTCAGTAAGGTTAAACTTAGGGAACTCTAAGGTTTCAGTAAGGTTAAACTTAGGGAACAGTAAGGTTTCAGTAAGATTAAACTTAGGGAACAGTAAGGTTTTCAGCTGTCACTTTGCAGTTAAGTGACTTGATTGTGAGAAAATGAGACACTAGGTAATTAGCGAGTTACCCAACCGATGAGTAAAAACAAAGCGACAATAAAAGAAAAAAGCGAGCGTAAAGTCTAAACTGAAGTGATGACACTGCACTGGGCAGACAGAAGGGTAACCATAAAAACTATAAAAAAAAGAGGAAGCGGTCCTTTGTATGCTGTATGACCACCTCGAACACTGATTCAGGCTTTGCACCACGTTTGCATACAGAAAATGAGGGAGTTCCTGTGGTAACAAAACCCATTTATATTTTAATTACAGCCTATGGCCACGATTTCAAAATTTGAATATACACCGGCTTTCTTCTGAATATCCTCTTCTATGCAAAAAGCAAACGTCTGTTTTGGTTCATTTGGGGATGTAACCTTTGAACATGATGGTATTCATTAAGGCATACATTTGCAAGCGGAACCGTTCGCGAGCCTCTAGCTTTCATTATTGAAACGGGGTCTTGGGTGTCAAACGAACGGCTCGTGTCAATCCACTTCTTCTCGGTTTTTCGATGTACATAAAGGCCTCCGTTCAGATTGGGACGGCGTCGTAAGTAGTTCGTTGCTTTTCCGTTCGCGAACCTCCAGGCTCCTACGTCCTCACCGGCTGACTGGTGGTTCGCGGTTGGTTCCTTCCTTTCCCGTGGATCGCTTGAAAGTTCGTTGTGGAAATAATTTCAACGATCGGTTCACGAGCGACTAGCGAACGGTTCGGCTCGAAAATCTATACGCACCTTTAGGGTTTGCACTGCGATGTAAAAGTACAATTTTATGCCATTGTTTGGATTAAATTTAGCTTCTCAAGAAAGTATATATTGCTCAAAATGTTCGTAGCATACGTACAATGCAAATTACTGTCCTGGAACTAGTAAATGCAAATGCACAATATATAATTTTTAACAGTCATCCAGAGTTCGTATAATTGACTGAGCATTGTTAAATAGCTTCAAAATGTCAGTATTTGTATGATGTAGCTGAGAAATATTTAGAGCTTTAATAGGTTAAAACAAATTTAAGTACCCACTTTAGGGTTCGATTAGAGGTAATACGGTAAAACTATACAATATTGGAAATTCATATCGACAATTCCTCTTTTTTACTTTCCACTCTAGTTTTGATATTAGGTGAAATAACTTGTTAAGAAAATATATCTATCACAGAAATTTATACTGAACACATTTTAACGCATAAGTTCTTCCGATCAAAATGATTGAATGATTTAATTTTTTGTATAAAATTGTGACTGTCTGGACGAGATATCTCGTCGTTAGAAGAAAACTGATCAGAACTTAATCTCATTATAATAAAAAAATAATTTGTAATTTTATGAAGATATGTCTCGCCATTAGCCATATTGGTCATCTCCTTATTATCACAAAATCGGCAATATCTTGATGGATGATATATCTGATCGAAACCACTATCTAGGGTTAAAGCCGTGACAGGTTTATCTTGACTGAACGAAGGTAGTCTTGCAGAAGTCATTCCTACAGAAGTGGCCATAGACCTCAATTACAAACTACTGAATTCATCTTTAGCTATCATTATGGAATTTTTCTTACTTAATTACCATTTTGGTTTTGATACTGTTACCTTTGTTTTACCCCTTATCTTTTACCTCAAGATTTGAATTTCTGTTCATGACTATTTAATCAAGTATTTACATCAAAAGCGATTGCGTTGGTTTTGTTATTCGATTTTCGGTCATCATTGTTCATTACACCAAATACAATAAACGGGCGAAGTCATGGATTCTTGTTTTTATTAAGAATGGTCGGTTCCTCAATTTGACATTTCAGTTGTCTATTTTCTGAAACTATACTCCTAGACCAAAAGTAAACAGGAACTTTCAGCAATCTAAGTAACTCCGTAATAATAAATGAGACAAAGGTCATTAATATTGCATTTGAAAAGCGCACTTTAATACATTGTTTTTCAATTTCCATGTTTATCTTATCAACAACCCGAGTCGTATCATTCAGTTGCGCCCTGATGAAGTCCTATTTGAGTCGCAGATAGTAAGAACTGAATGTTTCGTTAAGGCGAAATTCGTCAAATATAGCAGCTATAAAACAAGATATCTCCGTAAAACGATCATGCAAAAACTGTTTGGAATAATGTAAAACGCATCGAAGTGGAAAATTGGATGCTTGCGGATCTATTAGTCTTAACACTCGTTTACTTAAAAATTGGCATAAAGTGAAATGCTGATTGGGCACTTTATTTTTTTATTTCTCCATGAAATATTGTGGTATATAAAGCACATTCATTTCACTTTAAACTATCGTCTAAAAAATTGCATGCAGCATAAAAGAAAATTTTCTTCCAAAATTAAGTGTGGGATACTTAGAGCTCAAGATGGGGTATACGAAATAAATGCAAAATGATCAAGCAAATATTTCGAGTTCTTATGTTAGATTTTCCTTGCTCAAGGGCAGATGTGTTGTTCGCCCTATGAGAAGAATTTGAGATATTACTCAAGCATGACACTTTCTTGGTATTCGATTATTGATAATATGCAAATAAAAATAAATTCGAATGCAATTTCCCATGTATTTGAGGAATACTTTGAAATCATGAAGCTGCGGCTCATGCGGTATATAAATCTTACTCCGTCGATAGAAGAAACTCATTTCCTGATTTCTTTTGGAGACCCTAACTGCTTATTTTCATGATGAAGAGAAATATATTGCTACATTTTAATCTGGTTTAAAAGTAAATACTATCAAATGCTTAAAACTTTTATTTTTGACCTGAAACCTAATAGCGAGTCTCAATAGCTGTACAGAATTTTTTTTATTAATGAGTTGCTATTCTAAGCTGACGACTTTTCAATTGCCAGTTTGAAAGTATTCTGAACTCAAAGTGCTAATAAATTCTCAGCTATTGCTTTTATAAAAATTAGAGCATCAAATTCAATTGTGAGCAATGCTGATGTTTAAGAGACAGTTATTAGACCCAAGAAACATACTTAAGACTAAAAGACTAAAGACATATACTTATAGATTAAAATATAAGACTATATACTAAATACTAATCAGTGCGTAAAATACTAAATATTATGTACTAAATGCTAATAAGAGTGTAAAATACTAAATGTTATGTACTAAATGCTAATAAGAGTGTAAAATAAATACTATATACTAAACACTAATAAGTGTACTAAACACTAATAAAAGTGTAAAATAAATACTTTATACTAAACACTAATAAGTGTACTAAATACTAATATACTAAACACTAATATACTAAACACTAATAAGTGTACTGAAGACTAATATATTAATAAGTGTACTAAATACTAATGTATTAATAAGTGGACTAAATACTATTATACTAATAAGTGTACTAAATACTATTATACTAATAAGTGTACTAAATACTATTATACTAATAAGCGTACTAAATATTAATATACTAATAAGTGTACTAAATACTAATATACTAAAGAAACGTACTTTTAGACTAATTGTTCAAAGACATATACTTATAGACAAAAATTAGACTGTATTCTAAATATTAATACGACTAATATATTAAAGAAACGTACTTATAGACTAATAGACTAAAGAAGCATACTATAGACTAATAGGACTGAAGAAATAGACTAATAGGACTGAAGAAATAGACTAATAGGACTGAAGAAATATACTAATAGGACTGAAGAAATAGACTAATAGGATTGAAGAAATATGCTTTCAGACAAAAAATAACTTAACGGACTAAAAAAAATATGTATAGTTTAAGACTAAAGAAACATACTTCTAGACTAAAAACATGCTTCTAGACTAATAGACTATCGAAACATATTTATGGATCAAAGAAACATAACTTATAGACCAATGTAACATAAAATTACTTGTAAAGTTGTTTTCTAAGTTTGTAGTGTGAAAATTTCTGTCGTAGCGATACAACAATCGAGAGTATGAAAATAGACACTATAAATGCGTAGTTTAAAATTATCTTCTCAGTAAAAAAAATGAACTCTACAAACTTCCATAATCAACATTCTCTGTCAGTAAAGAAACTTCTTAAGAACTAACGAAACATACTTATAGACTAAACTATCTATGGATGAAAGAAACATACTTATATAGACCAAAGGGGAACGTACTTATAGGCACAACCTAAGCGCATAATTTGCAATTATCTCCTCAATCAATCAAGAAATGAACGCTATAAAGCTTTGAAAATCAAAATCCCTTGTCAATACTAAAGAAACTATTGTACTTAAAGACTAAAGAAACTTACTTATAGACTAAACTACTTATAGACTAAACTACTTATGGACTAAACTACTTATAAAATAAACTACTTATAGATTAAACTACTTATGGACTAAACTACTTATAGACTAAACTACTTATAGACTAAACTATCTACACACAAAAGAAACATTCTTATAGACCAAAGAAACGTACTTATAGACTAATGAAACATAAAATTTCTTGCAAAGTAGTTTTAGAAGTCCGTATCATAAAAATTGTAATCGAAGCTATTCAACTATCGCAAGAGACTAAATATAGGCACAACCTAAGCGCGTAATTTGCAATCATCTCCTTAATCAATCAAGAAATGAACGCTATAAAGCTTTCAAAATCAAAATCTCCCCTCTCTCTCTCTCTCTCTCTCTCTCTCTCTGTCAATACTAAAGAAACTATCGTACTTAAAGACTAAAGAAGCATACTTATAGACTAAACTACGAATACTTATCGACTGAAATACTTATAGACTAAACTATCTACACACAAAATAAACATACTTATAGACCAAAGAAACGTGCTTATAGACAAATGAAACATGAAATTTATTGTGAAGTAGTTTTCGAAGTCCTTATCGTGAAAACTGTAATCAGAAACCATTCAACTATCGTAAGAATCTAAAAATAGGCACAACCTGAAAGCGCAATTTGCAATTATCTCCTCAATCAATCAAAAACCGAACGCTACAAAGCGTCCATAATCGAAATTCGCTGTCAATCCTTATCGCGAGAGCGACCCTCAAAAACAATATTAAACGCTCCGTCGCTATTAACAACGGCGGGACAATCCCGATTACCCCACGGCCAGAAGCACAAAAGCCGCATCCGACTCAACCCGCAGAGAGGCAATTCCCAATCAAGATTCCTCGCGGAGGGGCGCTGGAGATTAAAAACTCCATCCAAGACAAAGGGGAGACCGGATAAGAAGAATGGGAAGCTATTATGAAATGAAGAAATGCGGACGCGATCGATACGCACATCATAAAACACAAGTGTCCTGGAGACAAGCCAGCAAGTTCGGCATGGTCCGGCGGTCCTGCTAATGAGTTTCCTGTTGGTGGAGACGGGTCTTGGGTCTTTAGGACGGTCTGCGTGTGGATCACTTGGAAGGAGCTAAATGAGGCAAATATAACGAGGAAAATAGGATTTATGGGCAATCGTGAGACAAATGTTCGCAAATACCACGATTAATATTCAGATCTGAATGTATGGCCCGTCCGAGTGGATCTCCCAAAGCGACACCACCCAGTATGCGACAATGTGAATTGAAAACAGATATCTGGGATGAAAAGATTGTATCTTGGTATTTAAATGCGGTATTTGATTGCTGTTTTAGCTAAGGAGATAAGGGAAATTGTTTGGGAAATGTGTTATAATTGGAGTGATTGGCACAGTAGGACGTTGAACTCTCTCAAGAGGACGAACCGTTTCATAGGGAAATGGAAACACCTTAACTATGTATTTGATGTAACTGATGAATTTTAAATGAAGGTACAGCTGGATATAAAAGAAATTTATGGAACACAAATGATACAGTGGATAGTTGGCTTACAAATGAACCACAAAGTTCAGTTTTTCGAGAAAAGAGTTTCTTAATCAGATCTTTGCATTCGTGAAGTCCATTAAGTAATTTTTTCTCGGAATGAAGGATAGATCTTTAGCTTTCTCAGAACTGTTTTTTGATTTAGTGAGTTTCACTTGTAAGCCAAGAATATTTATGAGGCATATATTATATCCTTTGGTTACATTAAAATGTGTACTTGCACGAAATACTTTTTTGTACATCAGTTGCACTTTAGTTTCAGGAAATAGATGTTCTGAAAATAATTACCTGTGGCACAACAGAATTTAGAAAAGAAAAGTTTAATGGGTTTTTCTAACCATTGATCTCCCATGCTGTGTTCTGTACTCATATTTCTCTCTAGTAACTTTCTTAGTTGTTTTAGTTTCGTTCTACACTATTGTTTTCATTCTTCATTTTTTATCTGTCAAAAATTACTGTAAACTATATCTTGGTTAGCTAAAAATTATGTATAGCTCAAATGAAACAAGATTACTATAATTTGGGTGTTCAGATGTTCAAAGAAAGAGAAGGAAGTGAGGGAAACACTGTAATATTACAGAATTATCTTTAATCGCGTGGGATACGTGATCACTTAAAATAATCTCTAAAATACTACAAAGTTTTGTAGCACATGTTTGTTTGCATTCGAGTCTTTTGATAAATTATCATCAAATATTTGAATTCAGATGAATCTATGTAACTTTCAAATCTCAAATTATAAGTGTTTGTTTGCATTCGATCCTCTTGATAAATTATCATCAAATATAGGAATTCAGATGAATCTATGCAACTTTCGGATCTCAAATTGTAAGTAAAGCAAAAATACATGTTTTTTCATTTCTTATTACGTTTGTAACTAAATTAATAGGCATAATGTTGAATATTAATCAATTTCCATGCAATTTTTTAATTCACAGCGAAAGAGTACGCAGAAATCTATATTTCTGATATCATTAGAGACATTTCTTTTAAAAATGTTCCCGTCTCCTTATTGAACACTAAAGAATAAAAGTTGCTTAAAATTTATCTTCTACTCTAGTATTCAAAAGTTAAGCTAACTATTAAAACTGCGCGATGATGAAAAAGGAACATCTTAAATCTTTAGTAATTAGATTGGCCACGTCCTCTTTTCCCATCGATCTCTTTTTTTTTTTTTGCAGTCACGTAATGACGCTCGATTCAGACAGATTTTGAGAGATTTAATAACCTGAACTGTTCTATTGATCCGTCATATTACGCTTTCTTACGATTCTCGTGAGAAGAGTTGTCAATGTTGAGCAGGAATTTACACAGCACAAAACGTAATGTAGTGTGCAGAATGGTGTACCACAAATACGACGACACAGTCAAAATGCTATTAAAATTGCTATTTATTTAAACACAGGAACACGCTATATACAGGGTAGGTATGTATTTAACGTTGTACTGATGCAACACAACGGGCTATTGACGATGGTATAGGGCATCAATCCTCCAAGAGAAAGAGCCGAGGATAGCACCTCGTAATTTTGAACCATGGTCAGTTGACGAGGCGACACCTGAGCTCGCACCCCACTCTCCAAACGTCCACACCACGCCAACGTGAGGACATTTGAGGCCACGATAGATTTCACGTGCATCAGCCCCCTTTGTACTCGATGAACTTTGGTTGGATTCGAACTTGTAACCCTTCGGTTGCTAAGGTATTGCTCTTCCAACAGGGTTACCCCGCCCCCTCTGTGTGCAGGGATTTCTGTCCCTTGGTTGTGAGTGCTATGAAAAGGGAAATAGGAATCATCGACCCAAAACGGCCGTATAACACTCTATGCGCGGCTTCTCTGATCAAGCTGACATAGAGCAGACCTGTTCAAGAATTCCCTAATTGGAGGTCATAAAACTCTTTTCAAGTGATCAACTGTCCATAACTAACCCTAGAATTACTACTGCAGCACTCCATTTGACATTACATCGGTCATGAAGTTCTGGGCACTTGACATAAACCCCCTTCATCTAACGTTACACTGACATTACGATCTCATAAATCTCAAGCCCCTTAAGAACACTCAAGATTACATCGACAAGTGGTTTTCAGCTGAAAGGCGACCTGAAACGCTGGAATATGATAGAGACCGTTGAGAACTGAGAGAGCGAGGACACGCTCGCTAACCTCTGCCGAATCCTTCTTGTCCCAAAAAAAACTGTGATTTTGCTGTACATATCTGTAAAGCTGTAGGATGTTAGAATAAATGTTGTAGTGATTAAACCCAAAGATCTTGTTCTTGCTACCATTTCTGTCACCACACCATCTCATCCGGTACATCCGGCAACTACACGCCACAAATCTGTCCGAATAGTGTGTGTATTGTAAATTATCTCTTCCTATCGTCCCTCCAGTTGACACTGGAGGACAGTTAATTCAGATGGACCGGTTGTCTTTGAAAACCACTTGAGCGGGAATATCGTCCCGATAAATAGGTCGAGATTTACGACTGGTGGTCAGTGGTGCAGATGTTGACCTTTGACCCCGAGACAATACTATGGACGTTATGAAAGAGCCCTCTGGTGCATAGCTCCTTTAGCTGTGTACGGTCTTCATGAACCTCTAATTTTACCACGATGTACTCCAATGATCTTTTATTTTGACACGGGGTGTATTGTGTTTTGTAAACACGGAGTCACGCTTCCCGGATACCCAAGCGCTCTTTTTCTGCTCTGATCCCACTACCCTGTTCCCAAATCCCTTTCCCCCCTATCATGACGTTTTGTACTATGTTCGGCGAAGCTTTGTTATACATGGCCTTTGGACCATGGAATCTAAAAACAACTAACCAATCAAAGGACAATAGGTTGGTCGTTTTAGGCAAGGTGGAATAGCGGGAACGGTCAAATCGAATACACTGTTCCCAAATCCCTTTTCCTCCTATCATGACGTTTTGTACTATGTTCGGCGAAGCTTTCTTGTACATGGCCTTTAGAAAATGGAACCTAAAAACAACTAACCAACCAAGCGGCAATAGGTTGGTCGTTTTAGGCAAGGTGGTATAGCGGGAACGGTCAAATCGAATCCGTCCCATTCTGATTTCTCTAAAAGCCTGAATTTGCCCCTAAAGAGTCATCTTCAGACTTTAAAAAAAATTTTAATGCACACAGAGATTAGATGCTAACCAGGACACCACTGTTTGGCTTGGTATAAGATTTCTTCTCATACCCTCTGTAAAGACATACGTCTTATCTGACACATGTCTTCTTAATAAACAAGGTCAAGAGCAAATCGTGCCCAGAGCATCCTCCTCCGCCCTGTAACTGCTTCGAAGATCTCTCTTTCTGAAACCTGCCGATCACGGCAATTCACTTTCATAGGAGGTATTTCTGGATACACTGCTGTGAAGGTCTAGGTCTTTTCCCACATGGTAGCGAGGAATCCCACCAAATGAGCACTGATTTGTCACGACCGATGCACCTGCCGGGATCCATCTGCCGGCTGACCACAGCATTGACCCGTGGAAGATGGCCGTGCAGCCACTCTTCGTGATGCGATGAACCCATTGGCCACGTTTTATGCGCAGGAAACAACGCATGGGATCTCTCACTGTGCCACCAAGCATGCCAAGATTGTTTTGCTGATGAGCACACAAAGGGATCTAATCCCCTTTTCTTTCTTTTTTGTCTTCTGCCGTATTTTGGAATATTCCTTCGCCTTTCCTGATTTCGAAGGAAGTGCGGTCATTCAGCGACATCGATGAGGCAAGTGCGGAAAAGATGCATGAGTTTTGTCGCTTGTCAATACGGTAGAATACATTAATGTCATCCATTATTATTCTATGGGTCGTTGGTCCTCGGGGAAACATCTCCTTTAGGGATGTACGGGCTTCACGAATCCCAAGTATTCTAGCATTCTAGTTATATTTTCTTTTCCCATGGGGTTTACTGTCTTTGTAGTAAACACACGTATCGCACTCCAAGTATACCCAGCTGACTAACTGGCATAGTGGTTAAGGTGTTAGCGTCTAGATCGGAAGGTTCCTGGTTCGAATCCGGGTCCGGGCATGGATGTTTGTAAGCGTATGGTGTAGAGGCGGCTTGTGCAGCTTAAATATGTCGTGGCCGAAAGTCCTCAAGTTGGGTTGGTGTGGAAGTTTGGAGAGTGGGGTGCCAGCTCAGGTGTTTCTTCGTCATCTGACCACGGTTCAAAATTACGAGGTGTTGTCCTCGAATCTTTGCCCTCAAAGGATTGATCCCGGATCGTCGTCAATAGCCCGTTGTGCCATGTATAACCGTCAATAGCTCAATAGTGTGTTGCTCTAGTACGACGCTAACTAAAAATTACCAATTACCAAGTATACCCAAGCGATCTTTTGCGGCTTTCATCGCACTACTCTATTCCCCAGTCCCTCCTTTTCTCCATTTCACAACATTTTTCACTAGACGTTGTCTTGTGCTTGGCGAAACTTTGCTAACTATAGACTTTGTGCTATAACGGCTAAAAACAACCAACCATCTGTGAGTCATTGACGTTTATGGAAACTGACTTAACCCTCCAAGTGTTTCAGCGATATATCTCTTCCAAGATATGGTCATTTTTGTTGAGGACGAGATATATAAGCGAGACAAAACTGCCCTAGTACTCCAAGGGGAAATGGCGAAAAAAAAAGAACCAGAACTTCCAGAACTGAAACTTCCAGAACTTCCCCAGAACTGGTGACAGTTTGGAACTGTTTTTCGCACTTAGGTTGGGCCGTACAGGGCAGTTACCGAAATAATGATGAACACCCAGGATGATTGTAAAAAATGTTTTTAAAGATTATAAAATCGATTTTTTTGTAAAGCCTTTAGTTGTGTATAGGTATTATTTTTATGTATAAAATTATTTTTATGTTAGTTGTGTATAGGTATTATTTTTATGTTGGGCCGTACAGGGCAGTTACCAAAATAAAGATGAACCACCAGGATGATTGTAAAAATGGTTTTAAAAATTATAAAATCGATTTTTTTTGTAAAGCTTTTAGTTGAGTAAAGGTATTATTTTTATGTATAAAATTATTTTTATGTAAGTTGTGTATAGGTATTATTTTTATGTTGGGCCGCACAGGGCAGTTACCAAAATATAGATGAACCACCAGGATGATTGTAAAAATGTTTTTAAAGATTATAAAATCGAATTTTTTTGTAAAGCCTTTAGTGGTGTATAGGTATTATTTTTATGTATAAAACTGGATAAAATTTCGCTCGTGTGGATGTGTTATTTGTATCTTATGTTGTAAGTTAACACATATAATTGGCGGAACATAAATTCTCCATGTGATAAATTCGTTAGGCCTAAAATTATCACTCTAGATCTGTTCCTCAGGGTGGGTAGATATTTAATGGTAATGGTAATTTTAGTTAACGTCGTACTAGAGCAACACAACGGGCTATTGACGACGGTCCGGGATCAGTCCCTTAAGGGAAAGATCCTAGGATAACACCTCGTAATTTCGAACCACGGTCAGGTGACAAAGCAACACCTGAGCTGGCACCCCACTCTCCAAACTTCCACGCCAACCCAACGTGAGGACTTTCGGCCACGACAGATTTAAGGTGCACCAGCCGCCTCTACACCATACGTTTTCAAACATCCATGCCCGAACCAGGAACCTTCCGATCTAGAGGCTAATACCTTAACTCGACAGTCAAACACAAACCGTAACACTATGGAAGCTCCGTAGTGCGCATGTCCGCTGAAAAGTGGAAGAGTTTATTTTCGAGCGTGAGGTGCAAACAAGATGTGTTTTTGGGAGGGGTATTATAAAGCCGATTGTGTCATCTTTTAGGGTTCGCAAAGCAGAAAGCCCGCGTAATCTGGTTCACAAAGCTAGCACCTTTTTCTTAGATACTGATTGCTTGCCGTCCATGATATATATGTACGTTGTTCTTCTGTGATATTCAAGTATTTCATTTCTTTCTTTTTATTTCATTTGAATTGTTTCCATTTCGATATTCTGTGTTTCATTTCCATTTCGTGATACATTTATTTCACTGTGATATTTCGTTTTGTTTAATTTGTTACTTTCACTAGGTTTTTTTTTACTAGGGTTAAAGATTTACTAGTTTTACACTTATTTTCGGTGCATTAATTTTGTTTTATTTGTTTCCATTTCAGTGTTATCATTAATTTACAGTGCATAAATTTATTTTTCAGTGTATTGTCTGTTTAATTTGATTTTCTGTGTTAATTGCTTCGTTCAATGTGTTGTTTTCAGCGTAGTGTTTGGTTTTCAGTGTATTTTTTGTTTCCATTTAAGTATTGTAATTTATTTGCAGTGTATTAATTTGTATTCAAGTGTATTAATTTGTTTTTCAGTGTGTTAATTGTTTCGTTTAACTTGTGGTTGTCCATGTATTAATTATTTCCATCTTGGTAGTGTTGCATTCATTTTGTTCCCATTTGGATTGTTTTCAATTCAACTGATTTTTCTACTTGCAAATTTAGATTGTTTTAATGGCTTCCAATAATGAACATTACTGTCCCCACTGCAATAATCTGTTTTCAAATATGCATTATATGAATAGGCATATTCGGAATGCAAACAATGGTGAAATATTAAAAGCTTTCTCTTCCACAGGCCCTGTATGAAAAGTTACTGAAAAGATAATCGACACCCTTCATAACCATATAACCGCGCTTGGAACAATAATTAAAACTGGGGATTTGTGTGAAACTATTAAACAGGATCTTTTTTAGTTTGGCCCAAAAGACTGATGCTCTCATGTTTCATTCTTTGTTGGATTTGTTTGTTTCTAAATATTCCACAAATGATGGTGCTTTGGTATATCTTGAAGCACTATTCGAAGCTTGTTAAAATGTGAGCCTATTGCTACAGGGTAGAGTTAGGCAAAAATACAAATATGAAGGTAGAAAGTTTTCAACAATTAGAGTATAGGGAAGAAGCCAAAACAATATAAAGGTTGGATGTCTTTTAGCTCTGGGGCTCACTAGTGTTTTAAACGAGTTGATTAATCACTTACTTTCTTTGAAATGCAGTAAACTTACTTCGACCATCAAAATGATCAGGAATAAATATTCTGTAATCCTGGATCATTACTAAAAGCATCAAGGGTGTAATCCGAATAGAACATGTCTCAGTTTCATAAAAAATGGATGCCAAATTCAATGTGATGAAACACGACCATGTATTCATGAATTTCAGTACACTTGTGTGGAACATTCAGTACGTTTACAAATGTGTAAGCACATACATTTTGTAATCGCATCCAATGGTGCTACACAAGTTCACCAGGACACATGCGAGTCTTCAAATGATACGAATTCTAATGTTATGGTCGAAATCCCTGTTGCTATTTAAAGCTGTAGTACACCTTTTGATTCCAGGTTTGTAAAGTTGTTACCCCCAATGTGAATGATTCCAAGATAATGGAAATATTCAAGAGTATCACAATAGAAGCTGGAAAAGTTGTTGGGTGGAGATGCAAATATAACAAATTCAGTTGTCAATAGTGATTAAAAAGAAAAATAGAGCCTTACAGATGTTTTAAGCATATACAGAAAAACATAAATCTCTTCAAAATTAATTTTTCTAATTATATAAATAATGTGCTTTGTGTTCTATATACCTGTTGATTTTACTAATGTTATGCTTCCTTTTCCAGCTTAATTTTCTATTTTTGTTTTATTCTTGTCTAGGTTTCTATCCGATTTTAGTACTTCTTACCATAATAGAATGTTTCTGGCTCCAATCTATGCATACCAATGGCTCACAATTTGTTATTGTGGTGGATGGGGCTTTTTGAGGGGTAATGCATGGTACAACATCTGTAGACTCATCTGAATAAAGTTAAATGTGACCTTACAGCAGCTAAATGTAAAGGTTAAGATCAGTCACAACTTCAGCTTTTTGGTTTGCATCACACGGCTTGTGGTACTAACACATGGAATGGAATTAAACTAGTCCAAATTTCATCGATGGAACTCCAGGTACGATCTGCAGCTACCTAAGTATGAGCTTTATACAAAGTTCAGAGAATCCTTTGCTTCCCCCCCCCTAATTATACTCCTGTCTACATATTCTCTTCTTTTTTGATCTTTTAGGGATGGAAGAATTTACTGTGGGTAAAAAATTATTCCATGTGTATGTAGACCTTTCCACAGAAATGATGGGTTTAATCCTCAGTGAAAGGTAACTAAAAACTGCACTTTAAATTAACCACCTGTCATAGTACCTATACTTTGGTACATCACTCACCTTCACGGTTTGTTAATGTTCTTTTCCTGTGTTTTAAGTGAAGCTGCAGTGGTGTCGAACACAATCCTTGATTTTTGTTTTTATTGTGTAACTTTGCATTTTCTCCCGGAATTATCCCCATTTTCTACAAATAATTTGTTGACTAGCTAAATAAATTCATTCTGCTATTGACATTGTTCACTCCCTGTAAGCCCTGCTTATGCCTCTTGGCGGACCCTGCCCTGATTAAATCCGATTGTTTTTCCTTAAATGGTATCTTTTCTTCTTATAAATACATTTTAATCTTCATTCTTTCAATTTTAGAAATGTGATTCTTTAAATGGCAGTTGGAAACTGCTACAGCAGAGGATTAAGGCTCTTGGCAATACCTCTTTAAAAAAAACGCATCACGATTCCTACCTCATGGGTGATGTGGAAATGGAATCTGGTTTATTTTAGGTTGCCTAGTCTGCAGATACAGGACAGTTGTTCCAGTACCTGAACTCGGAAAATAATGATTTTTTGCCTGCCCAAGAGACATGCAAATGATATTTTATCAATTGCACCGAAAGAGTGTTTTTTTTTTTTTCACAGGACTGAAATGGTGTTCTTTTTTTAATGCAACTTTTCTTATGAGAAGTAGAAAATAAAATTGTTTTATATGTTAATAAAATGCTAAAACATCAACCTGAGTTACATTATTTCATAAAACCTTATATAAACTGTCATACTTTGATCAAACTTGGTGTATCAAATGATTTTTCCAAGAATGAATGGAGAAAAGAATATCCACCATTGAATTAAAGAAACTTGTCTTTACATCAATTTTATCTGAAGCGTTTACCACTTGTTGCGATTTGATTGTCATTTAGTTTAGATGCTGACAAACTCTGCATGGGGTGACTTGAATACATCATGTTTTAGTGATTGTGCGCATGGTGAAGACTTAAAGATTACCAAATTCCTTTGGGGTGAATCATGTGTCTTCGGCAAACATGAAATAGTTTTTAGAAACACAGCACAATTGTGAAGCCTCATTCCATGTTCCCAAGCAAACATTAATACCATATAAGAAAGCATTGATGAAAATCAAGAGACCTCTTATACACATGAGGGCATTACTCTGAATGTAGTATGGAAAATTAACTATATGGATTCTCTTCCCCACACAATCCAATTAACCTTTAGAGTGCAGTGCTCAAATTTGTTTACTTGTCTCTCGGAATAGTAGCAATAGTGTTGTCCAAATGCTGCTCAATGGAAATTGATGAAAAAGGTTCTAATATTTTTAGGAACTCTTGGGGGGGGGGTTTCCTGTCGATAGATAGCATGGAATTTCAACCTATTAAGGTGTAAAGGGGAGAGTCCAAAGGACATATGACTCCAAGATAGTTGCAATTAGAGGACCAGGGTATCAGATTTCCATAAAAAATAGGGTCAGGAATATCTAGTAAAAAGTATAACTTGGCATTTATCAACATTAATTTTAATTTCCCAAGCAGTAAGCCAAGTTTCAAGGGAGTATGATCATGGTTTCTGGCTAACTCAGCTGTATCATCTGCTAACATGCAAAACAGATCATTGATTCCGTGGTATGTCGTTCACAAGAACTAATGGTGGGAAACAAGGCATTAGGGCAGTATTGCCAACTCAGACGACTGAAAAACCTAATACCCCAAAAATAAACACCTTTTAGAATTCCGATTCTTGTAAAAAAAAAAAAATGCAGAAATGAATAATTTGATTTTCTAAATGGAATTTTTAAAGTTTTATTAGCTAGAAAAACAAAATTTTTGAATACAAATTGTTAGATTTAAACTTATGCAATAGCTTTAAAAACTGCTACATGCAGATTTTCATTTTATGATAAAAATCTTGCATGTTTTTCAATAAAAAATAAGTTTAAACTAATTTTACAGGGCTTATAGGCCTCTACACATTGTCAATACATAAAATAAGCTTCATGTTCATATCTTGTCAACTAAATGAAACTGATTACTATTTTAGGAAAAATTAGGTTATTAAATCTAGGCCTCAAACGAATACTTACTCAATTTAATATTTTCATTTGGCAGTATGATTTTGTCTTATGGTTTATATTCTCACAACACTCATGTCTTGCGATAGTAAATTAATTGATGGTGTGTAGTCAAAGCTTCCCGGAAAAAATTGTTCTTGAGTACTTACGTTATACCACAACATTGGTAAACATGTATTAATTATGGTTCCCACATTCTAATCGACATGTTTTATTTGTTTAGTATACACATATGAATACGAAATCATGTCGATTGCAATGACGGAACCGTAGTCACGCATTAAACGTAAATAAACAGAATACTTACTTCACTTCGATTCAGTACAAATTAACAAAATAAACAAATGGTACATAAAAACCTTTATTTTTAATTAAGCATTAAGCATAATTCAACCTACACAATAATTAATTTTTTTTCAGTACGCAATTCATTTTTTATTATTCAAACTTTAGAAAACTTTTCCTCCACAAATCCAAACAATTAACGACGGCGAATTTTTTTTTTCAAATTTAGAAACTTACCATCAATTTCTTTCATAAATTATCTTTTAAAAAATGAATGTACTCGTCGTTTTTGAAAAAGTTTTAAAAGGAGGGGAGGGGGGCGTACTCTTAAACATATGGCGATAATTGGTAATATTTACGGTAACTGTTGCAGTCATAACAGCTCATTTGTGGATGTTTGTAAACATATGGTGTAGAGGCGGCTGGTGCCCGTTAAATCTGTCGTGGCCGAAAGTCCTCACGTTGGGTTGGCGTGGAAGTTTGGAGAGTGGGGTGCCAGCTCAGGTGTTGCTTCGTCATCTGACCGTGGTTCAAAATAACGAGGTGTTGTCCTCGGATCTTTCCCTTAAGGGACTGATCCAGGATCGTCGTCAATAGCCCGTTGTATTGCTCTAGTACGACGTTAACTAAAATTACCATTACACGGACCGTCGTCAACAGCCCGTTATGTTTCTCTAGTACGAAGTCAACTAAAATTACCATTATTGTGTGTAGTAAAAAATATAAAAGGGCAAACTATTAATATATTCGATTTATTCCTTAGGATTGATCCCAGACCGTGGTCAGTAGCGAGTTGTATTGCTCTGGTACAACGTTAATTAAAAACACAAATCATGAAAACAAAACTATATAGAAATAAAACCCCACACACTGTATCACAAACAGTCAGTCAGAAATGTGTTGAATGAAGTACCTTAAAATATTAGTGTGTGCACATCAGTACAATGCGAATATACATGCTATTTGGTCAATTTGCACCAGGATAGTTTTTTATACAAAAGAGAAATACACTCAGGGTAGTCACCTGAATCGAACCTGTGCTGTTCATGACTCTCAGGCAACTGGTGCAGGGTAGAGTGCCAGCCTAAAACTCTCCTACCACCGAATTGAATTTGATATTCTGACTGAATTATTTGGTTTAAACTGTAATTATTCTGACCTGACCAATAAAATTCATGATAGTTTCACAACTTTACATTTTGTTTACCAACATGTTCCCCTTTAGTGCGTCTCTCATTGAATGTGTCCATCAGTTTACGCAGTGTAGTTTGACACAGTCTCACAATGTCCGACTTACAAGTCTCAACAATGTCCGAAATGTTTACTCCTTGCGTTTAGCTCCAAATGTCCTTCTAGTCGGGTAGACATTCAAGAGTTCAACAGACAGCACCATCTGACTCTTTACAGCCTTTGAATGCAATGCCAGGGTTACTTGTAAATTTGCATACTGTTATCCCATGACATTTGGCACATTAGTGTAATTTTGCTGTAAATGCTTGGAATTTATACGAAGATGACAGGGAAGCAGAAACTAGGAGAAATTTCACGTTGCCGCTAAGAGATCAGTCTAGTATTCCATATGCGGCACTTAGAATTAATAATACAAAGGTTTCGGTGCAGCCATAAGACGGATCAAAATAAAGCGTGCGAAGATTTTGCAAATGAGACTACACAAAAAAGTAGCTGCCGGGATTATTAAAAAACAGAGTAATGAAAACAATAAATTTGTGTATACCAAGTTTGCAATTATTTTCATATTATCTCTTACCTAAAAAATATTTCTAATTTGTTCCATCTTTCTATGTATAAGGCATCTTTCTAGTATTAATATAATATTGGTAATTTGTAATTAACGTCGTACTAGAGCAGTACAACGGGCTATTGACGACGGTCCGGGATCAATCCCTTCAGGGAAAGATCCGAGGACAACACCTCGTTATTTTGAACCATGGTCAGATGACGAAGCAACACCTGAGCTGGCACCCCACTCTCCAAACTCCCACACCAACCCAACGTGAGGACCTTCGGCCACGACAGATTTAAGGTGCACCAGCCGCCTCTACGCTCACAAACATCCATGCCCGGACCTGGATTCGAACCAGGAAATTTACGGCTAACACCTTGAGAGAGAGAGCTAACACCTTGACAACTTTAATATAACATACAACGATATCTGCACTTGTTGCTGAAATGCGTTCGTACAGGGATGTGAATCTGTTGCTCGAGAAGTGAAGCACGTATTTAACACACAGAAAGATTTTAATCCTTTAAATTTTAAGGATTGAAATGGAGTCTTGAAAATGCAAAGCAGAACTTTCGAAAGTAGTAAAACACGAAACAAAAAGAAAATATTAGAATTGCTTATTATAAAGATTTATGTGCAAAATTTGAATGTTTTTGTGCTACTGTAGAAAAAATTGCCTTTGTGTCTGTCTTGTACTTTTTTTTCACAAACACACTAAAATACAAAATAAATAATAGATATTGATACAGAATACAACTTGTCCCCGATATTAATAATTTGAGAATCTTCACCCATCATGTGGTAGGACCGCGGTGGCCCGTTTGGAACAGTAACGGATTAGAAACCGGAGGGTTATGAGTTGGAATCCAACAAACACCGTAGTGTACAAAGCAGACTGGTGCACGTTAAATCCGTTGTAGCTTCAAATGTCCTCACGTTGGCGTGGAAGTTTGGAGAGTAGTGTGCCAGCTCAGGTGTTGACTCGTCATCTGACCGTGGTTCAAAATTACGTGGTGTGGTCCTTGGGATTGTTCTCGGATAAAGGTAAAGTTTATAAGTGGCCAGTGAATTTGTTTTATTCAGTGGCCATTTACAAGCGTTCACATATTTTGTTCAATACTCACACACCGTTATGAATACAATAAAAAGTCCCAAATCCGGACGTTTTGCTAACCAGCGTTTTTTTCTCACTTTTCTATGTACAATTTTTACAGAACAAAGCGTTCAACCTGGACCACATTGATGAAACAACGCACAAGTTCAGAGTAAATACAACACAGAAAAATTAGAAGTTTTGTAAGTAAAATTTTCTGCATTGTATTAAAGTTTTTTTCTTTATTAAAAAAAAATATTCCGATTTATATATCTGCTATTTCAGTATTGAAAACGTGTTCCGGGCGTAAATAACGAGCGGGGTTGGGTGGAGTCAGACCAGGCATGAAAAATATGACCAAAAAAAAAACTGCAAATGATCCGAAATAGTCCGAAAATGCAGAGGTCCGGAGGATTCCGGATTTGGGACTTTGTCCTGTATATATATCAAATTAAGATTTTCTCACCTCGCAAAATACCAGTACTACGGAAATACCAAAGGTCACGTGCACACGTAAGTACTAATCTTCAAGCTTCTTTCCCTAAATTCCACTTCAATCGTCTGTATTTTTTTCCTAAATTCCAAATACTTTCCATGCTTATGTTCCCGTGCTTTTTTTATCTTTCAAATAAAATTTTTAACGGTCCTCAGAAGAAAAAAAAAAACGTAAAATCGAAGAAAAATCGTAAATCGACCCCATATGAACTAATGTTTTTATGTCCACTCTCTAAACCTCCAACAAACCACGGCAACTTGAGAACATATGAGGCTACGACGAATCGAACGTGCACCAGTCCCCTTATACACGACGGTCTTTGGCTGAATTCCTACCTATTATATGGTAGGTAGGTATTTTAATAAACGTCGTACTGGAACAACACAACCGGCTATTGACAACGGTCCAGGGTCAATCCCAACGGGAATGATCCGAGGACACCACGGTCAGATGACAAGGCAACACGAACTGGCATACCACTCTCCAAACTTCCACACCACGCCAACGTGATGACATTTGAGGCCACGACAGATTTAACGTGCACCAGCCCCCTTTGCACACGACGGTGTTTGTTGGATTCGAACTTGCAACCCTCCTATTGCTAATCTGTTACTCTACCAACAGGGCCCCATTGTCACATGGAATGTTTAAAACAAAAACCTATGCAGATGAACAGTCCGTTATTAAAAGATAATTCATTAAATATTAAAAGTTTGTGTGTAAAAACACAAAAAGTGTGTGATAGACTATTTTTAAATTTTGGAATATGTATGTACACTTAGAGCTTAAATTCTAGTAACAATATGCACTATACTGTACTTAATGGAAATTCGAAATTGTTAATTTTTGTAAAATAAAATACATGTATGTACGTTGTATTTCCATTTCGTAAACGAGCATTTTTTTTAATCATTCCTTTATATGTAATGGATGAGGATGGTTCATTATTTAAGGTTTTCGTGTTATGTGAATTCGATAACCTTCCCGAACCCGACTCGGATAGTTAATCGAAGTTTCACTGAACAATTTTCCTGATGAACAGAGTATGAGAAAAGTTCTTTTATCGCATTCGAATAAAATGATATGCAAGTAATTTGAATAAATAGCATGTCTCTTGTTCAGAGTTACTTACAAGTGAAAAATCACAAAATATAGTCTTTTGAAATAAAAAATCACTCTATTTACATCTTAATTTTAATCGGCATATCTTGTAACAATCTAATAAATTATTATATTGAGTAGGATTTATTGAGACAAAATTTAACAAAATGGTCTATTTTAATATTAATAGAAACAGATGTATTCAATTTGTGGACTTTCTAGATATTTAATTATACATCAAAAACAAACTGCTGATCGCAGATCAAATAATCTCACCACTAAAATACTAAGATTACACTTCACAAACATAATTAAACGCTATTGTGTAAAAATTGAAAATCGAAGCTGAAACAAAATTTTTCTTACATCTGTAACGCTTATATTTTTTTCACAAAGTTATGTAGTCTATATCTTATATCTATGATAATTGCAAATTTGAAGGAGATTGTACTTTTTAGTTTCATCCAATCTTTGATCAGAATACGTTTTAAAACAAATTAACTTTTACTAACTCTTCCACTTTCATTAGAAAGTCCGTCAAATCCATCAGCTCCCCTCCTCGACTGTACATGATTCAAGAAATTATAAACACACACAACATTCAACTCTACATTCCCACAGAGATTTTTTCAAATCAGCAAAATACTTGCGGGTTACGGTTTGTGCTGCTTCAAAACGTCACTCTGCGCATTTTCTTTCGCGCAGATCACTCTTCCAGAGTTACGGTTCGGTCTGTTTAAAAATGTCACTGCGCAGTTAGTTCGCCCAGAAAACTTTCCCATAGTGTTACGGTTCGGTCTGTTTCCCTGACGCCCCTTCAAAATAACGCGTATAAGAGAAATGGATCCTTCCATGCGCGGCTAGGGTGCGCAGAAAATTTCCCCATAGTGTTACGGTTTGGGTTTGACTGTCGAGTAATACCTTAACCTCTATACCGGTTGGTCGGCAGGTATTTAATGAACAGGGTCGTCTGTTCCTCAGGGTAGGTAGGTATTTAATGAACGTCCCACTAGATCAACACAACGGGTTATTGGCGAAGGTCCACGATCAAACCCTAACGGGAAAACCGTAGGACGATAGCATGTAATTTTGAATCACTCTTTCTAAATGAAATATGTTTCGAAAAAACTCGTGTGTCTTCTAGATCTGTTAATTTTATTGGCAAAGTTTTTCAACTGGTTGAGACTTCGTTCATGAATGAAATACTAAGTGCTGAGAAACGGAATATCAATACTTAGAACCGGATGCCTTTTTATGGCACCGATTCAATTGGAATCGATTTAAAATTGTTCCTTTCTATTGTTGTATTCCGGGTTACTTTTATTACTAGCTTCGAAGCATAAAATATTTCCTTCTGTTTCTGATACACAGAAAGAAAAAAAACGAAACAAAAGAATTGGCAAATTTATTCTTTCATCAAACCGAGAACGTGTTGCCGATCTCAAGAGATGTTTGCCAGAGACCTCCATGACTGAGCAAGCTGAACATTAATCTTTATTTATCACTTCAAAACCAGAGTGGTCATTATTTCACGCATAACACACCCCTTGCTCTCAAAATCTCCAGCCACGGTGAGAAGTTACTCTTTAAAGCAACCTTCGCAAACTTAATAACAGGTAAATATCTCCCGCTGTGCACATAGGGTTTTAAGAACACGCTGAGCTTAACCTACTTCAGCGAAAGGAAAGTAAATATTTGAGTTGATCTCCAATGTTCAGTGTTCGATAAATGCCCAGTAACCTAAAGTGCCGGACATATTTTTTCAATCGATTTGGGTTGTATTTTTAAACTCTGCTGTAGCAAAATCGGAGGTATATTTTTCCTAACCTTGAACAGATATTTTCGAGACGTAATCGCATGTAATCGATTGATTTGGAGTCAGCGCAGTTAAATCCTTTCTTTTTAGAAGTATGTTAAATCTATTTACGCAGACGTCGGAATTTTTGTTGAAGGAACACAATGGTTTTGGATGCGGTCGTCTTTGTCCTGCAGGACTCAAAGCTGAATAAGCAAAAGTACGCTTAATCTTTTGACTACGGCTATAGATATAACAAGCGCGATTCTTTCTTGGTGCGATTCTTGTAACTTTCAAGATACAACTGATGTACTGGCCACTGTCTAAATTCTATCTTGCAGCGATCATGGTACATCTGCCGTTACAGCCGTAGTGTAAAGGTTAAATTATTTAGCCAAATGCATTTTGACGTGAATACCGTCTTTAAAATCAGACCATTTCTTGCTGGCCAGTGCGACAAGTTTAGAGTTACGAAAAAATGGCCTGATAATTTCTTTATCATGAGCGCAAACCAAACCAATTTGAGGATGAGGGAACAAAGAATTGTTTGTGACCTTCAGTTCGCGGGACGCGATAGATGGGTTTATGGGGGGGACGACGTTTTGGGGGATCTTGCCACTGCACCGCATAAACTTCAAATCACTATAACTCAGGACTGCGATGAACTACGGCGAGATCTGTCAATCTGAAAATTAGAAGTGAAATTGAATACAGTTTTGCTTGTGAAGCTTTGGATCGCAGTTGGAAATTTCACGAACTCGTCGAAACGCCAAGGAGAAATTCCCCGAACGTAATCTATGCGGAAGAGTAACTTCATAGCTTTTCAATCATTCACTGAATTGACTACTGAATTTGCCTTTCTTTCATTTACTATACAAAAATAACTGCTTTGCACTAACGAGACACATGCGCGTTAATTCTTGTGATGTTGCTTCGGTACAGCCTACACGATTTTTTTAGTCCAACTATATTCTAATTGGTTTGATTCGATATATGGTCTTTTGTTGCAGAAGATAAATAATACCACTGTGTTTCCTAGATTACAGTGCAAAATGATATCCCCCATACTCACTTTCTTTTCATTCTTCCGAAGTGAAATATCTAAATCATAGGGTCATTCCATGTCCAACTCCTCATAAAAGAGGTATTTTCTACTCGATCTTCTCGGATTTTTTACAAACGTCTTTTTATTGCCCATCAAGATGTAACAAATTGTAGAAAATTTTAACTTCGTACTTGGATAGTTTTTTATTTATGTTAATTTTAAATTTGGTACGTTGGGAATTTTTCTTGATTCTAGACTCCCTAAATAGCACGTATTTCTTGATCTAATTGTTGGATCAGACTAAGGTAGGACTCATTGTATAGATAAATGTACAATATTTTCAAATATGCATAAATCTACCTTGAGTGTGACATTTTAGTTTCATATGTTCATTCATTCAATTGGACCTTTGGTCTTTAATTACAAAAATATATATGTTTAAGTTTTGTTTATGTTACAGTATTTATCTATACTTTCTAAAAGTTTTATGGTGAGACACGCATGGGTTTATAATGAAAGTAATACTCGGAATAAATGGAACAAGTAAATCCGTAATGGTTTTGTCGGTTTTCGATGATCGATTTAGTTTTTATAGTTCATTAAACAATCGTATTGGTTTTAATGCATGAAAGAGAACGTATGTTTTGACGAACCAAACTATAAACAACGATCGAATGAAAATTACTCATAGATTTACACTCGTAAAATTACTGATCGGTAATATTAAAGCGTGATTGTGTAATGGGAAGAATTCTGTCGAATATCGGAAAAGTAAAAGTATTTTAATAACTATTTTCCAAATAAAATCAGAAGTAAGGTAATGTATCGGTAATAGATAGATACTAGTAGGACCGCACCCTGTTCGCTGACTCTCGCAAACCCCCGGATGATTGCTTTGCAATCCTTATTGGTTCGCTGCGCGAACCTTGCTAGCTTCGCTCGCATCAATGAAGACATTGTCGACAAAATATGATATTCCAAAAAAAAATTATTTTCAAATATAAATTTGTTGTACTACAGAAAATTTATACAGTACTACTGGAATCAGAACTCGAACAATTTGGAATTCAAATAAAAACTGCACATTTTGACTTGAAATGTGAGCGCTGCTTTGGAAATCGAATATCACCCAGCATGTTGTTTGAAAGCTGCAACAGCTCGACTAATATAATTTTTTTCCAATAAAATTTTATCCGATAACGCTATGCATTCAATTAAGGCGCGAGGCTTCGTGGTAAACAAACAATCGTACAGTGTTGCCAAAACGTGAGAACAAATAACGTCTTTTTTTGCGTGCCACGTAAGAGAATTATATTTTTTTATCATGGAAACAATACACTTAAACACCTATCTTTTGACCTGATGGCTCAATCGAAATGAAACAGGCCTTATTTTGTATGTAAATGCAAAAAAGAAAAATACATAAATAAAACGGTATTACGTAATGTATACACTGAATTAAATTTAACCAAACTTTACATTAAAATCCTCTTAGTTTTGGTTGCATCCGAATAAAGTTTAGTCGTTGTTATTAAAATATTAATCTCACGTTTTAAAAGTATTTTCATCGAGGGTCACAAGGCTCACTTTCTAGAATGCATGATTTTGCTTGCTTGGAAATTTTGTGTGATATCCTGTACATTCACCGAGAGAAAACCGGCTTATAAAAATGCGTTTTTAAAGCATCCATTTGTCAACGACAGCATATGATTATTAATTTTTACGTGGTTTATTTTTAGGCGCTTTGAAAGAAATTAAAAGATTTTAGGTTTAGTTAGAAAGTGAAAACTAATCAAATATTCATGCCTGGGAAGTTATAATAGTAGATCGTCCGATTCTCATATATGTTAGGTAGTTTGTATCTGGAATTGGAAACAAACATTAGCAGTCACAAGCCCAATTGAAATCCTCTGTTTTCAATTATTGAAATAACCATTGGCATGAATGCTTTTCAAGACACGAAATTACAGTTTCGTATTTGTGTTTTCACTGCAACATAATCCCCTCCGCGGGAAAAGGGTTTCTACAGGGAACGGTAAATTTTCAAAATTAGTTCATTTAAAAAATGATAGTGTGTTTGCTTTAGGGGGTAAAGTTGTACAACACATATTTGGACTTAAGAATTATTACTTTAAAATCTCTTAAGTTCCGGTAATATATGGATAGTAATGGTAATTTTAGTTAACGTTGTACTAGAGCAACACAACGGGCTATTGACGACGGTCCGGGATCAGTCCCTTAAGGGAAAGAACCGAGGACAACACCTCGTAATTTTGAACCACGGTCAGATGACGAAGGTAATATATGGAAGAGATTGATTATTGATTAATTTTACGAGGTGTTGGAGTATCGCAATATTATTTTATCCTCTTGAAATTTATCTCTAAAAGTACAATTATAAATTTTAAACATGTGTTAATTATTACACAAAAGCTCTATTTCAGGCTTTAATAAATTTCGTCGTTACTTTCATGACAATTCAGATAAAAAAAATGTTAATACGATGGTCTCAGATTGCATTCCAATTCTTGCATTAATGGAAGCTGTGAAAGAAATGCAAGAGTTAGCTAGTATGATCTCTTTGCCACCCAGCAAAACATTTGACGCTACAATATTACTAAAAAACACTGAACAACATATTTATAAGCTTATGAAACTTGAATGTATTTACTAGCTTTTGTTTCTCAACCTCTTCATCTCACTTGTCCCATTTCTTTAGTTTCACGTAAATAGAGAAATATAGCTTGTCAATTTGAGACTGAAAATCAATATTAGTGTATTCTAAGGCCCTTTTGAAATAATAATGGTTTTAAACTAACCATTGACTCACGAATACTTTTCAAAACATGGAATCCTAGCACCGTATTAGCGCTTCCACTGCAACGTAACGTTCTTCTCTAGGCGAAAGTAATTTTAAAACTAGTGGCTGGTGAACCTTAGAATTAAAAATAATTTTAATAACAAAATACAATATGTAATTCGGTTTATTGAATCCACTGCCACACTGTTTACCATACTTGATGTTTTCACTAGATCCCTTTTTAGAAAAAAGATTAATTCCAAACTATATATGACACCGCTATAAAGTGCAGTAATCAGTTATTCTACAGATTATCTAGGTAATGTGCAGATTAACTAGAGTAATCCGTTAAAGTGCCGAAAATTGTTTCATTTCTTAAATTACCTAGTTTATCTGCAAAAATCTGAAAATAAGATCTTTTCTGGAACAACAACAAGATTTCTGTACGCTTAAGTTAACAAAATGCTATTTATTTATTTTTTCGATATCTATAGAATCAAGTTAATATAATCAAACAATCAACAAATTAGTTGATAGAATCAATCATCAATTAATTAAAAAACTCCAATAGAAAGAATCAAACGGTTTAATATATTATTACAATTAAGGAAATTACCTTAATGTTATTTATTTATTTTTCGTTATCTAAAGAATCAAGTTAATACAGTCAATAAATTAATAGATAGAATCATTCATCAATCAATTAAAGAACTATAGTAGAAAGAATTAAACGGTTTAAATAATTAACGGTTTTAAGAGAAATGAGAGAAACAAACTTTTGAACTTTAACGATACGAAATCCGTTAATGTGCACGTTACCTAGGTTAAGTGCTGAAAACTCTTGATTTCGCACGTTAACGAAGCAAATCAGTTAATCTGCAGATTAGGTATGTAATGTACACATTAACGGCTTTCGAGCTTTAGCGGTAACATATATATTCTGTACACAGAAAGGGAATTTTGTTAAAAATGAATAAGGAATTCGGTAACTTTAAAATACGAATAATAGTCATTGGTCACTGCAATTTAAAGCAACCCATCCGAATAACCTTCCAGGAAATGGATATTGTGAATGGATTCCATTAATGGGTACATCGACTTACAACAACTTGAAGAAATGCGAGATTTGTATCTCTTTCAAACACACCGAAACAACTTCAAAGTCGTTAAAATGTGTCTAATTTATCTTCACGGAACAAGTGGTTAATGCTTGCTGTTTAACAATTCTCGTTAATACTTTACTTTTTATCGAAGTCTTTCCAACCTTCGAATCAACATTGGAATTCCACGCGCTCTCAGCTAAGGAAACATAAACAGGATCAAGCGGAGCATAGAAGCAAGAACGGTTTGCAAATCGCAGGGGCATTATTTCGAAACGCTCTTTCGAACCAAGCCGAATCAGGTTCGAGCACGATCCTCGTTATCTCCATGCATTCCGAACTCTGGCGAAAGAAAGACAGGGGCACAAGATGCAAATAAAAACAAGCCGAGCTCGTTTTCATCGCGGAGGAAAAAACCGTTCCACCGTTCATTAGACACGCACAGGACAGCGTCACGTCCTCCCTCATTTCATTCATGTGAGAGCAAAAACAGGTCAGGCATCGGTCCTCGGGGCTTGTTTTCCTCTTTTGATTTCGTCCGGCATAAATCACACGCCGGAGCATCCATCTCCGTGACGTCACAGGGCGGTCTCACGCTGAGTGACGTAATTAATTCCCGCCGGGGTCAGATGCTCGGAGTAAACAAACACAGACTCTTCTCTTAACGACTTTGATGGGTTATTTATAATCAGCGTCGTTGCACGAGCACGTCGTTATGGGGGTCCCCGCTGCATGGGGGAGGTACTAAAACACGAGTTTTCAACTGTGCGACATGTGTTGGCAACGAAACTCGCACAAACTGTGAACATATTTCTTGTAGAATACAAGTTTAACCCTCTCAGCGTCACGTGAATTCCAAGTAGTGTAGTATGGGTTTACCACACAACTCACACAATAGCATCGTTTACATGTCCATACCAATCGACCCGGGTAATTCGAGGGTGAAAGGGATTTTCGAAGATTACCTGCGTCTCCAAATAAGAACCAGTTTATATGCCCGAACGCTCAAGGGATAGTGGGACACGAAATGCATTATGGGAAAGGAGGGTAACCTCAAAAACACGGGACTTGACTAGGGTTGAAATCAAACCTCGTATTCCCCATAGTCTAAGGATTATAGTTAGACCGCTCACGCTGCAGAAAAACCCGCGATCGGAGTGAAACAAGCACCTAGGTCGAAAATCAACTCGTCACGTGACTAAAGAGGAACTTGTTGGTTTCTTATCGCCACATTTGGCGAAGCGAGGATTGTTGGAAACGAGTAGTATTTCGACAAGTAGTGAAACATTACTCTGTTGGTTCATTTAAAAACTAATTCACAAACGGAAGAAATCAAAATAATTGGATTTTATGTGAACATAATTTTTATTTCTTTTAAATCTCAAACAATATAATGCTCCAAACTGACAGTGACATTAACAAATTATACCCTTGAGAACTTTTTAAAGCTTTTTCCCCACGTAGGTGAAGCGGAATAGAAAAAAAAACTCCTTTTACCCGGGTATTTGGCTCATATAAACGGTACTAATGATTAACCCTCCAAGTGGTATCGATGAGAAATGTCGTCCGTCAAGATCGTACCAATTTTGCTGAGGACGAAATATCTCGTCATCAAAATATGGCCGATTTCTTGATGATGATGAGATTAAGATGTGGTCAGTTTTCTTCTGATGACGAGGTATCTTGTCCATTCCAGGCTTGGTCAGTTTTTTAACGACGAGATACCTCGTCAAGGCAACCACCAAGAGTGGTAAATAGCCACATCTTTTAGTTGAAAGATTCTATTGATCCTGTCCTTAGACTTGAATCCTTTGGAAATATTCTGTTGATGTTTTCTCTTTGAATCATTTGGTAATATTCCATCGGTCCAATCCTTTCCGCTAAATAAAATGTTTTGGGAATATTCAATTGGTCCTTCCGGTTCTTTACTTAGAATGGAAACCATTGTCAATATTATATTGGCCAAGAAGGCTAAAATTGGTCTGAAGTCATGCAGGTTGCAAGATGGAATTATGCTTGTGTATCATTCAGAGGGTTAAGACAAAGACGGTAGTAAATATACTCTATATAAAAAAAATCGATACACCAAGCAGTTCTCCAATTGCGTTAAAATAAGTGGACGGGAAGAACATACATAGAAAAACAAGCGATTAAAATTCAGAACAATTGAATGATTTATTTCAGAGTTTGACCGTTACAAAGGGAGGAAGTCAATAAGCGTTGGACCACATCTGGCCTGGATGCAGGATGTCACCCGGCGCGTGGCATAGACTGAAAAAGTTTCCGGATGGTGTCCTGCGGAATTTATAGCCAAATTGTGTCCAACTGTCGGGCTAAATGGTCAACATTCCGGGATGGTTGCAATCGCCTTCTCATAACGTCCCAAATTTGCTCTATGGGAGAGAGATCAGGAGACCTAGCTGGCCAAGGAAGTGTTGGAATAGCTTGAAGACAATTCATAGCAACACGTACCGTGTGTGGCCGGGCATTATCTTGTTGAAAAGTAAGTCCGGGGTGTGGCAAAAGGAACGGTAACATAATCATAGAATGTTGTCTACGTGCCGTCGTGCTGTAAATGTGCAAGAAACGAGTACCAAAGGGGTCCGGCTATCAAAGAAGATGGTACCCCAGACCATAATGCCCATTTGCGGGCATGTGTGGCGTGTGATAGTAAGGGCAGGATCCCAACGATGCCCTGGACGTCTCCAGAAACGTCTGAGGTTGTCGTCACGACACATTTATAAACGGGACTCGTCACTAAAGATTATACGTCCTCACTCAGCGCCGTTCCAACTGGATCGAGCCCGGCAGTACTGTAATTCTGAACCTTCATGGTGCGTCGATTATTTTGTTGTGGAGTATTCAAACATGGTTGCACGGGCAGCGGAGGGTTGATAAAATCTTCCAACAACATTATATAATATAGGAAATAAATCAAATCTTTTCTTCGACAATCCGACCTGAGCTGACAGCTCTCCATGTAGGACTACATTATATAAAACCTTCGTATAAATATAATAATCTATGGATACTTACTGACGCCGACAAACCGGTCTGGTGGTTAAGGTGTTTGCCTCCAGATCGGAAGATTCCTGGATCGAATCCAGGTCAGTGCATGGTTGTTTGTAAGCGTATGGTGTAGAGGCGGCTTGTGCAGCTTCAATCTGTCGTGGCCGAAAGTCCTCACGTTGGGTTGGCGTGGAAGTTTGGAGAGTGGGGTGCCAGCTCAGGTGTTGCATTGTCATCTTACAGTAGTTCAAAATTACTTGGTGTTGTCTTCGGATCTTTCCCTTAGGGGATCGATCCCGGACCGTTGTAAATAGCCCGTTGTGTTGCTCTCAGGCTCTCTAGTACGACGTTAATTAAAAATTAGCATTACCACACTTACTGACAGCCGGAGCTACATCCAATATTTAAAGAGCTGAAACGAAATCAGATATGATTAGGGGTTGGTTGGCTTTTATTGCAGATTGGCAAGATTTTAGCCAAGCTTCGCAAAACAGTGCCTTGTAAATGGACATATTTACTATGAAAGTTTTTACTGATGTAGAAGAAATAAATACACACCGTGGAAAAGAGATTAGAACGGCTATGCTAGATAATTTTAGGCAATTGCCATTGCTCCATGAGAGGCTACATTTGTAATGAACAACGAACAATGAACATTGAAATGAAATGGCAGGAAGCTTAACAAAGAAGGGCATCATTAAAAACGAATATATCTCTTGCTTATGAAATATTTGCAAGGAAGAAACACCAGAACAATATCTTCCGGAAAATTCCTTTCATTCAGAACTAGTACCAGAGAAAGCATCCGTAGGCACCTCGTATTCGAGGGTGATATAGGTCAGCAGACAGCCGCCTCTAGACGACTGGTCAGTGGACGGTTGAGATAAATTCATTTGATGATCGTTTTAATGTTTTCCCGACCCGGAAATGCAATATGGAGCAATCCTGATCATCTTACTTTTGTCTGTGCTGTCCAGGAAGGATCTGAACATTAATCCTATTCTCGCGTTGGACTTTTTGAGGGTGCATCGACTCATGAACTTGAATAGTTTGTCTAGATCAAGTGGAATAAGAGACAAGCCATTTAAATAGTCTAATCTTTGAAGTACGTTTGGGCCTCTAATAAGTTCTAATTTCTTCTTAACATTCCCTGGACAAGAGCTTCTTCTTAGAAACTGCAGTTGTTTAATTAGTGGAAATACATAATTCACCGATATTTATCCATAATGATCTATATCCTTTGTGGATTATTTTCTTCTTTTCTTTCCTTCAAATCCCTTTTGCCGACCAACCGGTCTGGTGGTTAAGGTGTTAGCCTATAGATCGGAAGGTTCCTGGTTCGAATCAGGGTCAGTGCATGGATGTTTGTAAGCGTACGGTGTTGAGGCTGCTGGTGCACCTTGAATCTATCATGACCGAAAGTCCTCACGTTGGGTTGGTGTGGAAGCTTGAAGAGTGGTGTGCCAGCTCAGGTGTTGCCTCGTTATAAGACCGTGGTTCAAAATTACGTGGTGTTGTTCTCGCATCGTTCCCTTGGATTGATCGCGGATCGTCGTCAATAGCCTTTGTGTTGCTCTAGTACGACGTTAATTAAAATTAACCATTAATTCACTTTGACATTTGCCTCTAACAGAATTGATAGAAAATACAAAAGAGACTTCGAAACTATACGTTCTATTGTATTCTATTTTCAAATAGATAATTTAGAGTCGCTAAAATAATATATAATTAATATTTCTGTTTCGCCGTGTTGGTGAAAGGAGAAAGAAAGAACTTTTAGATTATATAGTTTTGTTAATGAGAAAAGTCGAAAAATCTGTTTATATTTCGTATATGTTGGTTCAACTTATGTACCATAGTAATGAATCGTTTAATTTTCATTCTTCCTTGAATATCAGATTGGTACAAAATGCTATTTTTTAGTTAATTTTGTTTTAAATTTAAAAAAAAAATACATTTATTATCCTTGGTGATATAAAAAAAAATCCTAGAAAATTCACGAATGGCTTAAAATCTTTAAGTTCCAATTTGTTCATTCATAGTTTGAATGAACTGTCCAATAAATGAAAATAACACAGCGAAGTATGAAACCTCAGGAATTTTCGAAGCTACATATTACAAATCTGTATTAAAGTCATGCTAGAGAATTTAACCAACCAATGATTTGAAAAGGATTAATTTTAGCCTATGTGACTTAAAGGGCTTAAATAAGCTTTGAAGTTTAGGATTTGATAAATAAAATGGATGTTTCGGAAGCTTTCTAATCCAGAAAGATTAGATTGCTAATCTTAGGTAATAAGATTTCCTGGATCATATGATAATAAATCTAACCAAATTTTAGCGTCTGAATTAACTGCGAATGGTTTACGAGAAGATTATAAGAGCTTCAACGATAATATTAAATTTAAACTTGCATTTCTTTCGGGTTCCATTTGCATTATCTTATCTACGAATGAAATTACTGACAATGGTAGATCGACGTACGATACATTTTATTCACAGAATTTTAGTTCTGAGACAAAAAATTCTCATGATTACATAAGAGCAGGAGTCGCCAAACTTCTTTGCTGTTGTCCCCTTCAAGAGTTCTTTTATTTTTTATTGACCCCTTCTATTAAATATTACGTAATTTTAATAGGACAAGCATAAAAGACGCCTACATGATTTCTTAGATTGTTTTTTTATAGTTATGATTACTGTATGTATAATATAAGATATATTATTTTATTGAATCAGACCCTGTCCACATGAGACATTTTCAACGCGCGTTTTCTAAGGTCAGCTTTTCTTACCACATTAAATTATGTATTTTATTCCCCTAATTCAAGTTTCTATCTTAGCGATCGTTTAAGATAGAGTAAAAATTTCAACGGATTTCAAATCAGCGGAAAATTTTACTCCAGATTGTTACGTTAAATATGATTTTCTTTAAATTCGTAATTAATTATTTAATAAATAATTAAATATTCAAATGGTAAATAATTAAATAATCAAATGGTAAATAATTAAATAATCAAATGGTAAATAATTAAATAATCAAATGGTAAATAATTAAATAATAAACCTGTTTTTGGTATCGATCTAGCGTAAAATTTTACGGTGAATTGAAAGCCGTTGAAATTTTCACTCTGTCTTTAACGATCGCTAAGATAAAAACTTGAATTAGGGGAATAAAAAACATAATTTAATGCATAAGAAAAGCTAACCTTGGATAACGCGCATTAGGAAATGCTTCATATGAACAGTGCCTAACATCAAAAAGTATGTTCTTGCTTTTGATATACTTCTTAACATTACATATTGGATAGGAGGGATAAATTAAATATATAATTTAATTTATAAAACAAAAAAAAATAACAACTATACAATTTTCCTTATATGTGAAAATAAGACTTCCATTAACTTAGGAAACAATGTACTATCGTTGTCAATGTGAACGTGTGACTTTAGACAAGATGAGCAATGTTGGGTTCAGAATTAGTAAGTTTCAGCCTTAAATCGCCACGAAATTCTATATTCACTCTTAATTGCGTTGTCAATCAAGGCGAAGGAAATCAAAGTTAACCGAATTCAATATTATCCGTGCAGTGATGTCTTATATTTTTTATCAACCCCAGAGCCTGAATCGAAACCTAACAATTTTATATCGATTACTTTGGCGACCACTGCTCTAAAGGTTTCATTTTATATTTGGGTATGTTTGGCAAAATTGGCCAGATCTTAATGGACGAGATATCTCGTTCGAACTCCTTGGAGGTTAGTTTCATAAGACCCCAAGGCATTGATTTTTCGGCGGAAGTAAAAAAATTGAACAATACAGACTCGATTAACCGTCCAGCCCGTTATTAAAAGTTAATTAATTAAATAATAAAAAATATTAATATTTACACACATACATACTGTACTCTATATACAGTAACTAGATTGTCCCCAAAAAAATCATCCTCGCTTTACTGGTGGCTGACTATTTTGACAGACTAATTTAAAATTTGAATATATATGTACGTCGAGAGCGTAAGTTCATATAATAACATGTACATATGAACGGGTTAAAGTTACAGTGGTGTAAGTCACTTTTTCGGAAAAAAGAAATTCCACTGCCATCATTGGCAGTTGAATGAATACCTGAATTACTTCACGTTTTCTGTGAACAGATTTACCTATCTAGATCTGGTTTCTGTGACTAATTATCTTGTTAAATTTGGTTACATTATATCTGGTTAATGTGTCTAAGTCTTTTTTTTAAAGTGACTTACACCACAGTAATTTTAACACGCTCTATGTAGTACTAAAATAATGTACTTAATGTAAATTGTATATTGTTAGTTCCTGTAAAATAAAATGGTTTTATGGTTTTTCTGTCATCAGTCTATTCGATTAACCGTCCCGATCCCGAATCTGACGGTTATTCGAAATTTCAATGTATAATGAAGCATCCTGTCACCACAAGCGAGAAATCATCCTATCCTGTCGTACATCCTACAGTAAAGGCAAGGTCTTTTCCCCCACGACAGGCTGTCATTTGAAAACTTCAGCTATCAGATTGAAGGTTTTTCTACATTCAGTCACCATAGTTTGAGAGTATAATGGGAATACCCATTTGTTTAAAATGACCGTAATAAAAGATTCACTGACGTCGTCTCTCTTTTCAAGGAAGCGCCTTTCTTTCAGAGAACTATCAACTTGTTTCGTGAGTTTTTATGCATTCTCGAGTCGTTTATAAACACGAACGGATAAGTTTAATTCAAAAGTCAACGTATCCTAAACGGTTGGTTTTCGGAGGGGAAGAGATAATCACGATGCTCGAGAGTCTGGAAATGAGGACATTAAGCTTGAAGGAAGGAAACTGGACTATCCTGCGCCAGCATCTATCTGCTGAACAGCAACTGAATCTTTTCAAACATTGGATTTTTAATGATTCCGCGAAGAGTTTGCAGTCTTTATGTCCTCGATACCAGTCCACAATGAACTGGAGGATTAGTATCTAAAGGATTGGGGAGGAGTGTGTTGAGCGGTGGACATCAATCTGTCTAATCGCTTTCGTTCATCACTTGTATGGTCGTTAACCTCAAACGCTCAGAAACGTCGAAGTATCTTTACCTAGATGTCTAGTTTTTAATTTTGTTTATGTATAAGGGATGTTTTATAAATTGAATCCTTAACTTCTAAATCGTAGTTTCATGGTAACTAGAGCTGAAAATTTCATTACTAATCTAAATTTGTATTAAAAAAAATAAAAATCGTTAATTTTATTTTTTAGAATTGAGCTGTGGGCTAAAATTCGAAAATGAAAGAACGGATAAAAGTAAAATGTAATGATAGTTTGACCATAGATAACTTTACAATTGAAATATTTTTACTGTCCTACAGTAATATCAGTAAAACACACCATACCATGTTGAAAACATAAATTCGTTTATAATTTTTTCTGCTCGAGTGTTGTTTTGGAAGAAGGTTTAAGTTTATCGTGATTTTATTTAAATTGTTTGTTCCAGAGAATATTTTGAACTTGTGAATCAAAAGAAGTTTTAGTTAAAAAAATCTCTAAGTGAAAATCTTCATTAAATAGCACATTTTTCGGAACAATTTTTTAAGCGACTTAATGACAAAATTTATCCCCACTCAGGGATCATCAAGAAACAGCTTATCTCCCTGAATAATAACATTATTTGTGATAATTTTTTTTTCGATATATCTAATAAAATATCACAAGTAAAACGAAATCCCCTAAATTGAAGTTTTTAACACTCCAAGAGTCTTTAAGTATTGTCCAAGATCTGGTCATTTTTGCTAAGGTCGAGATATCTCGTCCAGAGGGGGTAGAAGATCTTTATAGGAAAAACGAATATTGTTCCTTTCCCAAAACTCATGACAGTTTATAACAGGTTTTTACAAGGCTGGGCACTACAGAGCAGTTTTGGACTTGAAGATAAACCACTAGGAGAGTTAAAACGATGAAACGAGGATGTGTCCTTTCGAAATGCCTGGACATCCATATAAGACAACGACCAAGACATCTTCATTATTTAAAAAATGCCTTGAAGGGATTTCAAAATTCCAAAACGTATTATAGAACTTTCAAATAGTACATCGAAATACAGTAAAACATGATGAGTAACTTATGTGTTTTTCTGTTGATGTTATTTCGGTTTATGAATTTTAATTCGTCTTTCATCTTTGACTTCCGTAAAGAGTGTTTTCTGAGCGATCTCTTTTTCATGGAGCGAAAGGTGGTCTCAGTTTTACTGTATTTTCACAAACTCCGGAAACTGGTTTTTGTTCGGCGTCGTACATCTCTTGGTTCAATCTTTACTGATTATCCCCAGTGCTAATCTCAGAGAACTAAGAGGCCAACTTTGCAAGGCACTTGCTCATGAAAGGACGGAAGCGATCCATCAAGCTATCCGACGCTATAATTTATGGGTTGTATAACCCGAGACAGCGCAAAGGCACACAACCGACATGGAAACTCACTGTAACAGCGTCCGCAACCACCTACGCTTCGGCAGGCGTCAGCACCATTTTACGACTATCAAGCCGTAATTTGTAGGACACCCTCCCGCAATCTGGTGAGCATAAAATATGACTTGTCGGGCGATGGATAACCAGCTGTCTCGCCTATCTGAAGAGCATAGCTACTCCAGTGAATTGCCATCTGACTCACCTAGAGTAAACACACAGACACCGCGCTGGTGGGAAGCAGTTCCTCGAGAGTGCGTAAAAATAGTGCTCAGATAATGTTCTGCAGTGCTAAAGTTGCTGGAAAAAAATACACGATTCTGAGGTTGTTGACACCCGCAAGGAAGCATGCGGATTTTTTCCGTTTATTTCGAAACCCGAAAGAGCATTACTGATGAATAATTAATAAGAACTGTCAATTGGCGTGTCTTGTTGGGGATGTTCCGGAGATTTCCAGCTGAGAAAAGATCTTCGGACGAAAAAAATAGTAAATAATGTGGCAAATTGAGGCAGAGTTCACACCAAACAGACTGGCATTCTTGGACAGGAAATATTTGTGGAATTTCGTCGTTATTCAAATGAAATGTCGCCAGTATAACCTAGTGTGCCAAGTGGTGTGCCAAAAGGCGACGACACAGTCAAAATACAAGTAAAATAGTTTTTTATTTACAAAAGAATACACGCCAATGCACAAACAAGGAATTTGTGTCTATTCCCCTTATACCGTAAACATGGAGTTCACTAAATACCCTTCCATAGTTACTCAGCATAGGTTTGAAGTTAAACTATCAAAATGGCTGTAAAATGTAAGGAACAGTAAGGCTTTAAGAGCTAAGGCAACAGCTATGTTACTCTGCAGTCAAGTGACTTGGATGTATGAAAAAGATACAATAGGTACTTCGAAAGTTAATAAACCAATGCATAAAAACAAAACGATAACAAAAACATAAACGAACAGTAAATACGATCTTTGATCAGGAATAGTGGCACTGCACTTTGAGACCAAAAGAAGAACGAAAATTAAAAAAAAAAAAGATAGGATGGGGGTCCATTGTAGGCTGTATGACCTGTAAATTTGATGTAGGCTTTGCACTTCGTTTTGCATACTGAGAATTTGGTTGTGGATGACTTGCTACAGTAGCAGAAACCATTCCTTTGTTAGATTCTCTGGCGTTACGATTCCTAAATTTGAATATCACCATCTTTCTACAGGATACCACCGGTTGAACATTTTGTCTCAGGCGGTTTCTTTTAACTTTGAGGTTATAACCTTTTAACATAATAGTGTTTCTTAGGTTCAGCAGGCAAGTGTTTTAATTTCCAACTAAGTAACGTAAGCGAGAGTTGTAGATAATGCAGACAGCTCTTCATTTTCTCTGATTCGCAGTTCTTTTCTTTCTTGTTAAGCTAGCCTCTTGTGTCAGTTAACGCCTAGATCTACAGAATCACATAATCGACAGATTCTTGAGATCAATAGGCAAGATAGTTAAAACTATTTGCCCTTGGTAATGGTGCCCCTCTTTTTTTATCTCGTGACACATATTCAAACGCGTAAGTAAAACGCATTCAGAGACTGGAGCGTGCTTTCATCTGAAAACACTCGTCTTTCATTACTTGAATCAACAGTAGAATATACTAACCTCAATAGGTGACGCAGCTGAAATTACGCGTGTAAGTTTCGAATCATATTTTCAACTGTTTCAAGCCTATTCATTGACTTTTAGATAAGAAAAGAATGCGCTCTTTCAAGGCTGGTTGTTTTGGGGATTATGGAGCCATATTTTGGCTGCACCAAATACAATACAACGTCAAATAAAAAAAACTGTCGTGATGGAGAAAGAAAGAGGGATCGGAAACCAGAAGGGAGACGAAAGAAGTTAAAGGGCAACACCTGTGTTTACAAAAGACAGTAAACATCATGAGAAAAGAAAAGGCCACTGGAATACCCCGTGTCCGTGAAGCACGTACACACCCAAAAGACATTTGTGTACACACCAATCTGTGTGTACACCAAAGGTGTTGACACTTTTCAATGGAAACTGTAAATTTGATTATTTTCAAAATTAAAAGGGAAAAGAAACATTTTTTTTTCATCAGTTAAAAAATATTTCTATACAGTACAAAGTCCAAAATCTGGAATCGTCTGGACCTAGGCCATTCCGGATTTCGGATTATTTGCACTTTTTGTCAAAAAAAACCCACTTAATCCCCCCCCCCGCCTCGCGAATTTTGCGTTTGCAATAGTAAAATAGCAGATATATAAAAAGGAATAATTTTTAATAAAGAAATACAAATTTAATACAATGCAACAAATTTTACTTGCAGATTTATTAATTTTAATGTGATTAATTTGATTAATTTTTCTATGTGGTATTTACTCTGAACATGTCCGTTATTTTGAGTTGTTTCATTAATTAGGTCCAGGTTTAACTCCTTGTTCTTTAAAAATTGTCGGAAAGATGTAAAAAAGTGAGGAAAAAAAAAGCCGGTTAGCTAAACGTCCGAATTTTGGACTTTGTACTGTATAATGTGAATTTAATTAACTGGAAAATCAAGAAAATTAGCATACAAGTAACACTCAAAGTAAAAACAATAATTAAAAATTTGTAAAAAAAGAAAATTAATGTTGACACATATTTAATATGAAATGCAAATTAATTTGATAGATAAAACAAAATGTCAGTAAATAAAATATCTTATTAATCTTAAATAAGCTGCAATATGCTTAACACTCGTAACTTACAAATGGCTTTGCAATAGTGTACCATGTGGTTTAAGACAGCGATCGAAAATGGTAAATGCATACTCCGTCTACCACAATAACTGCTCCCGTCTCAAAGTTTTTCCTGTCTGTTGTCATAGCACCGAACTTCATCCCATTTCCCATCTCTCAAAGCTCGTTGTTATTTTATTTTTAGTTATTACCGAGAGCTATGTTAGCATAAATTACCATTTTCCGCCAACAACATTCATTAAAAGCAAAGTAAAGTAACCACCCTTGTGGTTCTCTACGAGATATCTCGTTAAAACCTCCTGGAGGTTAAGACATCTACTAGAGTCATCTTTTCTAGGAATGAACAAACCCTGGTTCTTCTGTGATTGACACCATCCAGGATATTTCTTCATTGAATGTCAATTAATGTTTCGGTGATGTAAATAAAATGTTGAACAACAAATGTTGAGAAAGTAGAGCAAGAAGCTTAAACTTGCTCATGAGAACAAATAAGTTGTGATTTTAATGCAGATTCCGCGTTTCAAAATTGATTAACTGATTTATTCAAGAAATTCCTGTCATAATAAAACTTTCAATGCTTATGAAAGGAATCACCGTTCTCCGAGAATATGGTGATAGTAAACCCTATGAAAGAAAGTCAGCGACCTTGTAAAACACAATGTTCTCCTGCTTTACACAGGGAAGCTTAATGTATACTGTTTAAATTTGAAGGGTTTCAGACTTATGAAGATCTGAAATTGAAAAAAGGGCATACGGATATGGTGATAGTAAACCCTATGAAAGAAAGTCAGCGACCTTGTAAAACACAATGTTCTCCTGCTTTACACAAGGAAGCTTAATGTATACTGTTTAAATTTGAAGGGTTTCAGACTTATGTAGCTCTGAAATTGAAAAAAAAAGTCATACAGATTTGAATTTGCAGTGTTAGTAACATACATTTATTAGTTTTTAAGTGTGGCATATTGTCTTTATTTCCCGGTAAAGGTTTTCAATGTTTAAGATTGCCTCAGATGTACCGATTACAGGACATTTCTCACATACTGTTGTTTTTCTTATGTGCGATAAACTGATTTTATTGATAAGGGAATCGCTTTAACGGAAAATAATACCAACTCATCCAAATACTTTTCATTTCATTCATATTTGGGGCCGCTGTAGCCCTGTTGATTGAGTCGGGGATTAGCAACCTCAGTGATACGAGTTCGAAACTCGATTCAGTCAAAGACTGTTTTGTACGTAGGGGCTGGTGCACGTTAAGAGACCGATCAATCATGTACTACTGTCGGCGCGTTTTGAGGAACCTCAAATGCTTTTACTTGGAGAAAAAGTATTGACCTCTGCAATATAGAGGTACCGAAATAGCTTCCAATAACTAATAACCGTAACAAGAAACAACAGAAAAACTAAGGCTTTAACCCTCGTGTTCTGGAGATCAATGATCCGGTTAATTTTGCTAATGACGAGATACCTAGTTGAGATCAAACTGCCCGATTACTCCAAGGGAGAATGAAGATCCATGTATGAAAAATAAATTGTCTCTTGTCAAAATGGGTGACAGTTTGGAACAGGGTTTGCACCAGAGGCTGGACACAATAGAGTAGTTAAGGGTAAGATAAGCCCGAAGGAGGTGTGACGTCTGGAAAAAAAGAAGTTTTCGACACACAGATCTGCTATTGCACAGCACTTTCTAACGGTTCCAAGATCCAAAGAGGGAAGTCGCACGTGTGGGATTTCACACTCCTTGGGTGTTGCAGGTGTCATTGGAAAACACCCGATCGACATACCAAGAGGGAGGCAGACTCTCCCGGAAAACGGAAAGGATCGCGAGGGACAAAATCCACTGGAGCAAGTGGTGGACGATAGAGCTCTTGAGACTTCTATACGGTGAGGAAACACCGGTAAAAAAATCTGATTGGGTCATGAACAATCGTTCAGTGATTATTCTTTGTAAATTTTTAGATATATTTCCAACTGTCATCAAAAACCTTTAAGTAAAATAAACAGTTTAAAAACGTAACCTACTGAGTTTGACTCCATTGTATTGCTGTGGTACCAAAACACCGCAAGGGATTAATAACCATCAGTTTACTACAATTCATCTCGCTTTACCTTATAAGCCGACGTAGATTATCTCACTGTTCTAGCAACCTACTTTTTTAGACCAGGTTCTATTCGGGTGCTTCATCCTCCTCATTGCGTGTCTGTCTTGTGTTAGCCGCAGCTTGGCCAAATTTGAACCTTGTACCATAAATCCCGAAATTTACCAATCATTTATTCGGGGGAATCTCTTTTGTGTCAGTAAAACTTTTCTTGTGTATAAAGACCATTTATTTTGACGTTGTTTGATTCATTTTGGCCAAATATGACTTTTGCGTCGTAAGACCCCCAACAACCCTAATTGCCCCCTAAATTTTGTCAGTGGTCTCATTTGTGTGGTCTCATTGTAAGGTTCAGATCATGATCCAGCAAGATGACGTCACGCCGTCAGTGCGGACCTGTCAATTTGGAGCTGGATGGTTTCTCACCAAACAGCAAAAGGCGGAGAAAGGAATTCGGGAGAGAGACGAAGGGTAGAAGAGGGTAGAGCAGTGGTTGTTCGCAGCCGTTAACTCTTAAGCAATACCTTTCCGTTTTACTTAAAGCATGTACATAGATTCCCTGGAGCAGAAAGTGCTTAAAACTGCGACGTACGTCGCAGAACAAACAAAGTCTTTGCAGAACAATTTTCCCTTAATTTTATCAAAATCGGGGCCGATTTTTTTATATCATAAGTTACAATGTTCTGCAGCGCAAAGCGCGCTCCTTTCCACTCTTTTTTCTTCTTCTCAAGCTTCGGAACAACCTCCCTATACCACCCCAAATTACAACAAACACTATATAAGTAACACATCTATGTCAATGACAAAATATTGAACAGTTAAAAAGTTATCGACAGAATTGCAAATATTAAAAGTATACGTTGGTTGTAAATAAAGTAAGTTAATTAATTTTTATGTTTTATTATATAAATATGCAATCATATTTTACCGATAATCTGTTTGATTTTACTGCAGTTTTCAAAATTCGGACAAAATGCCTGCAGAACAATTGCAATTGCTCGGAGTTGTGAGACTGAATATAATTCTGCACCTGGGAGTAGATGTATACAACTTATTTTGATCCCCAAATAAAAGGTTTAAACGTTATAAAATAGTTCTTTCCTTTTAATTGAGATGGAAGGACTTCACTCTCGTGGTCCTCGAAATAGTCAATACAGAGGTTTGATTCTGGTGTTTAATGGCGCAAGGGCAATATTTGGCCAAACTGCTGAAAACGCAACTCAACGTCGAGTGAAAAATGTCGTTGAAAGGGTAAAATGGACGGTTTGGAACAGAGAGGGATCAACGCTTCTTTAATTATCGAAATTACCCCCGAAATGTCTCCCCACCATCACCACACGCAATTCCAAAACCGTTTCCCCGCAGCAGACAGCGAGATCACGCAACGCCGCCGTGAAGAAAGGGAAACAAAAGAAAGTAGGAAGACACTAATGCAAAAAGAAAGAAGAAACAGCCCCCGGAGTGAGAGAAATCCCTCCCAGACAAAGAAAGAGGGAGGAAGCGATGGAGGAAGTAGAGCGTGAAAGCACTACGTGCAGGGAATGAGCAAAGGGGGAAAGTTTTCATTCAGTCGTCTTGGTGGGGCGACCGCAGTTGATACAGTCGGTCACACGCAGGAACTGCGCACGGTCAAGGTAATGCGCGCTCAGCCACGATCAGAAAAGGGATGGAATTACCTCCTTTCCCTTGTGGAATGGGTGGCAGCGAGAATTCGATCCCTAAACTGTTGCCAAATGTTTTTGTTGAATGGTGGGGGTCTGTTAAACATGCTTGGTGGGTGTATTGGATAGTAGGATGAGGCCCGAAAGTGAATGGTACCACGAGTACAGTTATGTTCAGGGGATTTGAAATTCTCTGACTAAACTTCAAGGTACTTGGTTGGAAGTGTAAAGCATAAGCAACCGGAGGGTTGCTAGTTTGGAACTCGATCCAATGAAAGATCGTAGTGACTGGTACACGTTAAATTTGTTGTAGTATGAAATGACCTCACGTGTGGATAGTGGGGTGCCAGATAAAGTGTTGACCTCGTCATCTGACCGTAGTTAAAAATGACGAGGTGTTATTCTAGGATCTTTTCCTTCGGGATGGACCACGAACAGTCGCCAATGGCCTATTGTGTTGCTCCAGTGCAACGTTAATTCGACTACTACTGACTATGGCGGTAGAGTGAATAGACATAAATGATTTTTTTCAAAAAATGCATATCCTCAACGGTTGTGCAATGCCCGGCTAGTTCCGCCACTCATTGGAGAAGCATGCGACAGAGCATCCTTGCACTCCTTTCTTATACAGTAAACCTGTCTGTACGCATGCGTATTTCAGCCAATTTAGTGTTGCAGAGCTGATGTTAGACCAGTGTGTGGCTTGTCACCGAGAGTTCTGTACTTCTGAAAATTATTCTGAATTTTGAACTTCGCCATTCTCAATGGGGATTTCCTCCGTGGTGGAAGCAAACGAATTCCGAGATGGCTGACATGCGCCTTATGTATGGGGTTTCCAATTCGAAGAGCTGTTTTGAAGCTTTTCATACAGGCGGATGCCAAACCGCCAAATATTTGAACGTTCGCGATGTGTGAAATCTATGATAGCCATTTCGAAATTCGTTAAATGCTCCATCACGTACGAAAACCACATTACGGAAGACGGAACGATTTGCAAACGAGCCTAAACATCACCCTCTAGCACCTACATACATTCGCGGAAAAAAGCAAACCACCCGTCTTCGTTCGAACAATTTTAGCAATAGAGAAAACTCAAAGATGGCGTTTAATAAGAACTAATGCTTATTATAAATTCAAATGCATAACATTTGCATAAGGGCCGTCTTCATTAAAAATTGAGCACCAAGATTTCTAATAGTTACCCTCTATTTCGACACACAATTTTAAATCTGTATCAAAATTTAACTTTAGATACCAAATTTCATGTCATTAAGTCTTACTGTGTCAAAGTTATGAGTTCAGAAAGATTGGAGCTCCTAATGTTAAATCAGTTTCTTAGAATTTTATGGGTATGTTCCCAAAAAATATCTCTATTGCGCTGATATTTAATACACTATCTTACAGTTAAAAATCCCAAATAAAATAAACCTTATATTTTGTACAGTTTAGATTATGTACAGTTTGAAGAAGGAATGAACTCCAACTGGTGGCGATTTACAGGGCCCCCTTACCTTCTCAGGTCCAAGGGCCAATTGAGATAAAGGGCTCCTGAAATAAAAATGTGTGTCACATGTCCTCTTTCAGGCCCAGTGCACACATCCGGTTTTTCAACGTGTGGCGCCGTTGCGGCATCGAAGCCCAACTTTGCACACATTTTCATGAAATGACGCACGAACTCATTTTGCACCATTTGCGAGAAATATTCTATCAAAGAAAACGTGTTTATTTCGCTTGCTTGGTGTAAAAAAAAAGTATATTTTGTAATAAAATAGACGTTACTGGATAAAACCACCCGTCACATTTATAATTATTACTTATATTCCATTTATATATGAAAACAAGGTACTTCTGAACGAAGAAGCGTTTACGGGGCTATGGGGAACTGCGGTACAAATTGCACGCAAATTGGACGTGCGTCGCCGCAACAGCGTCGGAGGCATGTGTGCACTACTCCATTGGATCTAATGTATCTCAGACCGCACTTGCGTTACGACAGGGGCACCGCACGTTGAAAAACCTGATGTGTGAACCGGGCCTCAGTAGGAACGCAAATGCATAGTACACTTGTGGACCTTTATTACGAAAACAATTGACGTAGTTATGTTATTTTTTTATTTTAGAAAATTAGACTGCACATTATATACTACAAAATATTTGTCACAGTATACTTGAACTTCCTTATTCCTCCGATCTCAGTAACTTGTTACACCGCCTTGACTAGATGTCTACCCGTATTCCGTATTCTGTTATATTTTCGTATTATCGTCTGTACTCTAATTACTGTTATATTTTCGTATTATCGTTTGCACACTTGTTGCTGTTATATTTTCGTGTAACTTTGTTTGATCAGAATGGCAACAGTATGAGAGAGATCGCACAGCGTCTGATCTCCTCCTTCATTCCAAAAAAGAATGTCTGATAACTTAGCCGTTTAAATATTTCTATGTATGGAGTCAGATTAAATAAAGTGTGTATTTTTGTAGAGAACGATTGAATAATTTGATTCAATGAGAGTATCGTAACAACAATCACTCTTGCCATGAACAAGAATGTACTTGTTTAATTTTCTCCTAGTTTGAATGACGAATTAGACTCGTCATCCGTAAATTAGGCAAAACAAGTGCATGACGAGTCTCAGTCGTCAAATGTACCCAAGGGGTCAAAATGATCTGTATGTCTTGGAGTCACCAGGGAGGAAAGGTTGTATTTCATACCGTCATATAAGTCATTGATTATATATGTATTTAAGTATAATATTTATATACTACAAAACTGTAAGGATGCGAAAGTATATCGCACCCCGGCAAGAGAAGTGACACATCTCAAAATTGCAGAATTTGAGGAACATCAACTTAAAGGATACTATAAAACATATTGAAATAGTATAACCTTCTTTTAAATTTTAGGTAAGTATTTATGGTGGTAACTTCTATTATATTCTATAGAATACTAATATAACACGCTGAGGCACCTCACACATATATTTCAAAGACATAACATAAACATTTTTATTATTTGACTTGTGTCACTTTTCTTGCCAGAGTGCGATATGTGTACATGCATATCATTCAAACTAATCTTTCGCATTTTTTATTACCGGAATTTGACAGTATTGTGGTATTACCTATTCAATTTGTGGAAAGTGGAAACTTCGAATTGAAATTACCGTCCCGAATATTTCTGATTCCCAATTCTTTTCTATGCTCCTAAACTCTCATTTAAACCCTCAAAACTAGCTAAAATCAGATAAATAGAGAACAGCACCGCATTCCTTGAACGGAAGAATTTTTCCACGAACGAAATTTTGCTCGGTCTATTTGCTGTCGAATGTCAACGGGCAACGGAGACATGTGGTCTCGATTCCAAGCTCTCCACAGCCGTTGCCAATCACGCGTAACTAAATACAAACGACAATGCTGTCTTAAATCGTTGATAAGCCAGTCTAACTGCATTCTAACAGCTGTAAACAAAAGACCAGGATGCTTCACTTTAGCGTACTGTCAGCGTGAGAATTGCTGTACTTAAGAGACCACGAAATAGGACACTTGAATGGAGTATCGGTTGCGTCGTACTAAGTTTCGTGCAAAATGCAATGCATATGTAGAAATTTTGCCTTCTATTAGTTTCTGGAATGGGTATTGCATTGTGTCTGTATTTCTTCGTCACAAAACATATTTTTAGTTATTGTGAAGAAATAGGCAATTATTCTAAATCACCATTTGTTGGAAACAGAGTAAACTGAGAAGAGTTTATCCACCCTTGAATTTCCGTATTTAAATATATTTTAGTGTTTTGCATTACGAGCATTAGCTCTCCAAGTGGTTTCAACGAGTCATGTCGTCCAAGATATGGTTAATTGTACCAATGACAAAAATCTCGTCGACCACAATGTGATTGGTTTTGCTAGTGACAAGATATTTCGTCAATTAAGATCTGATTGTTTTTGCTAGTGACAATATATCTCGTCAACCAAGATCTGATTGTTTTTGCTAACGACAAGATATCTCGTCGACCAAAATCTGATTGGTTTTGCTAGTAACAATATATCTCGTCAACCAAGATCTGATTGTTTTTGCTAATGACAAGATATCTCGTCGACCAAGATCTAATTGGTTTTGCTAGTGACAAGATATTTCGTCAGTTCAGATCTGATTGTTTTTGCTAATGACAAGATATATCGTCGACCAAGATCTGACTGATTTTGCTAGTAACAATATATCTCGTCAACCAAGATCTGATTGTTTCTGCTAATGACAAGATATCTCGTCAACCAATATCTGATTGGTTTTGCTAGTAACAATATATCTCGTCCAAGATCTGATTGTTTTTGCTAATGACAAGATATCTCATCGACCAATATCTGATTGGTTTTGCTAGTAACAATATATCTCGTCAACCAAGATCTGATTGGTTTTGCTAGTAACAATATATCTCGTCAACCAAGATCTGATTGTTTTTGCTAACGACAATATATCTCGTCAACCAAGATCTGATTTGTTTTGCTAATGACAAGATATCTCATCGACCAATATCTGATTGGTTTTGCTAGTAACAATATATCTCGTCAACCAAGATCTGATTGTTTTTGCTAATGACAAGATATCTCGTCGACCAAGATCTAATTGGTTTTGCTAGTGACAAGATATTTTGTCAGTTAAGATCTGATTGTTTTTGCTAATGACAAGATATCTCGTCAGTTAAGATCTGATTGGTTTTGCTAGTGACAATATATCTCGTCAACCAAGATCTGATTGTTTTTGCTAATGACAAGATATCTCGTCGACCAATATCTGATTGGTTTTGCTAGTAACAATATATCTCGTCAACCAAGATCTGATTGTTTTTGCTAATGACAAGATATCTCAACGACCAATATCTGATTGGTTTTGCTAGTAACAATATATCTCGTCAACCAAGATCTGATTGTTTTTGCTAATGACAAGATATCTCGTCGACCAAGATCCGATTGATTTTGCTAGTAACAATATATCTCGTCAACCAAGATCTGATTGTTTTTGCTAATGACAAGATATCTCGTCGACCAATATCTGATTGGTTTTGCTAGTAATAATATATCTCGTCCAAGATCTGATTGTTTTTGCTAATGACAAGATATCTCATCGACCAATATCTGATTGGTTTTGCTAGTAACAATATATCTCGTCAACCAAGATCTGATTGGTTTTGCTAGTAACAATATATCTCGTCAACCAAGATCTGATTGTTTTTGCTAACGACAATATATCTCGTCAACCAAGATCTGATTTGTTTTGCTAATGACAAGATATCTCATCGACCAATATCTGATTGGTTTTGCTAGTAACAATATATCTCGTCAACCAAGATCTGATTGTTTTTGCTAATGACAAGATATCTCGTCGACCAAGATCTAATTGGTTTTGCTAGTGACAAGATATTTTGTCAGTTAAGATCTGATTGTTTTTGCTAATGACAAGATATCTCGTCAGTTAAGATCTGATTGGTTTTGCTAGTGACAATATATCTCGTCAACCAAGATCTGATTGTTTTTGCTAATGACAAGATATCTCGTCGACCAATATCTGATTGGTTTTGCTAGTAACAATATATCTCGTCAACCAAGATCTGATTGTTTTTGCTAATGACAAGATATCTCAACGACCAATATCTGATTGGTTTTGCTAGTAACAATATATCTCGTCAACCAAGATCTGATTGTTTTTGCTAATGACAAGATATCTCGTCGACCAAGATCCGATTGATTTTGCTAGTAACAATATATCTCGTCAACCAAGATCTGATTGTTTTTGCTAATGACAAGATATCTCGTCGACCAATATCTGATTGGTTTTGCTAGTAATAATATATCTCGTCCAAGATCTGATTGTTTTTGCTAATGACAAGATATCTCATCGACCAATATCTGATTGGTTTTGCTAGTAACAATATATCTCGTCAACCAAGATCTGATTGGTTTTGCTAGTAACAATATATCTCGTCAACCAAGATCTGATTGTTTTTGCTAACGACAATATATCTCGTCAACCAAGATCTGATTTGTTTTGCTAATGACAAGATATCTCATCGACCAAGATCTGATTGGTTTTGCTAGTAACAATATATCTCGTGAACCAAGATATGATCGTTTTTGCTAATGACAAGATATCTCATCGACCAATATCTGATTGATTTTTACTTGTGACAATATATCTCGTCAGCCAAGATCTGATTGTTTTTGCTAATGACAAGATATCTCATCGACCAATATCTGATTGGTTTGCTAGTAACAATATATCTCGTCAACCAAGATCTGATTGTTTTTGCTAATGACAAGATATCTCGTCGACCAATATCTGATTGGTTTTGCTAGTGACATTATACCTCGTCAACCAAGATCTGATTGTTTTTGCTAATGACAAGATATCTCGTCAACCAAGATTTGATTGATTTTGCTAGTGACAATATATCTCGTCAACCAAGATCTGATTGTTTTTGCTAATGACAAGATATCTCGTCGACCAAGATCTGATTGGTTTTTACTTGTGACAATATATCTCGTCAGCCAAGATCTGATTGTTTTTGCTAATGACAAGATATCTCATCGACCAATATCTGATTGGTTTTGCTAGTAACAATATATCTCGTCAACCAAGATCTGATTGTTTTTGCTAATGACAAGATATCTCGTCGACCAATATCTGATTGGTTTTGCTAGTAACAATATATCTCGTCAACCAAGATCTGATTGTTTTTGCTAACGACAATATATCTCGTCAACCAAGATCTGATTTGTTTTGCTAATGACAAGATATCTCATCGACCAAGATCTGATTGGTTTTGCTAGTAACAATATATCTCGTGAACCAAGATATGATCGTTTTTGCTAATGACAAGATATCTCATCGACCAATATCTGATTGATTTTTACTTGTGACAATATATCTCGTCAGCCAAGATCTGATTGTTTTTGCTAATGACAAGATATCTCATCGACCAATATCTGATTGGTTTGCTAGTAACAATATATCTCGTCAACCAAGATCTGATTGTTTTTGCTAATGACAAGATATCTCGTCGACCAATATCTGATTGGTTTTGCTAGTGACATTATATCTCGTCAACCAAGATCTGATTGTTTTTGCTAATGACAAGATATCTCGTCAACCAAGATTTGATTGATTTTGCTAGTGACAATATATCTCGTCAACCAAGATCTGATTGTTTTTGCTAATGACAAGATATCTCGTCGACCAAGATCTGATTGGTTTTTACTTGTGACAATATATCTCGTCAGCCAAGATCTGATTGTTTTTGCTAATGACAAGATATCTCATCGACCAATATCTGATTGGTTTGCTAGTAACAATATATCTCGTCAACCAATATCTGATTGTTTTTGCTAATGACAAGATATCTCGTCGACCAATATCTGATTGGTTTTGCTAGTGACATTATATCTCGTCAACCAAGATCTGATTGTTTTTGCTAATGACAAGATATCTCGTCAACCAAGATTTGATTGATTTTGCTAGTGACAATATATCTCGTCAACCAAGATCTGATTGTTTTTGCTAATGACAAGATATCTCGTCGACCAAGATCTGATTGGTTTTTACTTGTGACAATATATCTCGTCAGCCAAGATCTGATTGTTTTTGCTAATGACAAGATATCTCATCGACCAATATCTGATTGGTTTTGCTAGTAACAATATATCTCGTCAACCAAGATCTGATTGTTTTTGCTAATGACAAGATATCTCGTCGACCAAGATCTGATTGGTTTTGCTAGTAACAATATATCTCGTGAACCAAGATCTGATTGGTTTTGCTAATGACAAGATATCTCATCGACCAATATCTGATTGGTTTTGCTAGTAACAATATATCTCGTCAACCAAGATCTGATTGTTTTTGCTAATGACAAGATATCTCGTCGACCAAGATCTAATTGGTTTTGCTAGTGACAAGATATTTCGTCAGTTAAGATCTGATTGTTTTTGCTAATGACAAGATATCTCGTCAGTTAAGATCTGATTGGTTTTGCTAGTGACAATATATCTCGTCAACCAAGATCTGATTGTTTTTGCTAACGACAAGATATCTCATCGACCAAGATCTGATTGGTTTTTACTTGTGACAATATATCTCGTCAACCAAGATCTGATTGTTTTTGCTAACGACAATATATCTCGTCAACCAAGATCTGATTTGTTTTGCTAATGACAAGATATCTCATCGACCAATATCTGATTGGTTTTGCTAGTAACAATATATCTCGTCAACCAAGATCTGATTGTTTTTGCTAATGACAAGATATCTCGTCGACCAAGATCTAATTGGTTTTGCTAGTGACAAGATATTTTGTCAGTTAAGATCTGATTGTTTTTGCTAATGACAAGATATCTCGTCAGTTAAGATCTGATTGGTTTTGCTAGTGACAATATATCTCGTCAACCAAGATCTGATTGTTTTTGCTAATGACAAGATATCTCGTCGACCAATATCTGATTGGTTTTGCTAGTAACAATATATCTCGTCAACCAAGATCTGATTGTTTTTGCTAATGACAAGATATCTCAACGACCAATATCTGATTGGTTTTGCTAGTAACAATATATCTCGTCAACCAAGATCTGATTGTTTTTGCTAATGACAAGATATCTCGTCGACCAAGATCCGATTGATTTTGCTAGTAACAATATATCTCGTCAACCAAGATCTGATTGTTTTTGCTAATGACAAGATATCTCGTCGACCAATATCTGATTGGTTTTGCTAGTAATAATATATCTCGTCCAAGATCTGATTGTTTTTGCTAATGACAAGATATCTCATCGACCAATATCTGATTGGTTTTGCTAGTAACAATATATCTCGTCAACCAAGATCTGATTGGTTTTGCTAGTAACAATATATCTCGTCAACCAAGATCTGATTGTTTTTGCTAACGACAATATATCTCGTCAACCAAGATCTGATTTGTTTTGCTAATGACAAGATATCTCATCGACCAAGATCTGATTGGTTTTGCTAGTAACAATATATCTCGTGAACCAAGATATGATCGTTTTTGCTAATGACAAGATATCTCATCGACCAATATCTGATTGATTTTTACTTGTGACAATATATCTCGTCAGCCAAGATCTGATTGTTTTTGCTAATGACAAGATATCTCATCGACCAATATCTGATTGGTTTGCTAGTAACAATATATCTCGTCAACCAAGATCTGATTGTTTTTGCTAATGACAAGATATCTCGTCGACCAATATCTGATTGGTTTTGCTAGTGACATTATACCTCGTCAACCAAGATCTGATTGTTTTTGCTAATGACAAGATATCTCGTCAACCAAGATTTGATTGATTTTGCTAGTGACAATATATCTCGTCAACCAAGATCTGATTGTTTTTGCTAATGACAAGATATCTCGTCGACCAAGATCTGATTGGTTTTTACTTGTGACAATATATCTCGTCAGCCAAGATCTGATTGTTTTTGCTAATGACAAGATATCTCATCGACCAATATCTGATTGGTTTTGCTAGTAACAATATATCTCGTCAACCAAGATCTGATTGTTTTTGCTAATGACAAGATATCTCGTCGACCAATATCTGATTGGTTTTGCTAGTAACAATATATCTCGTCAACCAAGATCTGATTGTTTTTGCTAACGACAATATATCTCGTCAACCAAGATCTGATTTGTTTTGCTAATGACAAGATATCTCATCGACCAAGATCTGATTGGTTTTGCTAGTAACAATATATCTCGTGAACCAAGATATGATCGTTTTTGCTAATGACAAGATATCTCATCGACCAATATCTGATTGATTTTTACTTGTGACAATATATCTCGTCAGCCAAGATCTGATTGTTTTTGCTAATGACAAGATATCTCATCGACCAATATCTGATTGGTTTGCTAGTAACAATATATCTCGTCAACCAAGATCTGATTGTTTTTGCTAATGACAAGATATCTCGTCGACCAATATCTGATTGGTTTTGCTAGTGACATTATATCTCGTCAACCAAGATCTGATTGTTTTTGCTAATGACAAGATATCTCGTCAACCAAGATTTGATTGATTTTGCTAGTGACAATATATCTCGTCAACCAAGATCTGATTGTTTTTGCTAATGACAAGATATCTCGTCGACCAAGATCTGATTGGTTTTTACTTGTGACAATATATCTCGTCAGCCAAGATCTGATTGTTTTTGCTAATGACAAGATATCTCATCGACCAATATCTGATTGGTTTGCTAGTAACAATATATCTCGTCAACCAATATCTGATTGTTTTTGCTAATGACAAGATATCTCGTCGACCAATATCTGATTGGTTTTGCTAGTGACATTATATCTCGTCAACCAAGATCTGATTGTTTTTGCTAATGACAAGATATCTCGTCAACCAAGATTTGATTGATTTTGCTAGTGACAATATATCTCGTCAACCAAGATCTGATTGTTTTTGCTAATGACAAGATATCTCGTCGACCAAGATCTGATTGGTTTTTACTTGTGACAATATATCTCGTCAGCCAAGATCTGATTGTTTTTGCTAATGACAAGATATCTCATCGACCAATATCTGATTGGTTTTGCTAGTAACAATATATCTCGTCAACCAAGATCTGATTGTTTTTGCTAATGACAAGATATCTCGTCGACCAAGATCTGATTGGTTTTGCTAGTAACAATATATCTCGTGAACCAAGATCTGATTGGTTTTGCTAATGACAAGATATCTCATCGACCAATATCTGATTGGTTTTGCTAGTAACAATATATCTCGTCAACCAAGATCTGATTGTTTTTGCTAATGACAAGATATCTCGTCGACCAAGATCTAATTGGTTTTGCTAGTGACAAGATATTTCGTCAGTTAAGATCTGATTGTTTTTGCTAATGACAAGATATCTCGTCAGTTAAGATCTGATTGGTTTTGCTAGTGACAATATATCTCGTCAACCAAGATCTGATTGTTTTTGCTAACGACAAGATATCTCATCGACCAAGATCTGATTGGTTTTTACTTGTGACAATATATCTCGTCAGCCAAGATCTGATTGTTTTTGCTAATGACAAGATATCTCGTCGACCAAGATTTAATTGATTTTACTAATGACAAGATATCTCGTTGACCAAGATCTGATTGGTTTTGCTAGTGACAAGATATTTCGTCAGTTAAGATCTGATTGTTTTTGCTAATGACAAGATATCTCGTCAGTTAAGATCTGATTGGTCTTCCTAGTGGCAAAATATTTCGTCAACTAAAATCTGATTGTTTTTGCTAATGAAAAAATATCTCGTCAATTATGATAGGATTGTTTTTGCTAATGACAAGATATCTCATCGACCAAGACCTGATTGGTTTTGCTAATGGCAAGATTTCAAGTCGAGACAAAATTACCCTATTACACCAAGGTAAATGATGATCCGAGTTGGGAAAACAAACCGTTCACATTGCCTAAAACTGATTATATTCTTGGAACAGGTGTTTGTATCGGAGGCTGGCCACCACACAGTAATTTTCGACCTTGAGATAAACCTCCAGGAGGGTTAAAGTAACAGAAGAACTCGCAATCCAATTCATTTCCATGCCGTTAGTATAAATAAATTCTGAAATATTTTGTTCTAAGTACATTCATTCTAAAAAATAAACAGTTGTGACATTTTTGTAAGAGTTCTTTTACGAAGTTTTTGATATAAAATGAGACAAGAAGAGTAAACAAATGCAAAGTTATTAAGCTTTGATCCCAAACATCAATTTTGGACATGAAATTAAGGTTAATTTCAAACAGTTTTCTTTACAAACTTTCTATGTGTGGTGACTTGAAAGGTTAGTCACTAGGTTAATTTAATTTTTAATCGCCCATTGCAAATCTAAAAATTTTAAATAAATGACATATACAGCAAAGCATTAGATATGATAACTATATACCGTGTAATATAGAAGATTCAAACAAATGGATTGCATATTTAACAAAATTATTTATTTACGAAATATTATATTTATCAACAGAGGCCGTGGTTCTGAAATATTGATTCCATGCGGAGCACTCTCTCTATGCGTCCGTACAAAATTTATCACAAAGATCGGCATACAACTAGAAGTCGAAAAATTCTTAACACGAACACCATATTTGAATTTAATTAACGTTAAATATTTTTTGGTGCTTCGTTATTTTTTCATTTACTACATTCAAATAAATGCTATGGGCTTTCTAGAGATATTTACGCAAAATTTTATGGCATCCTACACAATGTCAAAAAATATTAAGAATAAAATAAAAAATTCAGTGTAAAAAAATCACTCGCTACGTCAATTCAAATGGTTTCGATTACCTTCTTATTTGTTTCTTACAGTGTAACCATTTGCTGAACTGAAGAACGACAGTAATAAGTATTATAATGATGTTTGTACTGATACTCCAAAGAGGGTAAAAATATCTAATAGGACATGAAGATTCTCAATGGGGATAGGCTATGTAAAACAGCGTAGCATAGTAAGAAACAACACAAAATTGCAGATCGTGACCATTGAACAATGAATGGATGAGGTATTTGTTCTCCTTTAGTTCTAGTTTCCATTGCAGATGTGGAGCATTAATAGGACAAGGCACTTTCGATTGAATTACGAAGGAGCTGGAGTCGGGACTCATCGCAAAAAATAGGTCAAAGATATTAACACGCAGTTCAATTTCGATCGAGTGTTCTTCCCCATCTACATGACGTTCAGACTTGTACTTTTAAGTATATATTTAGTTAAAACCTTTTGAAAGAAGACCATACTGCAGGCTATTCGAAAAATCAGGTTATTCGTATGTGGATTAACCAGAAATCTTTTTTGGGGAAAAACAGTGTTCCTTTATAAGGTTATCTGTTTGTTGAAAATACATTCTAGATGATGTAGCATTCAGTATGAGTGCTTAAATAACTTTATAGTTTGACAGTTTGTGTATTTAAAATCATAAGGATATACCAAATTAGTGGATAAAGATTATTAACTCTCTTGATAATAAAGGTTATTAACTCTCCACCTTCACTTCGAAAACTGCCCTGTAGTGGCTAGACTGGAACAAACCTGTTCCAAATATCTATAAAATTTTAGTCGATACGGCACAATAGTCCGAAAGCAGTAGAAAATTACAAAAAACCACAATGCTCATTTAACCCTCCAGGGGATTTTCGACGGGATACTCGTTCATCAAGATCTGACCAATTTTGCAAATGATACGTTTCTCGTCAGCAAGATGCTACCGATCTTTTGAAAATAGTGATATCAAGATCTGGTCAGTTTTCTTCAAAAGACGATCTCGTCCATCAAGATCTGGTCAATTTTGCAAATGACGAGGTACCTAATCCTGTCAACCACCAGACGGGGTTAGATCCTGATAGCCCAGACTACTCAGAGGGAGTAAGGCTACGCGAGATGAGGTCATTTATTAGGCCCTGTAAGGTCTTCGGAGTACTTAATCTCAACTGGACCGTTAAAGTACATTTGATCCATATGGAACATACAGGTTACAAAAATGAACAGGATTTAAAGATAAACAGGAGCCAAAGCCATCTACATCTTGTAGATCAAATAAGAATCTAAAGTAAACAATGCACTAAATAATTGAAATGTGTGTATGAATAAAACTAAAGTCAGGATACACAATTTATTTGTCCCTTTTCCTAAAAAAAGTAGTAGCCGACCAACCGGTATAGTGGTTAAGGTGTTAGCCTCTAGATCGGAAGGTTCCTGGTTCGAATCCGGGTCCGGGCATGGATGTTTGTAAGCGTATGGTGTAGAGGAGGCTGGTGCACCTTAAATCTGTCGTGGCCCAAAGTCCTCACGTTGGGTTGGTGTGGAAGTTTTGAGAGTGGGGTGCCAGCTCAGGTGTTGCTTCGTTATCTGACCGCGGTTCAAAATTACGAGGTGTTGTCCTCGGATCTTCCCTTAAGGGAATGATTCCGGACCGTCGTCAATAGCCCGTTGTGTTGCTCTAGTACAACGTTAACTAAAATTACCATTACCATTACCTAAAAAAAGTAGAGAATTTTTCAATATTAATCGATAGCGAGATTAAGATCTAGCCAGTTTTCTTCAAAAGATGAGATATCTCGTCTATCAAGATCTGGACAATTTTGAAAACGACGAGATACCTCGTCTAGAACCACCAGGGGGGTTAAAATGACGGCATTTTGGAAGTCATGTCAGAACAAACCACCCAAAACTATTTTCCAATTTCGTACATGATGAAGGGCTATCTTTTAGAAACACACCGGCTTTTTGAGAACAGGGGGCGACCTGCTGAGATTTACACACTGACAGCTCAGGAACGGCCCTGACTGTGATTTTAATGAGTGATGTCCCAAGCCATTACGAACTACTCTAAAGCGACCAATAGAAATTAATACCACTTCAAGGCCAACCGAAATCCGATCTCAGTTCGTATATTAAGTAAATAACGGATTCATTAAGATGTGAAAAGGCTTAAATTTTAATTTGTATTACTTTATGCTGTTGACTCTTTTATTTAAGACATTGACTTTTTTTTTTGTTGTTGATACATTCGCTTTGAATAACATTTCGGTCTTATCTCGTCACCGATTGTATATGTAAAAGAACAGTAAACAAAATGTATCCTAGGATACGCTTGGATAGCAGCAACCAAGATTAATTGCTCTTTACAAGGTGAAGTTCCTTTGTTTGGGCTCACTTGTGTGTGAAAGGAGTTTTTTAAAAAATTCTGCAATCATTGAAATATAGATTACAGGATTGATTTCAGTAAACCCATGTGTTTCTATTTCGAAACGAACTGAAACTTAATTTCATGCTTTTTTTTAAGGCAAATTAAACAAAATTATACGTGTAGGTAGTTAATTAACGTCTCACTGGAGCAACACAACGGGCTATTGGCGACGGATCGGGGGGGGGAATAAATTTGGAATAATTTATAAAATTTATAAAATAAATTTGGATAATAACATAAGGACATTTAAGGTGTACCTGTCTCCACACACACGACGGTCTTTCGTTCGACCTTGTTTCAAACTCTCAACTTTACGGTTGCTAATCCGTTACTCTTCTACCTGGGCTACCAATGCCAATAAAGTTATAGAAAATATTTTTTTCCATTATCTAACGCTCGGTCAATGTTAAATCACACAGTGATGTGCTTAAAAGGTAAATTCGAGAATTTTAGGGATCTAAAAAATATATTTTCTCAGAAAATACAGGGTGATTCAAAACTCAACGTACAAACTTTTAGGGGAGGTAGAAAACATAAAAACAAAACAGAATCACATAGGAATGTATGACCGGAAACCCCATCCTGATCAGCTGGAGGATAAACGAAGATTCAGAAATGACATATGACGGAAAAACTCTTTATTTAACGATACTTTACACTAGGACAGTACGTGTACACGTTAAGTTTCACAAGTGCTCAAAGTTCTTACCGTCCACAGTTATGCTCGCTTGAGGGCGCTGTTTGCCAGCTCTGTAGTTGGAATGCAGCGCTAGTCATTTAAAGCTTTGATTGCGTTTGGAAAGCATGCAAGAATTTACAAACGCTGAAATTGCGTACATGTGCCTTGTGTAAAGTGCAGTTGCGGCAACGGAAGGGCAGCGGCACGGTTGTATGCCGAACGGCACCCAAACAGACGTGTACCGCACTACTTCGCCTTCAAGCGTGCATAACTGTGGATGGTAAGATGGTAATGGTAATGGTAATTTTAGTTAACGTCGTACTAGAGCAACACAACGGGCTATTGACGACGGTCCGGGATCAGTCCCTTGAGGGAAAGATCCGAGGACAACACCTCGTAATTTTGAACCACGGTCAGATGACGAAGCAACACCTGAGCTGGCACCCCACTCTCCAAACTTCCACGCCAACCCAACGTGAGTGGATGGTAAGAACTTTGAGCTCTTGTGAAACGTGTACACGTATTATTCTTGTATGATTGCTAAATAAAGAGTTTTATCACCCATTATTGGATTGCCATTCTTGCATCTTCGTTTATCCTCCAGCTGATCAGGTTGGGGGTTTCCGGTCATACATTCCTATGTGATTCTATTTTGTTTTTGCTTTTTCTACCTCCCCTAAAAGTTTGTACGTTGAGTTTTGAATCACCCTGTATAATACTCTGTGTTATTTAATCCACTTAAAAAACATTTCTGAAAGTCATACATGCTCTCATTTATGATACGGGGCACCTCGTGGCTTAATTGGTATGCACACACACTGCGCTATTAACATGAGAGTTGTATGTGGCGACGGTTCGATTCCTCTCTGAATTTATTTTTCTGTTCTGTGTCGGTAAAATTTTCACTGCGTTTGCTTGTCCATCACTGGACGTTGTCCGTCTTATGTTTGGTCCAGTTTGTCCAAAGCCACTTGAGTCATTATATTCAATACAATCAACATACATTCTTTGAATTTATCAGAGGTTTGCATGATCGGGAACTAAGAGGCAGATGAGCAATGAAGAAACGTATAACACAATATTTAATATTGGGTTGATGCAAAAATTCGTCCTGTTTGTTGACAGAAATTGAAGAAAAATTATTGTATTTACAAAAATTGCATTTGATCAATACAGTCAGTATGTGCCGTTTTGTTCGATGGCTTTTTTTTTAATCTCACCGGTAGCTGCATCATTTTGAGTTCATAAAAGTTCTGGCTAAAACACTGATCCAGGTGACGAAACTTTTTGAACCATGTCGTCATTGGAATCGTCAACGGCACCTTCACAATACACAACACATATCTTTTTTAGCGTCTGTGAAGCATTCTTATCTTTTCGGGATTTAAAAAGCATAATACACTCTATAATAGAAAAGTCAACGCACCAAGAAGGAGTTTTCCGATTGCGATAAAAATGTGTGGATGTGAGGAACATACATAGAAAAATAAACGATTAAGCTTTCAGAGCAATTAAATTATTTATATCAGAGTTTGACCGTTACAAAAGGAGGATGTCAATAAGGCGTTGGTCCACCTCTGGCCTGGATGCAAGCTATCACCCGGCGTGGCATAGACTGAAAAGTTCCCAGATGGTGTCCAGCGGAATTTCTTGATAAATTGTCTCTAACTGTCAGGTCAACATTCTGGGATGGTTGCAACTGCCTTCCCATAACGTCCCAATTGTTCTGTATGGAGAGTGATCAAGAGACCTAGCTGGCCAAGGAAGTGTTGGGAAAGCTCGAAGACAATTCGTGCCGTGTGCGTTATCTTGTTGAAAAGTAAGTCCGGGGTGTCGCAAAAGGAAAGGTAACACAACCGGTCGTAGAATGTCGCCAACGTACCCCTGTGCTGTAAGTATGCCAGAAATGAGTACCAAAGGGGTCCCGCTATCAAAGGAGATGGCACCCCAGACTATAAAACCGTGATATGGGCATGTGTGGCGTGCATAGTAAGGGCAGGATCCCCACGCTGCCCTGGGCGTGTCCATACCCGTCCGCGATTGTCGTCAGGACGCAGTTATAAACGGTTGGTTTGACACCACTATAATTCTGCCCTTCTTGGTGCGTCGTTGTTGTAGAGTATATGCTTACTTTCTGACATTTTTAATGCTTAACAAAATTTAAAAAACACGATGAAATTCCTTCTTTCAAACAACATAAAAACTTTACACGTGTGAAATACATAACACACTTGGGTTTTGCTATGCAATTCCACTTAGCGCCAGAAACGGGATAAACTTTTAATTAAGAGTGTTATGTCCGATATGAAGCATTTAATATAGGACTAAATATTTTTTCAAACTAATCATTAGATTAGGGCCGGTCAGCAATTGTACCTTGATCGCGCAAAGAATGAATTTAGACTAGAACACAGGTACAGAAGTTGTACCTTAAAAGTTATAAGAATCGCGCCTAGAAAGAATTTAGACTACGGCTAGAACAGCAATTGTACTTTGATCACGCCAAGAATGTATTTAAAATACATCCAGTACAGCAGTTGTACCCTAAAAGAGTTATAATAATCACGCCAAGAAAGAATTTAGACTAAGGCCAATACAGCACTTGTACCTTAAAAGTTACAAGAATCGCGTCAAGAAAGAATTTAGACTACGGCCACACACAGTGCACATCAATTGTACCCTGAAAGTTATAAGAATCGCTCCAGTTATATGATAGCCGTAGCCAAAAGGTTAATGATTACTTCAAAGGCAATGAAGCTGTATCCGACGCTTCGCCAACAGCACTTAAAATTATCGATGTATCAAGGAAATCCACGCTCAATAAATCTGACACTGCCTCGACTAGGTTTTCCCGATTAGTATGACAATTTCGTTTCTTTTGAATCGATAATTACTTACCTTTTCAAGTTTCGTATTCTCAATGAGGTGTATGCGACCAATTGGAAAAAGTATTTCGTGACGCACGTGCGTTTCCTACATTGTTGCGAAAAGCTCTCTACGGATCCTTAATCTGATTTCAAGCGATGCCTCAAACTCTTTTCAAGAAAATAAAAATACTTAATTTTGAGTTATGTGGACTTTCAGAACTAAAAGAATGAGGGCATTCATTCGGTTAACTTAGATGTACTTCATTGACTAGTAACACGAAACCTAATTAGTAGATACACAAACTAAAATCGGACAGGGGCTGTAGTGGAGGGTATACGGCGTACACCGCCGTATACCCTCTGTATTTTCCAGAAAACTCCGCATACCCTCTGCTTTTTATTAAAAACTACGAACACCACTTTGTTTTTCCTAAAAAACATCGCGCGAAACATCACGTGAAACGCAGATAGCAACAACTAATATGGGACAGCAAAAGAAAAGTTTCTATTTCAAGGTATCACACCTTGGTACATAATTCCAAAATCGTACTTATTAATCAAAAGCAATTTATTCGAAGTATTGTCGATAGAATGAAATTCAGACTTTGTTCTGATGTTAAAGAAATTTGCAACTTTTGAAGGATAAATCCATGCTTGATCCGAAAAATATAAATCTAGGGGACATTCACCGAGTAGAGAAGGAGGTAAAAAGGATCTGTTGACGTTTTGGTATAGATGGAATGTGCACTATTCTGGGTTTGAGGGACCAATGAAAACGATCAAGTTGTTCCAGAAAAATGTATGTCTCTTTTAAGAATAATTGAAATGCTACCTTGTTTCACGGCCGTTTGCGAGCGAGGATGTAGTTTAACGAATACCTACCCGGTCCTTAGATAGGATTCCCCCCCCCCCAAACACACACATACATGTATGTACATGTTTTTTTGCCTCTTCCCTCCCCCCCCTCGTGGAAAGTGTAAGTAGTAAGTACATGTTTCGCCTCTCCATGGAAAAAGTTCTGCGGGTATCAGAGTGTACCATACAAAGCTAGTTCTAAAGTACTAGCATTTTCGCTAGTACTTTAGAACTTTTAAAAATCATTTTAGGTCTCAAAATTATATCGTGAATTTGAAAAGTTAATTAAATAATTATCGAACGCTGACAAGTTGCTCTTTCGCGTAGACTTCATTAAATGTGTTTCTGCTTGGCTTTTCGGCAAGTTTGTAGCATTAAAAAAATTTTCAGCTGCAATCCAGAATGTAACAACCAACGTTATATTCGATTTTACTCCTCAACTTGACAGATCTCGATGTTAGCTGTCGTTTGAGATCGATTTCGACGTCGTAGAGCTTCAATAACGATAATATTTGAAGTTTACGCGACGCAAATGAGTCTCCATCACGCCGCCCTCTCACCGATTATCACAGCGCACGAACTCAAGGTCACTCACAAGTCTTTGTTCCCTGCGCTATTGAACGACGCTCGATCGATTAGGTTAGCGTTGATGATACAGAAATTTGATGAATAGATATAGCAATAGATGATTAGACCCGAATTCGATACACAAGTTTTCATTACCTCAACTTTCCGTACATCTGATGGAAGTCAAAGCCGTCAGGTGTTTCAACTTTACCTCGTCATCTGACCTTGGTTCAGCATGACGAGGTGCCCTCGGAATGTCCCTTTTCGGAATTGATCTCGGAACGTCGTCAATAGCCCGTTATATTGTTTCAGTGCGAAGTAAATTCAACCTACCTTCCCTCCTTTCTCTTATAAATTTTTTCCGCTTCGAAAGTATGAGGCTTTATTGCGAAAGTGAGAGGATCAACGGGAGTTTAAACTGATTTTAATGTAATTTATAATTCATAAATACCTTTTGTGTCTGATAAAGTGATTTCAAGTATCGTATTCTTATTTGTACTGCAAACTAAATATAAATCCCGACTTACACTTTACTGACAAAAGTCATCGGACACCTCAAGTAGAAAGATAACATTTATTTGGGGGTTGACTGCAAATACATATATGGAGTCCATATATCTACATGGGTAATAATAGAGCTAACTACTTGTGAGTTTAGATTGTAATTTAAGGAATCGATCCCTTAAGGGAAAGATCTGAGGACAACACCTCAACACAGTAATTTTGAACCACGGTCAAATGACGAAGCAACATATGAGATGGCACCCCACTCTCCAAACTTCCACACCAACCCAACGTGAGAACTTTCGGCCATGACAGATTTAAGGTGCACCAGCCGCCTCTACAATATACGATTACAAACATCCATGCCCGGACCCCGATTCAAACCAGGAACCTTCCAATCTAGAGGATAACACATTAACCACAGTACCGGTTGGTCGGCTTGAAGTTTAAGGAAGGAATGTACGTAATAGAAAGATACAAATGTTTTACATTAAAATCTACACTCTGAAGTAGCAATCGATTTATTACCCCTAAATATCTATATTTAGAATGTTGATTACGTATCGTCATAAGCACAAGTCCTAGGGGACAGAACCGTGCTGCCACCCCTTTATAAATTTATTGACTAGCCAAAATGGTTGACTCCCCTAAGACTTATGTTCATGACAGTATTCAACATTATATCTATGGATATTTAGGGATAATTCAACGACTGCTTTTAGTGTTTAGCTCACGTTGGGTTGGTGTGGAAGTTTGGAGAGTGGGGTGCCAGCTCAGGTTTTGTCATCTGACCGTGGTTCAAAATTACGAGGTGGTGTCCTCCGACCTTTTCCTTAAGTGATTGATCCCGGACCGTCGTCAATAGCCCGTTGTGTTGCTCTAGTACGACGTTAACTAAAAAATTACCCAAATTATTTAGTGTTTAGATTTTGATAAATAACGTTTGCACATTTCTACAGAAGATTCCTTTCTTAAATTTCAATCTATTCTTACTCGCAGTTAGCTCTGTAGTTACCCACGAAGATGTTAAATTGAAAATTTAAATTTATAGTCAGGCTCCAAATGAATGCTGTTTTGTTTCTACTTCAGAAGTCCGTTGATTCTTGTCAGTCGAGTGTAAGTCGAGATTTAAATCTAGTTTGGTGAAGAGAAATGAGAATACGACACTTGAAATATACTTTGTCAGATACTAAAAAGATACTTGTTAAAAAAATTTTAAATCACATTCAATCAGTTTGAACCCCGTTGCTCCACTTATACTTTCGGTGTTGGTTTCTCTGAACAAGAGAGAACAATAGAAGTGGGAAGATAGGCTGAATTTACGTCGCTCTGGAACAATATAACCGGCTATTTTCCTACTCTATACTCACTAGTAGTTAGCCCTGTATTTACCCTAGTGGATGTGGATTATAAAATTTAAATTTAATGCTGTTTTTTTTCTCCAGGGTGGTAGATTTTTGTCAGTACAGTGTGTATTTATCTGAAAAGTGATTCAAAGTGAAGATTTTTTTTTTTGTAAACTAGTATTGATTGCTGGTAATTTGTAATTTTTAGTTCACGTCGTACTAGAGCAACACAACGGGCTATTAACAACGGTCCGGGTAATGGTAATGGTAATTTTAGTTAACGTCGTACTAGAGCAACACAACGGGCTATTGACGACGGTCCGGGATCAGTCCCTTAATGGAAAGATCCGAGTATAACATGAATTTTGAACCACGGTCAGATGACGAGGCAACACCTGAGCTGGCAAACCCACTCTCCAAACTTCCACACCAACCCAACGTGAGGACTTTCAGCCACGACAGATTTAAGGTGCACCAGCCGCCTCTACACCATACGCTTACAAACATCCATGCCCGGACACGGTCTCGAACCATGAAACTTCCGATCTAGAGGCTAACACCTTAACTACTATACCAGTTGGGGATTGATTACAAGAGTAGAGTGGGAGCTCAAAGTAGTTCGAACATCTTTCGTCTCACAGAGTAAAAATCATTGCCATTTCCTATTCGTCAGACCCTGCCCTGTACTGTATGCCGATGATGAATCGAATATTTTGGAATTCTATGCAAAAGGGTGTCCCAGAAAGGTGGTACACCCCAGAAGAAGTTTCCATAAGGCGTTCACATGTCATTCATACGACGCGTCTGGAACTTTTTTATAAATGCCCTTATCTGTGTGAGAGGTTGCGGTTACGCTTGGGTGCCCGCAGCACCTTGGGAGCGATCCATTCTGCCTCCCTAACGAACCCCGACCTTAATGACGGGGGTGTGAGGTTCGGTCCCTGCAGAAACCGCAGTACGTGACTTGCGGCGAGGATCGCGTTACAGGGGAGTGTGCAACGCAAAGGGAGGGCGCGCGGTGGCATTAATTTCGGGAATGGCACAGAAAGGGCTCCACCTATTTGCTTCCCTCCGGAAGAGCTGGTGATGGATGAGACGTGGAAAAAGTATGTACCGGGCGACACATGGAGATATGCATCGTTGGAATAACACGGGGATGTTTTCGGATGCGGTGTTTAACAGCTCCGAACTTCGCCATCTCTCTGTATCTCTGCTGTCGGGGTCCTCCGGGTTGGTTTGTTGTTTTGGTTTGTTTTGTTGCGCAAAGGGCCATGCTTGGCCGCCAAACGCATGGCGACGCCAAGTGAAAAAATGTCACGAAAGGGAGAATGTGGGACCGGTGTGTAGAATAGGGGATGGAAGCTGAAAAAGATCGTTTGAGTATGCCGGGAGCGCGACCTTCACGTTTTCCGAAGACAGTAAATTCCCCGGAAAAGAAAAGATTACTCGAGTACCTCGTGTTCGTGAAGCCCATACGCACCTATAGCAGATGTGACCATGATATATTTAATTGGGGAAAATGATCCAATTACTTCTTGCAAAGCTATTGAACTTGTGAACACTAAATGCTACTTAGAGTTAAACAATGAAATCGTCTAAAAATAGTAGTGATTACTTAACCTTCATGATCGGGACTTGATAGCAAAGACATACACACAATATACAATCAGATATCTAAATAAAATAAATAGCAATCAAATGTGCAACAAGACAACCAAGCAGTGATATGTGCGAGTAAGAAACTGATCAACTTCCGAGGAAGACCACTGTACCAGTATTCTCATAAGGATAGGAAATTAGTTACCTCCCTTGGTGGAATGTTAGGACCATTCTGACCATTGTGACACCAGAAAAATTTAAATAAATTACCTACCAGCTCCCTATCAAATCTATAAAATAGCTAATAATATAACTATATCAAATGTACAGAGAGTATGAGCAGTTAGGGTCTTCGACCACACTGTTCAGGTTATATGACTAGGGCCCGGTGCACACATCCGGTTTTTCAACGTGCGGCGCCGCTGCGGTATCGAAGAAAAACTATGCACACATAACCGTGAAATGACGCAAGTACACATTTCGCGTCCTTTGCGATAAATATTCCATCGAAGAAAACGTGTTTATTTCGCTTACTTGGTGTAAAAAAAGTATATTTTGAAAGAAAATAGTCGTTACTCGATACGACCATCTTTTAATTATTATTTATATTCCATTTATTTATGTAAACAAGGTACTTGAGACGGGAGAAGCGTGTGCGGCGAGCTGCGGCGCCGTAGGGAACTGCGGTACGAATTGCACGCAAGTTAGACATGCGTCGCCACAATGGCGTCGGAGGCATGTGGGTACTACTCCATTGGATTAAGGCCCGGTGCACACATCCGGTTTTTAAACGTGCGGCGCCGCTGCCGGAGTGCAAGTGCGGTCTGAGATACATCAGATACAATGGAGTAATGCACACATGCCTCCGGCGCCACACGTCCAACTTGCGTGCAATTTGTACCGTAGTTCCCCACGGCGCCGCAGCTCGCCGCACACGCGTCACCGTTCTGAAGAACCTTGTTTTCGTAAATTTATGGAATATAAATAATAATTAATTAATGGTTGTATCCAGTAACGTCTATTTTGTTTCAAAATATACTATTTTTTACACCAAGTAAGGGAAATAAACACGTTATCTTAGAATATTTTTCGCAAATGACAAGAAATGAGTACTTGTGTCATTTCACGGTTGTGTGGGCATAGTTAGGCTTCGGTGCCGCAGCCTGAGAAACCGGATGTGTGCACCGGGACTTAATGTATCTTAGACCGCACTTGCGTTGACAGAGCGGCGCCGCAAGTTGAAAAACCGGATGCGTGCACCGGGCTTAAAAGTACAAACTCAGTGGGATAATTCGAGCTCCGATTGACCGAGCGTCCGTGTTATCTGAGCCGAGTTTGATAACGAGTTTTCTAAAATGCTTTAAATAAAGCTTCGAGGGCGAAATGAGCGCAATTTGTCCAAATGGGTGAGAAAATGCTGCGAAACAGAAATCCGTTAGGCACTTCTTTCAAGTGAGCAAAGATACCCAACTTACGATCAGATTTATCGTAAAATTATCACAATAATTATATACTGTGACGCAAATCCAAGTGCAGATTAGTCTTAATCGTAATTAAATGTATATTTCAGTAATCAGTTGTTGCAACATACACTACCCTACACTAATTAACCGGACGCCAGCGGATTTGCATAAAATCCGACTACTTGTTTGGGAATGTTTTTCGTGGTATGGCCTGGGACATGTGCACGTTGTTCCTGGTAAATTGAACGCCGACGCCTACACGAACATTTTGGACAATCAGGTTCTTTCTACGCTCTGGCAATTTTATGGAATGGACGTATATTACTTCCAGGACAACAACGCTCCATGTCATGTTGCAGCCTCTGTTAATCAGTGGTATCAAGATATGGATGCAAAACGTCTTCCCTGGCCTACTCAGATTCCCGACCTAAACCCCATATAACATTTATGTGACGAGAGCGACGCTTACGGACCAGGGAACCACGTCCGAAATCTACAGCTGAGCTGGCGACATTCTTGCAGCAGGAATGGACACAAACACGCATAGCTGTCTATGAAAACCTTGTTGAAAGTGTGCCCAGAAGAGTTGCTAGTTTAATTGCAGCACGTGGGGGACCATCCCCCTATTAAAGCATGTATTCTTTCCCTTATACCATCACATCTTGCTGTCCGGTCCATTATTGTAAGGTTGTGTATAGTTCGTTTTGGTTGTTTTGTGTTTCTACGTCAGTATTATTATATTTAGTCTAGGGTTATCCAAGGTAGCATTGGTCCACATTACCTCGGATAGCCATGGTTCTACTCTAATGACTTGGGCTGACCCCATACTTTTCTCAATGTGGTGGTTCCGCGTGTTCAATATCAAATTTTAATCGCAATAAGTAGTATCAGATGGTAAATTGTAACTGACTTTGATGAGCACTCAAAAGATTTAGTAAATTGCGCAGATTCTATTAGGAGAATCTGATTTTTGGCATGAGAATGTTCTCTTTTAACTACTTAGACCTTTTCGTCATCTGACTTGCCAACTCTCCTTCGTACATTCTATGGAACCTTGACCAGCCTACGAGATCAAACGGTTTGGGTATGTGCAGCGTATACTTAAGCTGCTGCGCTTAGAATTTTTCAATCGTCTAACAGAACGGCCTCTTACGCATGCATCTCCGACACGCTTTACCTAATTATCTATCTTGAGCTATAGAGCCTTGAGTGGCATTTACAACTGTCTGATGACGAGGCAAAATCTGAGCTGGCACCCCACTCTCCAAACTTCCACACCAACCCAACGTGAGGACTTTAGGCCACGGCAGATTTAAGGTACACCAGCCGCCACTACACCATACGCTTTCAAACATCCATGCACTGACCCGGATTCGAACCAGGAACTTTCCAATCTAGAGACTAACACCTTAACCACCAGACCGGTTGGTCGACTAAATTTTGATAGATTCTATATTCTGGTAAGGTAATTTTAATTAACGTCGTACTAGAGCTACACACCGGGCTATTGACGACGGTCCGGGATCAGTCCCTTAAGGGAAAGATCCGAGGAAAACACCTCGTAATTTGGAACCACGGTCAGATGACGAAGCTACACCTGAGCTGGCACGCCACTCCCCAAACTTCCACGCCAACCCATCTTGAAGACTTTCGGCCACGACATATTTAAGGTGCACCAGCCGCCTCTATACCATACGCTTACAAACATCCATTCCCGGACCCGGATTCGAACCAGAAACCTCCCGATATAGGGGCTAACACCTTAACCACTATACCGGTTGGTCGACTTCTATATTCTGGAGAAATAATCTATTGATGTTTTTCCTATTTTAGAGATAGAATCCTTTGGAAAGATTCTATTGGTCCTGTCCTTAAAATAGAATCCCGTGAAATATTCTATTGGTTATGTCCGTAGATTAGGATTCCTTGGAAGATTAGCTAGGCTCTCTCTCTTTCTTAGAATGGAATCGTTTAGAATAATGTTACTATTGCTTCACTTAGAAAATAGAATCCTTTGAAAATATTCTATTGGTCAGGAAGGTCAAAACTGGTTAGATGTCATGCAGGGAAGACTGCAGGTTGCGAAGTAGTATTGTGCTTGTAAACCTCTTACAGGGTTAAATGGATAAAACCCTGAGGAAGGGTGAAGATTGAAATGTATCAATGCTTTAGATTTCTAAAAGGAAGAGAGGACATCTTGAAATATATCACTTCCGACCCTGGCAGTAAAATACGACGTCAAACGTCCTTATATCAACCGGAAATGTTTTTAATCGAAATGAAAGAGGTCAAGATAAAATATGTCACGCAAAGCTTGCAAAATCTTTTATCTTAGATTTCAGAAAGTTTCTATTGGTTAAAGTAAACACACGTTAATTTGTTGAAGCAGTTGTACTTTTAAAATATGCTTCAAGAATTTATTTAAATATCTTACGAGTTACATCTAAGTTAGGATTGCCATGATTGCAATCAACAGCCTGTGTTACTTCTTCAATGGTGTGATATCTCAAATTATTAATTTGCATTATTAATTCACATAATGATGCAAAGTTTTATACTTTGCATTAATTAATTCTCAAGAATTCTGTTGAACCAATTAATAAACCATTAAAATTTATTTTTGTGTAAGATCACCATCCCCTTATTTTTCAGTGTAGTGTTATTTGAGTCGAGAAAAAAATTAACCAGTAATTTTCGACTCAGTTACAATTAACTATATTGTTTGTCATATCGGTCGACTTAGAGCAGAAATACATGAACTGATAAAAACAGTTTTTTACAGGTACACTTTGTTCAAATATTAATTATCACTTTTGGGTAAAGTAACAAGCATTTTGAGTGTGGTACTGTTTGAACTGATTACAATATGATTACGTATTAATTACTCATCATCATAGAAATAAACATTTGTATCTCCAAAAAATTGTCAGTTAATAAGTTCGTACTCAAAGCCGACGTGGATAGTTACTTTATTGTTTAAAAACGTCAATGTGCCGAAATTTTCAAGTCGCCGATAAACTTCCTGTGCACTAACACTATTTGAAAATGCATTACTTAAAGCGAAAAATAAATATAACTAATTATCTTTGCTTTATAAACTTTCAATGGGATCAACTTATCAAACAGCTTGAAAAATGATCTTCAATTAAAAATTCTAACATATTTTCTTTCTGCAAATTTTTCTATCCCCAAGTGGGTTTTGATTTTATTATTTAAGACGTTTACAGGGGGTTTACTATTAAAAAAATTTTACAGCATAAAAACACTACCAGTCAATTTTTTATCAAGTTGCCATATTTTCCATTTCTCAGCACGATTCAATTTTATTTAAATAGCATGTATTACTTAATTAATATTTTTTAGAATTGAATGAATACGGTTAAAAAAATTTGCATCTTGAAAAATACATTAATTAAATTTTGATTGTGTTGTAGTTCAATGATTCTCTGTTTGATAAGTTCAAATCAAATAAAAAATACCCTGTAAAACTGAGAATAAACATTTTTTACGTATTAACATGTATAAGTATCATGTTACTCAATAGATGGCAGCAGCAGTCAATTCGGCAAATACTATCAATCGTGAACTTTTTGAGTATAGTCAAATTTAATAAAAAAAATCACCTGATTTTTTCAGTATTCGTAAAAATTTATTTCTTTTCTTAAAAACGTAAAAAGTACTTGATTTCAGTGAAAATTTCTGAAGTTTCTTTAAAGCTCTTTCACTAATCATTCTTTCTACTTAAAAGTTCAAGAATTAGCACTCTGATTGTTATGGAAGGGATTACACACATTTCTCAGGATCTGATTCATGTATTTAAAATATATTCTGTTTAAACTTTCTGATTATTAAATCAGTTCATCCTACCTTCGAGGTTTCATCCAGTCGAAGTATAAGGAGCACTGTTCAATGCAGCGATTAATTATAGCAAACTCGGAGTGGAGTTCTGTAGGAATTTTTATAAAATGCTCTAGTGTCTCAGCCTTTTTTATGCAGTCTGTGGTTTAGAAATTCCGTTGCTTTCCAGTAAGTGGTCTGCAAAACCAACCATTTGGAACACATGAATTAAAAAACAAAACATAACTAATATATTAAGCAACTATAAAAAAACCCACGAAACTGCACTTAAATTCAAGGAAGAACTTTTAGTTGATGCTTTCATAACTGAATTCATTCATGTATTTAGTTATTCAAAAAGATTTAAACTGGTGGAATGGTGGATGCAACAACTCCAAGCAGAAAAATGAAGAATCATTAATTCTCTTCATTGATTATATTTAAAAAATTAACTAACTTTTCTAATGGAATGCTGATTTTTTAAAGGTATAGGATACATGTTTTGTTCGAAATACAAATGTATTAGGTTGAATGTTCTTGTATTAACTTTTAATATGTATAATTTCTTGAATTCAATATTTATCAGATTTTGAAAATAATGGTATGATAAACAGAGTAAATAAAAGTTTGCATTTTATTTGAAAGCATGAAAAGTATAAAATTTGCCATTAAATCTGTAAGTATCAAATATTATTTTGTCGCTAAAACTGCTGAAATGTAACAGGCTCTGATGTAAATCTACTACATCTGGGTAATTAAACACTGGCATGCAAAACTCAAGAACCGTGCGGTTTTCAGCTCCTTCTTTACTAAGAATTGACATAGATGTGATAAAACGATACAATTGCGGAAGAAAACGGACCACCCCCTCTTATTTCGAGCATTATTCATAGTAGAACGAATTCAAAGATATCATTATGTAGGAAATAACGTCCTCTACAAAATCAAATGCAAAACAAAATTGCATGAGGGGACGTCGTCATATCAAATTTTGCACAAGCACAATTTCCAAAGAAACACCCTGTATCAATACCTTAATAAGATTTTTTTTATCCTTGTATTAGTCTATATATGAAATTTCATGGTATTACTATCTTTAACACGAAGATATTCGACGTTAAAGTTGTTGTCAATTTCAGGGATCCCCTCTACATTGATAATCCCTATATATAGACTGAGATTAATTGCGTTATAGCTGCCCGAAATTCAAATTTGAACACGATTTCAAATGTATTTGTCAGCGCGTGCAAACGATCCAAGAATTGTAATATTTATTATGCAAGTGAATACGATTGATGAGAATTATATTATTATATTTATTACGCATGTTAAAACGATTCGAGAATTATTATATGAGATTTTTCAGACGTTTTTAAACTTTTGGTTACCTTCTAAAATCGCCACAGTGAGGAAATTTTAATGTAACACAAAAACTAACCATTGGAATGAGCTGAAATTTTGCATGATCCTATCCAAAGTTTGTGTGTTAGTTAAGCTTGCGTGCTATGTCCTATTCATAATGTAAATGAAATACATATTAATCAATCCAGAAACAGTAGACTTTCTTGACCAACAGAATATTTCCTAGGATTCTTTGAACCAATAGATGTTGATATTTATTCATTATGTGCTGTGGTTTAAAAAAATAATACATTCTTCTCTACTAGGACAACTCGTTACCCTCAGAGGGGATTAATTCAACCAACATTTTCAAAAGCAATTTCATATTTATTAGATATGTAGTCAACAACATATAAAAACATCAACAACATATAAAATACATAACATTCATCTAATATTCATTCATAACAGGAAGCCGCGGGAAGTGATGCTACTCGCAGCAGCATTTTATGCAATAGGTCGCAGTTCGTGTTTTCACAGTTCAACCAGTAGCATATGCATAATAGTTCCTCTCTTGCAACCCATTGCTATGACAACCGTAATCGATGCAGTTTCTCTTGCAGATAGTTTATCATCCAGATGAAATGGAAGGATGCACTCATTGTAAAGATACGACAAACAGATACAGATTGTTATAATTTTGGGCTTCAACGTGGATTTGTCTAAGAGTGTTGTTTGATGTACTGCGCTGCCATTTTTTCGAAGTCCTGAAAAGATATAAAAACATTTTTTTCACTTATAGTTTTTGAATAAAATAATGAATAAAAACTGCCTACATCTTATAAAAAGATTTAAATTTTATAATTTGCCGACTTAAATTTTTGTGGCAGTGAAATAAGGAATTTCAAAAATCTTAGATAGTGGAAACTTAGAGTTTTAAACTGATTTAATCCTTCTTTGCATGATTTTTTCTTTATTGTTGAAATAAATCAAGATGATATAATTCATGTTCAAAATTAAAGGAAAAATGGTTAAAAAAATCTTAGTATATATTTATAGTATAAATTTAGCAAAAAACAATAGGATGGTATCATGTGGTATTTTTTAAATTAAACGCAAACTTTTTCAGAAATTGCTCTAAAAATAACAGAAACACATGTTACAAACCTTTCTTCCACTCATTTTCACTTTTTTAGCAATAGAAACTCAAGTATAATAAAACAAAATTAAAAACGAAATCATACGTTTATTGCAACTACAACAAACAGCGGAATGACAACTTCAAGCTCGTTTTACTGATAGTGACACTTGCTTATTTTTGACAGCTATGTTTTTTTTTATGCAATGGACATTAAAAAGGTATCCAGATACGATCAGCTTAAAGTGAACTTGTTCTTTTGTATAATTTTTGGGCATTCAATGTTATGATGGAAATTTCCACCATTATGCAAAGAAGGGTTAAGATATGATGTATAGGAAGGAATGTTATTGAACCAAATGCTACTTCTTAACGTTCGATGTAATCTTGTTATTCACTTCTAATGTTATTCTACGATTCGTTTGTCGCAACAGCTATATGCGGACTGATATAAGAAATTATGAGTAAATTGCTTCAATGAAGTGTTTTTGTGTTTTATCTTATCTACATGTATTTGTGAATGCCCTTTTTCTTGCCGTGTTTTGGATCACATATTTTTGTTCTCCGTAATTGGATATTTTCTCTAGAGAAGCAGCATCTAATTTAAATAAATTATACTGCTGTTGCGCTTTTCAGAAACATTTTTGTCAGTTCCACAAAAAAGAATTGTCCCTGGGAATCAGTAGCAGCTCCATTATTAGCAATGTTACTCAGCTTTATCTTTGAAGCAGACGATTTATTCTGATTAATTTCTGTTTTTTTTTTACAGCAGATGTGTTTTTCGAATGTTGGTAACTGCCAAACCTTCTCCTCTTTGAACGTGTTTTTCTAGTTTTAGATCCCATTTTAATTCAAAACTGTCAAAACTGGCGCGTAAAAATAAAGTAAGCATCAGCATGCAAGAGTAAAAATAAACACGCTTTAAAGATACTTTTATAGTTAAATATCGCTTCCACACGATATAAATTAAATAATAGAATATTTAAAATCAATAATCCTTTTACCAAACATAAAGTTTAAAACAAAATTCTTGATAAATGTTATTGTTTACTTCAGGTTTACAAATCGAAACTAGAATTTTCGGTGACAGTACCTATTGAAAAACCCTGCAACTAGAAAAATATTCCGAATACTTACAAGATCTTGGTATCGTTTAAAAGCTAAGAAGTTGGAAAATATTTTGAAATAATAAAAAAAATCGATATTCTGGTCGATTTTTGCTTTTCTAGAGTATAAATACACCTTAACTTGTTTGTTTTAAAAGTTACAATGTTTTGCACTTTATGTTCTGAAGCATCTAAAATAACTGTAAATCATTATCAATTGTCTGTTAAAATATTAGCAGAGGTAATTATGTTTAGTATCGTAATGCTTTTTTTTCTCCTAGTGATTTATCTTCGCGTCGAAAACTGCCGTGTAGCGACTGTTATCAGTTCGGGGCAAGGAAAGTTTGTTATTCCTACTTGGATGTCCATTCCCCTAGAAGTAACAGGGCAGTTTGTCTCGACGAGATAATTCGTCCTTAACACAATTAACCAGATCATGAACGAGATGTCTCGTCTAAATACTTGGAAGGTTAAATTAGCGAATTCCCAACAATATCGCTTTCAAAACAACACGTGTTCGCGCAGTGACAGTTGTTTGCGCTATTCTTTAAGGGGACCAGTACACAAAAATCTTTCAATATTTGGATATTTTTTTTATAAATATAAATAAATATTTATACAGTTCTGTTTAAAAGGATATGTTGTTTATGGAGATACGTTAAGTAGAAGTATTTTAAATCATTTTTTGAAAAATACCTTTACGTTTTGAAGTAAGGATAATTCTATGCTTTAAACTTCAATTTCTCAAAATCTGTATTTTATCCATAAAAGGAACAATTTGTTCAAAGTCTATTCAAGCAAATAAAAAAAAATTGGTTTACAAGTGTAACGTACCTTATAACGTATTTTAACACAAAAGGAATTTTATTCTATCTGCTCAGAAAAGTTCCTTTTTTTTTTTGTTAAAAAAAGGATAAACATTGGTCATTTAAAGAAAAAGGAGTTAAGAAGAAAAATATATAAAAATTTCACATTTGAAGTTTTTAAAAATCTTTGTGCTAAAGTGTTTAAAAGTGTCTTCATAAATTGTGTAAAAAAATTCAAATCAATCCACATAAAAGATTCTAAGAAAATGATCCTTAAAATTTTACATTTACATTACTGAAATAGGACTGCACCGGTCCCCTTAATTGACCTCATGTACTTGGCAAGCGCCAAAAAAGTTGCCAACATCTCAATTAGTGCCTGATCTCTTAGCTCATGACCTTACCACCAGCGATCCGTACAGGAACCATCTTTGTACTTAGAATAGTGTGCTCAGGATAGTACATCTTTTTGTGTGCTAAGGATAGTACAGCTCTTCTTGTACTTAGGTCAGTACATCAATTTAAATGAAAATGTAAATAAATATATTAAAAGTTCACTAAAATTTTGTATTTTTGTGTGAACCGCGACAACATGTGTATATATCTATACCTCAATCTCTGCCAATATGGCTGGATCAATCTGCGCCTTTTGCTGACCCGAAATCTTTCTCATAACTGGAGCTCTACACGTGTATCTTGGCACGCTCTTTGTCCTCCAGTCCTCTACTTCTTCATCATCGTCCTCTGATTCCGATGAAGAGGAGGACGAAGAAGAGTTGAAGACATTCTCTTCCGAGTTCTCAAAGCCGTTACAGTCCTTGTTTTCGCAATCCGAAAGCCTCCTGGGCTTCTTGTCATCCAGGATGTTGTCCGCAGACTTTGTCCTCTTGGTGGCGCTCCAGAGCTTTCGGCGGAATCTGGAGTCCACCAGGTTGCCCAGGAACCTCAGGGGAGCTTTCCAGGACTTTGTCTCTTTGGAAGGATGATCTTCCTCGGAACCAGTAGGCGAATTTGCTTTCACGTTCACTGAAAAAAAAAACCAAAAGTGATAGGTATCGAAATTGATTTAAATATATTTCCAATCCGTAATAAACATTTTATAAGTGCGCCAATGCAAAAAAAAACAAAAAAAAAAACAACAACTTATTATTAACAATCTGGGTGGTTATTGTTTTGTCCCACTGTATTAGCCCTCTAAGTGGCTTCAACAAGACATCTCGTCCATCAAAATCTGGCCAATTTTTCTGTAGCGAGATACCTCGTCCACCATCAAAATCTGGCCAATTTTGCTGTAGCAAGATGTTTCGTCCATCAAAATCTGGCCAATTTTGGTGTAACAAGACATTTTGTCCATCAAAATCTGGACAATTTTGCTCTAGCGGACATCTTGTCCATCAAAATCTGGCCAATTTTGCTGTAGCTAGACAATTGTCCATCAAAATCTGACAAATTTTGCTGCAGCAAGATATCTCATCCAACAAAATCTGGATAATTTTGCTGTAGTAAAACATTTCGTCCATCAAAATCTGGCCAACTTTGCTGTAGCGAAACATCTTGTCCATCAAAATCTGGCCAATTTTGCTGTAGCAAGACATCTTGTCCATCAAAATCTGGCCAATTTTGCTGTGGCGAGACATTTTGTCCATCAAAATCTGGCCAATTTTTCTGTAGCGGACATCTCGTCCATCAAAATCTGACCAATTTTGCTGTAGCAAGATATCTTGTCCATATCTAGATCTGATAAGTTTTGCTATTGACGAGTTACCTCGTCTAGGCAAAACTACCCTACTACTCCAACTAAGATACACAGATTGCTCCTTACCCATAACTGGTGACAGTTTGTATCAGGTTTTTGCATCAGAGGCTAGCGACTATTGGGCAGTATTCAACGCGAAGATAAGCCACCGAGCGTAAAAATTGACATATCTTGCGGATTATAAACATACAAAATTGCAGAATTTTATCGACCTCAAATTTCTGAGACTCGGACTGAATTCACGGAAAGCGGGTAACATAATATGGTGTATCAACTTATCACATCGTAAATCGCAAAATCTTAAAACAAGGTATTCACCTCCTTCCTGGTACCCTGCAAAGCGCCCTGTATTGCCTCTGCAATTTAAAGGTTCGCGTCTCCACCAGACTGCTCTGGAAGAACCACGAAGATATCACACAATATATAAGAATTTTGTGGGAAGAGATAAGAAGAATAAAGTTGATACGTGCTCCACAATTCCAGCAACTCTTCCTATATTTTTGATTACATCGGTGTCTGTACGGGACTGTTCTTAGATGAGCAAGAGTTGGTCACTGTGACTTGGAAAACGAGGTCTTTCGTACTTGGTCTAGATTATACCTTGACCAAGTAACAAACTTACCATCTCTTGGCATTTGCAATTGCAGCTGATCTTCCTGTTATCAATCGAAAGTGATATTTTTGGATAAATCAACTGAATTACAGTAACGGTAAGACCAATCTAAATTTAATTACTTAATGCGGAAAGCTACTCTCTTTCATTTGTTAGATTTGATTATGGACTAATTAAAATCGCTTGAATCGTCATCAATCGTCATCATGAATCGCCCTTTAATTTGCAGATTACCTTTCAGAACAACCATTACATAAAATTTTATATAGTTTCATCAACTCTAGAATTCAATAGAGATTTTTAGAGAAACAAAATTACGCTTCTTACTTTATATAGAAAACTATTCTACAGCGATTTCTGTAATGAAAACGATCTCTGATTTTATAGAAATGAGAGAACAAACTGTCATTTCTATAAAATTCTATACATAGTCCTATAGAAAAGTAGTCATGAAACAAAAAAAGAAATTAGCATCTATGAAATTCAATAGAGGTTACTCTTTTGAGCTCATAGAAAAACTGATCATAGTTTCGTAGGATTCCATAGTAAAATTTCTGCACGAATTCATAAAAATTTCCATCAGACGTGGTATGCGATAGAAATTTTAATAAAATAATATAGAAATTTTTATAAAATAGTATAGAAATTTTTATAAAATAATATAGAAATTTTTATAAAATAGTATAGAAATTTTTATAAAATAGTATGGAAATTTTTATAAAATAGTACAGAAATTTTTCGCAAGGGAAGTTTTAAGTTCTGTATGGTGATTTAGTGCAGTAATCCAACAGGAAATCAGCTTTAGCCTAAAGATTCAGCAATCTCAAAATCTGATCACATTAACTTTGAATACTTCCGGATTGCTATTACACTAGTTCTGATTTGCTATAATGCACAATTGAAACGTTGAGCGCCAGAAGGGAACATCCCACAATTTTTCATTTTACTAGATGAAGGCTGTTTCTACCCCGTTATGTTAAAACCATTCACGTCAGAACGAACCAAATGTGGTTTATACTAGATAAACCATATTTTGCCATTTCTGGCGTGAATGGTTTTAACAAAACTAGGTAGAACAGCCTTCACCTAGTCAAATAAAAAATTGGGGGATGGTCCGTTCTGGCGTTCAACGCCTCAACTGTAGGAAAATAAGGAATCCACATACAAGAAGAAAGAGATGCCACGGCACGCAGCTCCCCGAACAGGTGCCTCTTCTTGAACCTGGACGTGGGCGAGGACATGAGGTGGCACACTTTGTTCTTGAGGCTGCTCCTCGACGTGCTCCTGCTGAGGTTGTCGGTTGAGGAGAAGATGGCCGGATTGGAGGACGAGAGCTGGATGGCTCCTGCGCTGCTGCTCACCAAGTCCAGTCCGCACTGGCGCAGAAGGCGCCGCCTGGCGTAGAAGGCGTTGCGCTCCACCTTGTCCAGGGTGGACCCCAGGTCCTGCAGCTCGGTGGACAGCTCCTGCATCTGCAGGCGGTAGAACTGCCGGTCGTTGTCTGGGTCTGTAACTGACCTTCGCAGATCGGACAGTTGTCGTTGCACCATGTCCAGCTGGAATGATAGATCAGGATTTCAATGAGATCCGGGGAATATCCGAGTACTAATCTCGGTAGGTGTATGTATTTTAATAAACGACATACTGTAACAACGCATTCCACCAATGGAAACCCCTTGTAAGGATTTACCGGTTTATTAGTCTCTCATGGTGCTTATTAGTTTCTTATTTGCAGAGTTTCTGCTAGGTTTTCTTGATGGTCCTATGGGAACTAGGTTTATGTCGTTGCTATAAAATCCCTGCCGTGGATTGTCCACTGATTTTGCAAATGGTTTCTCTGCTTTAGTGCTGGGTTTTGCCATCCTGGGGCGGGTCCTGGTAGTGGGCAACGCAGGTGAAGTCAGCTTGTGAGGGGACAATCCAAGGCATAATGCATTGGAATTCCCTCTATTCCACAAGATCATTGGTTGGTTTGAGGTAATCCGAATGCGTGGAGATAGCCAACGAGCTATTGGCGACAGTGCAGGATCAGTCCTAAATGGAAATATCCGAAGCCAACACACGTCATCTGATCGTGGTTCAAAATTACGAGGTGTTGTCCTCGGATCTTTCCCTTAAGGGACTGATCCCGGACCGTCGTCAATAGCCCGTGCTCTAGTACGACGTTAACTGAAATTACCATTACCATTACCGAAGCCAACACAACGTAATATTGAACCACGATCAGACGACGAGGCAGCACTTGTGATCTGGCACACCACTCTCCAAACTTCCACACCACGACAACGTGAGAGTACTGTTGTCGGATTTGTGGACTATACGGAATCGGACCTTTGAGCCAATAACATTAAGCCTCACATATTTCACTTTCGAAGTCCTTTCAAATCTACACACATTTACCAAGCCGCAATGAAACTGCAAATTTGTACCTACCAAAAAGTACTTCATCAAAGAATTGGGTTACACTGACTCAATATATATACTACTCAATCGTAAGTTAATTTTTGTAGTGGTAAGCTCATTACAAACACAACCTTTGCTCCTTTAAAGTTTTTTGCGCCACGGTAGCCCTATGGGAAGAGTAACGGATTAGCAACTGGAGGGTTGTGAATTCGAATCCAACCAAGGACTGTCGCGTACAAAAGGGCTGGTGCATGTTAAATCCGTTATCGCATCACGTTGCCAGGGCGTGGAAGTTTGGATAGTTAAATGGTATTATCTACGGATCTTTCCCATAGGGTTTAATCCCGACCGTCGCGATAGTTTGCTGTGTTGCTACAGAGCGACGTTAGTTAAAACACTTACCCACCCTTAGTGTTTAATGGCGGATCATTTTAAAAGGGATTCGAAATTCTTTCTTTTTTCAATTCATCAAAATCATAGACTATATTTGAAATGAAAGTTAAGACTTAGATAAAAGATTGTCGATGCAGCTTTTAAACCCTATAAATAGTTTCTAGGGGCTGTAGTTGCCCGATTGGAACTGGATTGTGGATAAATAAAAGTATATAAAAATGGCGCTAAGTTAAATCGCATTTATCTCCATCGGTTATGTTGGTGGGTTGGGCCAGACTTGTAGTGCTAGCCTCATTTGGTAACGTATGTTTCAACTGTTTATCCGTTCAGTTAGTCCCGTGTGGCTGCCCAAGTAAGATGCTCTTAAGCATCAATGTAATGAACCCAGGGTAGATAATTTTGGCAGTCGTAATCGCAGAATTCCTTGGAATTCACTGTTTGTCAGTAGGAAGTCTTTCAGCGATTCCAGACATTTAGATGCCTGCATAGTAGAACAATGAGAAGAAAGAAAAAGTACACTACAAAATTCTTTTCAAGCTTTCTAAATTTAGCGATGTTTAAAGTTGCCAGAAACATAAACGATTATGAAAAGTCAGGGACTCTTTTTCGTCAAAGATTGACGTATGATTGGGTAAAGATCACAAAGAAATACTTCAAACTAAAATCAAGTTAATGATAGGCTTTGAAAAATAATGATATGACTTCTCTTTTTTTACTTATAAAACTTAAATTTAAACCTTCTCTTGTCAGTCTCGATTTTTCGTCGTTAGCAAAACTGATCAGATTTTGATGGACGAGATATTTTGGCCATCAAGTATGAAAATACTGGCCAGATCTTGATATTGCCATCACATAATCAAAACCAATATCATGATGTACGAAATATCCCGTGGTAATGATTTGGATTAATATACGTATATACACACGTGCCGACCAACCGGTATAGTGGTTAAGGTGTTAGCCTCTAGAACGGAAGGTCCCCGGTTCGAATCCGGGTTCGGGCATGGATGTTTGTAAGCGTATACCAGCTTAGGTGTTGCTTCGTCATCTTAACATGGTTCAAAATTACGATGTAATTGTTAGGGGCAATGATGGCCCTCCCACTGGGTGCTCCTTCACAAGTGGCCATCACTTCCGGCCTTGTAGTGGCCAATGACTTCGGTCAAAATGTGCCCGCCATTAGAAAAAAAAAGTATACACACGTTTTTCAAAATTTGCGATAAATGTCTTTCATTTGCGATAAAACCTGGAGCTTTTATTTTGCGTATGTTCACAAAATTTTAAATCGAGTCAAGTCGTTAAATAATATTTTACATAAAAATTAATCTTTCTGTATCTGATGTCCTATTTTTGAAAGTAAATTTTATTTTCTAACCGGAAAAGAAAATTCAGCTAAACTGTCGCCATGTCCTAAAATTGACTTTCGCAATTAAAATAGTGTTCGTGATAAATATTATGTGATATTCCCGTTCCCCTCTCACATATATCAAACATACTATAGATGAGTAATTGGTAACTGTTTTTACTAACTAGAGCGACTGTACCAGAGCGACACAACGGGCTATTGACGACTATCCGGTATCAATCCCTGAGGGAAAGAACCGAGGACAACACCACGTGTTTTTGAACCATGGCCCGATGACGAGACAACACCTGAGCTGGCACCCCACTCTCCAAACTTCCACACAAACCCATAGTGAGGACTTTCGACCACGTCAGATTTAAGGTGCACCAGCCGTCTCTACACCATACGTTTGCAAATATCCATGCACTGACCCAAATTCGAACCAGAAACCATTCGATCTAGAGGCTAACACCTTAACCACCACACCGTTCGGTCGGCTAATAGATGAGAGCCTTTTACCATGGAATTAGCAGAAACGGGAATTTTAAAATATGTAGTGCTGCCCTCTATAGTGCAAATTCAAAACTACAATGTAATTTTAAATACTGACGAGGATGAGAAGATAGTTGGCGAGAAAGTGATGGAAAAAAAAAAAAAAAAAAGAGATGAGTATAGCAAAATTGAAGTTGCAGAACTATTTGGTACAACTTTGATATACGTATATGTTTTTTGACAACGCTTTTGGCACACTTTTTTAGTCGCCAAGGAATTATTAGAAAATCCGTTTTTCTTACAGAAAAATAATTAGCAACGGAAAAAAAATCCCTTTTCTTAACGATATTTGATTTACAAAAATAGAAAATAGCAAGAGACGGTACAACCTGATGCGACTGTACTGCGTGCTTACTAAAATCAAACTAAAAGCTTTAATTTTTCAAATTTACATGATATGGAAAAGAATTGGAAATTTTTTTTGAAGAACTAATGAAATCAAAGGACATTTCGATGGAACCAAAACCAACATTCTGGAATATTCGAAATGAAAATTTTAACTTTCGTGACGTGGTTGCCATAAAAGCAGGATTAATCCGAAGGATTTCCTTTACCAGCCATAAATCCCTACAAAAATACGCCAAAAAATGCCACAAAAGTATGCGTGTATCAATGATGTACCAATTATTTTCAGTCTGATTTAATATAGAACTGAAAAAAGGAATATTTCCTTCAAAAAAGAAATTTAAAGAAAATAACTAACTTTAAGCTGTGTCGACACTTTTCTGTGTTTGAGAAGCGTTGCTCTGCGCAGAGCTTCATGTTGCGAGAGAATTGAATTAACATCTTTGATATTTCCACTTCTTATGGTGTCTACGTTCTGAAACAGAAATAAAACTAAGAAAAGAAACACAATAGTACTCGGAAGCATATGTTACTGGGGAAAACCTTAAATTAAAAAAAATTTAATTTAAAGAATTTAACGAAATTTACGAAACACAATGCCTAGCCTCAGATAACATATATTCTCTGTCATTTGTTTTCCTCGAAAACGACAAGATACTAATAATTTTAGTTGAAAATTAAAAGTTGGGCCCAAAAGGCCCGATTGCTCTCAATCTTTGAAACTTAGTGCCAGATTACAAACGCTGTCAGAGCTTGAGAGCTTTAAGGGGCATATCTTCTTTAAATGTATGCGGGCTTCATGGTTAGAGATGCGACATCGATGTTGATGTTTTATAAAAACATTGATGTATTTACCATCGATTTATTGGAGCCGATGTTTGTTTAACATCGATGTTTTATTTTTGAATAAAAAAAAACACCTTAGTAAAAATTAATAAAAATAACCGTCCAACTATGTATTTGATAATCTGTCCCATCAGAAAAAATTTTTTCCTTAACTGGTGGAATAGTTAGTGTAAAAAGAAGTCGGCTTGATGGAGAGAAAGTTGACAAACTTCTTTTTTACAAACTATAAATAACAAATATTGGGGCATATAATAATATAGGACCCAATTTTTTTTTATTTACTGTAAATAAAAAATAAGTTTCTTGTGTTTTCCTCTCCATAAGTTGATAAATAATTAATAATAACTAACAATAATTATTGATCACGGGGGGTCGCGTTCCGATTGTACCCAAGCGATCATTTCGTGGTTTTATACCACTAATTTGATCCCCAATCCCTAATTTTTTTTCACTTGATGTTCTCTTGTGTTTGGCGAAGCATGGCTACATACTATGGCCTTTTGCTACATAAAACCTATAAATAACCAAACAACGTTGTCTTGAGCTTGGATTACATATTGACCATGCTCTAGACAACGCCAAATCAACCAACACGAGCAACTCTTTTTCAAAGGTAGGAAAATGAGAGAACAAGTGCAGAATGATAGACCATGTTCAAAGACCCACTACGCATATTATCCAGAGTGGATGCTAGACTCAGTAGGATGCATGGGGAAGTCTATGATGAAGGTATTGCGAATCATGAACAGTGTTAGCCAATCACATAAAGACACAATTTAGGACTGAAATATAGGAGCATCCTTATTCCTCGGTTGACTTTAAGCGGTGGAACGGAAGTTAAAATAAACGCTTCGATTTACGTTATATATATATATATATATATATATATATATATATATATATATATATATATATATATATATATATATATATATATATATATATATATATATATATATATATATATAGTTTGTTTTAATTTTTTTAAATACATATAGTTTGTTATAATTTTATTAAAATAAATACAGTCTGTTTTAATTTTATTTAAACAGATATATTTAGTTTAAATATATAAAATTATTGTACTTAAAATAAATACAGTCTGTTTTAATTTTATTTAAACAAATATAATTTGTTTAAATATTTAAAATTATTATAGTTAAAATAAATACAGTTAATAAAATTCAAAACATGCGTAGATATATTGTTTCCGAGCTTATGATTAATATATGCACTTTATATTTTCATATTAATTGATAGAATTTATGTTTTCAGATTAATTTAATCGCTAAAGTTTCAGATATAATTAATTTATGATGATAAGCACATTTTAAATAGATTAAGATCTCTCACAGCTCTACTATTCTTCACAACGTAGTTTTTCAGCTGCCAATCTCTTGTTTAAATTACGTTCTGGATATTTTGTTGAAATCTTTTTTCTCCTTCACGCCGAGTTCGCTTTGTTTGACAAGCACCCCCCCACTTCCAAGGTCATTCGTTGTTTCCAAGTTCGCGACAGAATGTTATTTTCAATCCTGACGCGACAGCGAATGCTGCAGAGTCGTCTACTTCTTCATCTCAGCGGTTTTTGCGTCGCCTCTAAAATGTCGATCGGCACCGCTGACAATGAATACTCGAATTCCACCTTTCGCTGGAGAGGATTCTGTCTTTCCTTGTTTACCCTGATCAAATGTTAACATTGTTTACGAGTTAAACACCATTGTTTACAAGTTAAATATTAACATGCGGTAATATTTAACTTGCTTAATAATTTTCTCAACAGAACGAATAGATCTCAGCTGCGGGTAAAAAGTCTAATAGGTTATTGGGGTATATTAAAAAGACTGTAACTTCAAGGGATAATAATATAATATTGCCGTTATATAAGGGCTTAGTAAGACCACATCTAGAATATACTGTACAATTCTGGGCTCCATTTATGAGAAAGGATATAGAATTAATTGAAAGAGTTCAGCACAGAGCTACAAAAATAATAAAGAGGATAGCAAATCTCGACTACAATGAACGTTTAAGTAATCTAAACATGTATACACTGGAAAAAAGAAGAAGAAGGAGGGAGGATTTGATTCAGCTTTTCAAGTTGGTAAAACAAGGGGACACAGAGGGCATTAAATTTCAATAGGGATAACAGAACAAGGGGCCATGGGTATAAATTGATTAACCCTCTAACGCCCAAGACGGCCGAAACGGCTTCACATGCAAAAGCCCAGCACCCGCCCGAACCGGCTTAAGTCATTAAAGCTACTGGCTATCCCCCTAACCCAGAGAAGGGCAATCCGTCATTCCCTCACTACAATGCTCCCTCCTTTCGCCTGAAGCAGTAGGGTAGTTTCCCTTAATGACAAACAACAAGTTAGGGATCGGCTTTTAACTGCGCCCTTTCACATACTTCTTCCAAGCTTGGTTTCGGACCGGACAGTTTTGTGTGGCTATTGAATAGAGAATTTGGTTTCTTCACAATCGAACAGGCTCGTTATAGGAAAACATTGTCAAAAGAAGAAATAGAAAGAATTCTTTTAAATGATACGGATGAGTGGGATTTAAATTCAAGCGACGAAGACGATCTAACAAAATATGATTTGGAGAATTCAATCCAAGAGGATAGTGTCTCCGATAGTGACAGTGACGTAGATGAAGTCCCGGAAATTGAAAGAAACGATGATATTTTTTGAATGGGAATCGAACAATATACGGAACGATGATATATCCATTCCAAACTTTAATTCGCATGCTAGTCCTGTTCATGACTTGCCGCCTGGGTCTTCACCATTAAACTATTTGAAACTCTTCCTGACGGACGCGAGAAATCACATATTTTCACGGTAATTAATATCACAGAGTTATTTTCAAACCTACAATTTGGAAATGAAATTTTCTTGTATAGCATGTTAATAATTTTACTTAAAAAATGAAGCATTTTAGGAACATAATTATGTCAATGCTATTCTTTTAGCATAGGTTTCTCGGTCAAATTAATAATTCCTCTTTATGAACTGAGAATATCTTATAAAATGAGTATATTTATGTGAAACATAAAATAATCATTTTTCGCCCCTTATGAAAAGTTCTTACTACGAATTCCAATTTGGTTTGCTTCGCAAACCAACACTACGGCCACTGCATGGCAAGCACATGACAGTTCTTTTAGTGGGGTTTGTTCATCACGAGGTTGCCCGTGAGTTCTTTTCGTGGTGACGCATATCTCTTGCAAAAATGTTAAGATTTAATTGAAAAAATATTTATTAAAAAAAATCAACAACAATAATTCAATTCTAAACAACAATAATTCAATTCTAAACAACAATAATTCAATTCTATTAAATTAATTTGAAAATGTTCTAGATTAAATTTTAAAATTCGGGCTTCGTACAAAAATCGCAAAACATTCGGGCTTCCCTGTGTGCCAAATTTCATTCTAATAACTGCCATAGATTCATCAGGACAGTCCACGCACGCAGACAAACGCTTACTTTTATAATCGTAGAGATGAGTACTTTCAAATAAAATTTTACACACAAATATATAATAATTAATATGACTACACTGGATAGGAGAATTTTTAATAAAATTAATTTGATTTTTATACGAATAGCAAAATTATAACTATAACGCTAAATGTTCTACCGCAAAACATTTTTAATATACATAGGACTTAACAGACTTGAAAACGCTTTTTAATCGCATGCTTGCTTATGTATTAGACAGTCGGAGATACAAGAGAATTTTAAGATATACGTTATGAAGTAGCAGTCAAGTATTAGAAAATATATTAATTAATTTTTGTTCTTTAAAAATGTGTTAGTCTAATCAAAGATTGAGGAATATATTATTTAGGAAAACCATATTTAAGTATAAAGAATTAACAAGTGATAAGATATAAATTGTAGTCAATTATTTTTTGCTATATTTTCTTCACAACTAATAAAATGCGTGATAGATACATATAAGTAACTAATGTCCAATACCCAATGCGACTTACAAGTTGAAACAAGCACTTCATATACACCCCCTTACAAAGCACGGGACGTCCCGTGCATTAAGAAAGTACCTAGATGACCATAGATGATGTGTAAAGGGGGAAGAAATTATTCGATTTTCCTAATGGATTCTCGGCCGTTCTGGGTTTTTGAAGACATCGTCTTGAGACCCGTGTGGCCGCTAGAGGGTTAAGACACATTTTAATCGGGATTTAAGGAAAAACTACTACTTTAATAGGGTAATAGAAAAATGGAACGCGTTGCCAGAAAATTTAGTTAATTCAAAGGGAGTGTACGAATTTAAGATACAATTGGATAGTCAGTGGGAATTGGGGAATTCATAAACAAAGGACCAGCCTTGTTGGGCTTGAGCCTGTAGCTGGTCGTCAATATTTGTACTTGTATTTGTATCCAAATTCGTATCTTTTTCGAAAATCTATAGTTTGGCCAAAATCATTTTGTCCTTCCCATTCAATCCATCTCAGATACCCAATTGAACATTTTTTGAGATCCATGGATTTCAAATCAGAGCATCTCGTAGAATATAATTTTTTAATAAATGATCTGAGAATTGTTGTGTGGATCCAGGATTAACGTAGACATAGACTGGGTGATAGGCAGGGAAAGAGATTTATTCTAAAAACAACATGTATATAAATAAAATCAAGAAAACACAACGACAGCTATGTATAGAATTAATAAATTAATAGATTTGCATATAACCATACAACAGTTGTTGCCAACAAGAATCGAATCCGATAAGAACATTTTAGGGGTCGCTCAGGAAACAATTGTTCATTAACAACGGAAGTTCCTACGCTTTAATAAACTGCAGATGATTCAATTTTTGGTTACATAAAAATAAAAAAGAGGATAAAACATTTTAAATAAATAGATAGGCAGATTAAAAATTTCACATTTTGATATACAATATTTTATATTACAGCAATAACACATCAACTGCCGTTGGTTCGAAGACACAATATGGTTATTTTCACTCTGAGGAGAAAGATATAGTCGTGTTGCAGTCTGTTTTGAATAAATATAACACTGCCAAAATGTACTTATTATTTGTATTTATTTTTTATTATTATTTTACCTAAAAGCTAATAGTTAATCTGTAAACAGCTGTATATTTATAAATTCATTTTGTGAGTTAATACGTTTCTGTTATAAGTCGACAATATATTGATGCACGTTAACCCTTAGATGCTCATGCTTTAGCACACCGTAGTTCATATTATAAAATACTATGCATTTTATTTTCATGCAATTAATAACACATTTATGCTAGTGTAATTATTAGATTATGTATATAGTACATAAATACACTGCCCTACAATAATGAACCGGACGCCAGCGGATTTGCATAAAATAAGCCTACTTGTTTGGGGATGTTTTTCGTGGTATGACTTGGGACCTTTGCATGTTGTTCCTGGTAAATTGAACGACGACGCCTACATGAACATTTTGGACAATCCTGTTCTTCCTACGCTCTGGCAGTTTTATGGAATGGACGAATGTTACTTCCAGGACGACAACACTCCATGTCATGTTGTAGCCTCTGTCAAGCAGTGGTATCAAGATATGTATGTAAAACGTCTTCCCTGGCCTTGCTCAGAGTCCCGACCTAGGCCTCATAGAACATTTGTGGAACGAGTTAGAGCGACGCTTACGAACCAGGGAACCACGTCCGAAATCTACAGCTGAGCTGGCGACATTCTTGCAGCAAGAATGGACACAGATACCCATAGCTGTGTATCAAAACGTTGTTGAAAGTGTGTCCAGAAGGGTTACTAGTGTAATTGCAGCACGTGGGGATCATCTCTCTATTAAAACATGTATTCTTTCCCTTATACCATCCCATCTTGCTGTCTGGTACATTATTGTAATTTAAAGTAGTATTTGTACAGTTAAATAAGAAAAACGTATCACAATATATATATTTATACATTCTCTTCAAAAATTAAATCAGAATACGGTTAGAAAGATTTTTATTTGGTCTCTGGAATAATTCTGTTAGTATAAGATAATCTGGAAATAGGTTTAATTGTTATGCCAAATAATCACTTCATGTATCTTTCTTGTAAATTCATTTATTTAATGTTGTGAAAAATTTCAAACACATTTCTTTTAAGGTTGAATAATACTTAGATACCCAAACATTCAACTGTTTTTAACTTAATTCTGTTAACTATGTATAAGAACAACATATTTTTGTGTAGTGTTTTCCTGAAGAAAGAGGATATTTCAGTATGTTTAGGATATAAAATGCAAATACAAGAAAGAAATCAAACATTCAACAGTTTTTAACATAATTTAGTCAACTATGTATGAGATCAACATATTTTTATGTAGGGTTGTCCTGAAGAAAAAGGATATTTCAATATGTTAAGATATATAATGAAAATACAAGAATTACCCTTGGTAAAAAATCGTATAATGCCTACCTGGTTTATGTCAAATTGTTCCATCTTCAGTATCTGATACTACGCCCTTTCAATGTTGCTATTCATACATGTTCACGTTTTCTATGCTGTTATTTTCTTCTTCGGTTATAACTATTTTTGCACCAATTCGAATCCATTAAACCTGGAAAGAAGAGTACATTAAAATCAATACGACAAAGTGGGGGTATGTGTATCAGTATTATCTATATAAATAAGAATGGAGTGTTTGTTTGTACATTCAATATTTTCGACCCATTTCAAGTTTTCTATCCGTTTTGAACCCTTCTTATGCCAAATCCGTCTTTTCCGCGTTTGGTGTCTGTCTGTCTGTCCATCTGTCTGTCTGTATGAATGTGTCCTATACACGTTCACACGGTTTAATATATTTTCATGGAAATTTGCTTACAATGTGTACTTATCTTCATTTAGTGAGTGGAATTGGTTGCGAAAGTCTGTCTGTCCGTCTTTCTGTTCTATGTTCGATTTTGTGTTTGTGTGTTTCTGCAAGCATCACATGAATTTTATTCCAGATATTTGATTCAAATGTATTTTATTTTATACATTATATATTCGTTTAGTGAAGGCAATATTAAACATTTCTTTATTGTTATATTTAGTTGAGTTTCATGCAAACACACCTGAGTAAGTATACTTAAATAAACCATAATTTGGTAGTTTTGAAAAAATTGGAATGTATATTGAATGTTACGATTACTTCGATTGCTTTACCAGTACTGCTGAAAAAGTAATATTATTCTTCACAAAAAAAATTTTCTTATGGAATTTTAGCTCTGATATTTTATTTATTTCGAGTCTTATTTTTTTTCTTTGCTGAATGAAAACGATTTCCGAATATTTGGGACAGACGATATTTTTCAGCAATGATATTTTCTCTGTTTCTTTCGCTCTGAATTAATTTCCCATTTCTAAATTTTGTGCACTTTTAGTTGTAAGTTGTGGCAACTGTGCGAGATCAAGAGATAAAAATAAATCACAAATTAATAACTTTAGAGCAATTTTTGCCGTCATCTTTTATTTTGTTTCAGTTCGCTGTTTTCAGTTTTAAATATTTATTAATATAATAAATGTGTTTTCCTTCTCATCACACGCAAAACCACTACAAAGCATTCGACTTAAAAATGGCAGGTAAGTCAGAATAAATTTTCAGTAAATTTTAAGTGTAGGTATGCCATTATTGAAAGAATAATGCCGTTGTTGAAAGAATAATGCCGTTATTGAAACAATAATGCCGTTATTGAAACAATAATGCCGTTATTAAAACAATAATGCCGTTATTGAAAGAATAATACCGTTATTGAGAGAATAATACCGTTATTGAAAGAATAACGCCATTATTGAAAGAATAATGCCATTATTGAAAGAATAATGCCATTATTGAAAGAATAATAACGTTTCAAAAATCCGAACTAGAACTTTTCAAACATTAAAAAATTCGTTGTCATGACAGGAGAAGATTGCAAAGTTTCACTATGTCACATACCGAATGCAAGAGTGCCACAAGTAAAAAAAATATTGTTTTGTTGACTATGAGTGCGAGAGCACTTGCTGTAAATTGTAATTTTTATTAATTGAGTTGAACATGAAAAGAAGAAAAGGAATTCCAAATCTCCTTCAAAATCAATCATCTTTTGTAGTAATAACCTTAGTGTCACCTTTCGTCATTTTGTAGTTTTCTCATACAGCAAGGGTGCGATGTATGTGAAATGTATAACATGAATGGATAGGCATGTGTAGGATTTGTGTCCAAAGTAAGTTGTAGAAATTTTTAAATATGGCGAAAGGTATTCAAATAAATTTTTACTCTACAAAAAACGTAAGTCATTATATGTTTTGATTATCTCTTCAATTTAGAGTAAACCAATTCAAACCGTGTAAGGTCGGGTATTTTGCTAGTATATAAATAATCATGAAAATATAGATTTCTATGGTATGATTACAATCTTCTATTTAGTGACTGAGATATTATGTACCCATTTGTAACTAACCTCATGTAATTAACCCTCCTGATGGTCGTCTCGTCTAGGTACCTCGTCATTTGCAAAACTAACCAGGCCTTGATGAATGATATATCTTGTCAGTAAAAGAAAACTGACCAGATCTTGATCTCGTCATCATAAAAACATCGGTAGCTCGTCAATAGTAAAATTTGTCAGATGTTGATGGACAAAATATCTGTTCGAAATCACTTGGAGGGTTGAATAACGTCTATATGTGAGCGAATTGGGAAACCCTCCACTAACTATCCAAGTAACTTACTGATCAATCAGTGACTGCTAAGGAAGTGTATGTTAACTTTAAATTGGTCTTCGAATAATGGTGACAAGCTGAATTTTGCCTGAAGACTCATCTCATTCTAAAACTGACACGTAGTTTGTGTCAATTATCTTTTTAAGGGTTTGATTTGAGCAAGAGAACCAACCTAATTCTTGTAGCATTACATAAGTGTGGGTAGAAAACAAAATATTTTCAGTGGGAATCTTTACAACATATTATAGGCACTAGACTGATTTGCATGAGTACTTCGGTAGCCCAGTTGCAAGAACAACGGATTAGCAATTGGAAGATCACGAGTTCGAAACTAGATCTCGTGAATAGAACGTCGTGTACACGAGGCTGGTGTACCTTAAATCTGTCGTGATCGCAAATGTTGTGGTGTGGAAGTTTGGAGAGTGGGTACCAGTCCCTTCATATGATCGCGTATTCTCGTCATGTGGCTAAGGTTCAAAATGACGAGGCATTGTCCTTAATTTTTCCCTTCGGGATTGATCCTGGACCGTTACCAATAGCCTTTCGTGTGGATCCAGTGCGACGTTAATTTACTACCTACCTATGGATTGCCATGAATTTCGGTAAGATTATGTCTTGAATATATCTGTACTTTGGTAGAAGAGGCCAATATTATATTTGAAAGTGTTTGGTAACAACTGAATAAGAATTATTATCTTTTAAAACTTTAATACAGTGTATAAAAAAACACTTTTCAATGCTTTGATTCTTTTAGAATGGATTGACTGGTTGTTTCATTCTTGTCCTTTTTTTTTTCTATAACAAGTTTCATTACCTTGAAGTAGTTAGTCAACACCACTCAAAATTAGCATTTGCTCCAATTTCTGACATATTAAAATATGTATCTTATACAAATGGAAGAAATTCGAAACATTACAACGCATTTGCTCAAATGAAACTGCTTGCGCATACCAAGAATCACTAAAATGTTTGCACGTATGCATTTGGAAAGCCAAAGTGGACACCGAAAATTTCATGACTCCTATCATGCAACACATTTGAGAAATGTTAAAATATAAATGAATGTTTATTCAACAGATAAAAAGTGCCTAGACTTTTTAAATCTAGATTTTAAAATGCACTCTGCATGATTTTTATCGCTAAGTCTCCGAATTCTTTTACTGCTCAAGTATAACCTCGTGATCTGACAGTGGTTCTAAATTACGTGTGTTGTTTTCGAATCTTTCACTTAGGGGTTGTTGCCGACCAACCGGTATAGTGGTTAAGGTGTTAGCCTCTAGATCGGAAGGTTCCTGGTTCAAATCCGGGTCCGGGCATGGATGCTTGTAAGCGTATGGTGTAGAGGCGGCTGGTGCACCGTTGGTGTGGAAGTTTGGAGAGTGGGGTGCCAGTTTAGGTGTTGCTTCGTCATCTGACGTGGTTCAAAATTACGAGGTGTTGTTCTCGAATCTTTCCCTTAAGGGATTGATCCCGGATCGTCACCAATAGCCCGTTGTGTTGCCCCAGCGTGACGTTAATTAAAAAATACCGCATACTTTTACGGTTAATATGAAATTTTCCTTGAAAAATGCTTTTCTTATTTACATAATTCATTTCAATGTTGTCTACCTAGGATTAAAGTTTATCTTTCCTAGCAAACGAAAACTACCGATACGCTAATTTATTTTTGAATTTAACTTCAGGATATTACTATTTAAAGTTCAAAATTCATCTTCAATAAGTAGAAGGTTTAGCTTACTAGAACAAGAACGCCTTGCATACCTCGTAGGAATTGGACTGAACAGCGGAAATTTTCGTTTCGGATTTGATCAGTGACGTCATACAAAGGAATTGTGACATTTGGATGTCATCTGATCAAATACATGTGTTCAGAAAATAGCCTTTATGTCTAGATCAAATCTTATTTTTGTATCGCACATGTGATTGAAGGTTCTTTTTACTGCTGACATTGGTAAATAAACTTATAAAGAAGCCACTCTTATTACTTGATTTCACCTGTCAAGGCTTTCCTCCCTTGTTTCTAGTATCTGTTATTGATACGAGTTCATGAAAGCAGTATTGAAGTTCAATCCACATCCACCAGAAACTTTCCAATCGGTATCCGATGCTACACGCAAAAGCATTAATCCTCCAAGTGGTTTCCATAAGATATATCGTCCACCAAAATCTGAGCCATTTTGCTAATGACGAGGTATTCCATCAAGATCTGATCAGCATTTTTCTAGCAGATTTTTTATGGCGAGATATCTTGTTCATCAAGATCTGGTCAGGATTTTTCTTGCAGATTTTTATGGCGAGATATCTTGTCCATCAAGATCGAGTCAGGATTTTTCTTGCAGATTTTTTTATGGCGAGATATCTCGTCCATCAAGATCGGGGCAGGATTTTTCTTGCACATTTTTTATGGCAAGATACCTCGTGCATCAAGATCGGGGCAGGATTTTTCTTGCACATTTTTTATGGCGAGATACCTCGTCCATCAAGATCGGGTCAGGATTTTTCTTGCACATTTTTTATGGCGAGATATCTTGTCCATCAAGATCGGGGCAGGATTTTTCTTGCAGATTTTTTTTATGGCGAGATATCTCGTCCATCAAGATTGGGTCAGGATTTTTCTTTCAGATTTTTATGGCGAGATATCTCGTTCATCAAAATCGAGTCAGGATTTTTCTTGCAGATTTTTTTATGGCGAGATATCTCGTCCATTTAGATCAGGGCAGGATTTTTCTTGCACATTTTTTTATGGCGAGATATCTCGTCCATCAAGATCTGGGCAGGATTTTTCTTGCAGGTTTTTATATGCCGGAATAACTCGTCCATTAAGATCTGGTCAATATTTTCAATGACACGAGAGGCCACCATAAGGGTTAATAAAAACGTTTAACGAGTACAAATAATTTTAAGGCCTGGAATTCTTAAAATTTGATGAAAGAGTATCTCTGTTTAAATTTGTGCGAAAAAGAAACTTTGGTACAAACTTGGAAAATTTCTTCCACCCAAATCTGAAACCAGACGAAACAACCCGAAGGTGAGCTCAAATTCTAGGGTGATAAGGGTCAGCAGATTTTTATCTTTACAATGACCAGTGGACTTTACAGATGAATTTCATTTGACTATGGTTTAATGTTTCTCCGACCTGTCGGAAATCAAATCTGAATAAGCCTCACTGGTTCACCTCCATGCTCGTATGGAGCTGTAAGGGAAAATACATACCAGTTGGTATGTTAGGTTTCTTTAATACATCAATGTTTTTGTTAGTAATCTTTTTATTGTTAGACATTTTTTAACTGTGAAAATGTAGCAAACGCTCCGAAATTGCTAATAGTTCTTGTTGATGACTCTCTAGGATGAAATAAGGAAAAATTATCCTGTCTTGTTTAAAGCTCTCTGGGGTACGCTTGCGTAGATAGTATTTTAAAGCTTAGAAACTTTTGGAAAGGCTTTATAGTTCATACCTTTAGTATAGAATCTTTTGAAACTGTTTTCTCGGTCCTATCCTTAGATTAGAATCATTTCAAAAGATTCTATCCATCTTCTACTTGCATTGCATCTAGATTTTATTGGTCATGGATCAAATGTGGTTAGAAGTCAGGAGGGGATGACAGTATAAGAAGATGGATAGATTAATTTAAAAAGAGTCTATTCATCTTCTACTTAAAATATAATCCTTTCAAAAGATTCCATCGGTCCTATTCGCAGAATAGAATCCCTTTGAAGTATCATATTGCTCCATTCATTAAAATACAATCTTTGTAAAAGTTCTATCGTTGTTATCCTTAGAATAGAATCCTTTGAAAGGGTCCTATCTTTAGAACAGAAACATTTAGAAAGGTTTCTATTGGTAGTATCTTTAGAATAGAATCATTTGGAAAGATTCTATTGATCATATAGAAAGAACAGAATCCTCTGGACAGATTTTTTTTGGTCAAGTGGTCAAATGTGGTACGTGGAGAAGACAGCAGGTTGAAAAGTTGAAGCACATTCACTTCACACGCGTAGCACTAGAAAATATGTCTGATAAGGACACACTTCTGCTCTTCATACTACTAAAAATGTTTCAAACTTCTCCATAAAAGAACTCTTTTTAATATATGCTGCTCGGGGTTCTTAACCCCTGAAGACACTTCGGATTAGACTGAATTCCAAAACGATGGTATCACCCATTCGTGGGATTAGAAGAACTGATGTCAGTACTGAGACCTTGTATAAAAATAGATGTTTTGTATCGCGTGCATCATAAAAAGCTGTCGTCGTAGTATAACATTTCTTTATTATATCATTAAATACTTCATTTGCGCGTTCCAATCATTATGTAACCAGCTGAACGACGATGCATTTTCTTTTGTCAGCTTTTGTGTTTTTCTGGGCGTTTTGCGTTGTCCATTTCGGTTCCATCAGTTTCTTTCATTTCTTTTATCACAGTACTTGTCATTTTCATGTAGAATGTAACTATCTGAGGAGCTCATACGCATATTTGTTCTACAACCTTCAGTCCTCTCAACATGACTTGAAACCATCTTCTCGACCAATAAAATCTTAGGTAGGATTCTTTCAACCAATAGAAGCGGTTATCTAGTCATTAGAGTGTTCTACTATATTACAGTAATACTTCTATACTACTCGGAAATCTTGTGACACTCAGAGGTTAAGTTAAGGTACCCGAACACATTCGAGACACTTTTTTTAAAATGTGGTAAAGAAACATTTGAATAATATTATTATATTTATTGCTATTAAACAATATGATTTGGATATAAATATTTAAAATATTTATTGATAATTTTGTAAAAATGATAATTAGGTATGAAATTTTAAGGAAATTTGTCAAAGACTCTTCAATTGTGCTACATGAAAATCTATTCAACCGATTTGAAAAATAATCATACCAAAATAAACTAAATGCCTTTTTCTAAGGAATGAAGTAGAATCAATAGGATATTTAAATAAACTAAAATTTTATAAGCGATCGTTTTTTGAATTAAAGATTTTTGATAGTTTTACAGTTCTATTTCTTAAATAAATGACCATAATTTAAAAACTTTTCAACTCAGTATAATTATTCTACTTAATTCCCAAGACAACATTGTAAAGAAAAAGTTCTCACAGTTTTACGAGAATCCGTCAATAACTTTTTGAGTTACTGCATTTGAAGTGAGGAAATAATGCATAAATATTAATTTAGAGTAAAACATATTTTGAAGTGTATCGTTTGCCTCTCTCTCTTGCTTTTACTATTTGTGTAAACAATTTTGTCCTTCACTTCTCTTTAAAAATATACATAATATTTCCAAAAGAGAAGCCATTTAAATATTTGAAAACTTTTTAAAATTATATTTGCAAAAAAAGTAAATTTTAAATTTAAATTTTGACAGGTTTTCGGACTTAAACTTCTTTGGATGGACACTTTTGGTGTTTTTAATACCTACTTCCGGTTTTCCTACCTTGATTAAAATCTTAATATCTCTGCGACTATTTTACTTAGAGAAAAAAAATCAAATATCTTCTGGAAAGTCAAATAAATACTTTATCAAATAAGATAAAAAAACTTATGTGGAATATTTGGACAAAAAGGACATTTTTAACTTGTTCGGATACCTTGAGAAGAGACATCCTGATAATCTGAGGAAATTTAAAATTTAACAACGAAACCAGAAGAGTAGTTTGGTTTGTGTTGTCACGGCACGGTCATTTTTGGGAAATCGAGGTCTAATTACACAGAAACCGTTGGCTTCATATGGATTCCGAGTCACAACAGACATCCATGCATAGAAAGATATTAAAGTCAATAGCCTGTTGAGCACAGAAGAAGCATAGAGCTTTTGAAATCCATAAGATTTACTTGACTTCATTTATGTGCTCTTTTAGTTTTTAAAGATTAAATCGTATATTTAATGTAATTTATTATACTCAATACAAAATCCTTGATGAGACCCGTGCCATAGGATCCATAAAAAAAAGTGGTTTTCGATTATATAATTATTCGCTTCATGATAAAATAATTTTTGAGTTGCTTTATTCTAGGGGTACAGTCAAACCATATATTGTACTTGTATCTCCATATAATGCTAAACAAAAAGGTCGCTGAGATTTTTTATCTGGGTTCAAATCGTTTAGGTACCGACTAAATGGTGGGAGGTACATTTTGAAAGACTTCCAGCGTTTGTGTTTTTCCTTGTAGGTTGTCGACGAAACATATATTGTTGTCTACTTGAAATTGGCCTGAGTCCACATCACAAAAGACATTTCATTCAGCGGTTTGGTCTTGGCTTAACTTCTTTATCCGTGCGTCATAATAGTAGCACAGACCGTCGTGTATTTGATTGCCGTGTCACGTGGAATAGGATAAATTAACAACTGATTATTTTTAGACCAAAACTACACGCTATGTTTCAAAGGCTTGCATACTCACTGCTGTCTAGAAGACAAAATATGTGAGATTAGATGTGTTGTTGACAAATAGTGATTGTTTGGCTACCATGCAATTAGATCAAGCACTCATTAATTCTTTTCCGCAGTACAATTAAAAACAACTCGTCCAAATGCACACCAGACAAAGGCTGTCCTAGGCCACATAAATTACAATCTGGGGAACCGCAAATCCAGTTCCTTACTTCATTCAATCTCCATTCAGAACGCAATACTTGTTATACTAGGCACTTAATGTAAATTAGTGTGTCGTGATGTCGATGGGTAGCTGATGGACTTTGCATTGCAATAGGACACAAATGCTCCTATGTCTATGCTATGAAAGACATACTAGATGGGATATCCTGGAAGTTATTACCCAATTATAACAAATTTCTTCTTCGTATGTAAAGTTTCGAACTCACAATATGTTCTATATTCTGAATGAAAATTATGGTGAGTTCGCTTTTGCCTGATATTTTAATCCTAATTAATGTTTATAAGTCAATGTTTTATCTACTTCTAAAGTGAATTCTATCATCATCGATGAGATCCCTAGAAAATTATTTCTATAACTCTAAGAGAAATATTTTAGGGCAAGTTTAGCCCTAGAATTAAGCAAACAGCACATAGGTGTACTACAAACTAAATAGAACCAATGAGGGGTGACATGATAAAACGGACCTGTAGACAAAGAAGTTTCAAGAAATCCATAGATGTTACGATGGTAAAGCACTCGTCTCACACAGAAGATTATGAGTGTGATTCTCTTGTGATGAAGACGATGAGTTCATGCATGTTAAAAACCTACAGGTGGCTTATATTCGTGTCTAAAACTGCCTTGGACTTGTCTTAGGCAGGCAAGTTTTGCTAATGGCGAGACACCTCGTAGAGACAACCACCAGGAGGGTTAAAAAGGGTGTACGAGTACGCCCCTTTAGGTACATAAACTCCGAAAACAACTTACCAACAATAGGTTTTTGACGATGACAAGACCAAGATGGGATCCGTTTCTTTTGTAAAGACCAGATATCTCGTTCATCAAAATCTGTTTAGTTTTTCCAATGACAAAACACCTCGTAGAGACAACCCCCAGGAGGGTTAAAAGGGGTGTTCGAGTATGCCTCTTTAGGTACTGGATGCTACTTTGTAGGTGTCACGATTTTATAAAAACAATACTTTTAAGCAATCGCCCATTGGCTTTACCAGACATTGTTTCTGACATGTACCAATCGACCTTGCACCCTTGAAAAAACGTTCAAACGCTGTAGGTTTGCAACCGGATTGAACCCCCCTCATCGCCCCCTCGATGCCACACAAGTCTGAAACTACCCAAAGTCTTACATACGATGTCTCAATTTGAGAAGCGCTGACAGCTGCCCGAACGCTCGACGAGACACGCGAATAAATGTTTCCATCCTGGCCCGAATCCAAACCCGACATCGCTGGATTAGATGACTGAGATTGCGTCGCGGAGTCTCCGCAGATAAACCGGGACTTTGTTCCGGCAGAGGAGCAATTAGTAACTCAGATACCGGAGGCAGTTCACTTGCTCTGCACACGGGCGTTCTTTCATTTGCTGCTTTTTTGTGGTCAGAGGTATCTTTCGGGGCAGGAGGCTCTAATGAATCTTCTAATGGCCCTCAGCACAACGCAGGTGTTTTATGCGAAACGTCGCATCTGCTTCAGAGGTAGCACACGCCTGGGAAATGGTACAGTGAACGTCCTTGAGTTTTTTTTTACTAAATTGCAGATGTTTGAATATTTTGTCATTGCGGTAGACCAACCACAAAGAGCTGTTAAATCCTGTATTGAGTCATGTTCATTATTAAACGTCACATATAATTTCGCACCACATGCGATGATCTGTGTCGTGAAGAGAATTTTTGATTCGTCATAATTGGTAAGAGCCACAACGTAAGTTATTTGTTTGTTGTCGAACCGTCGGCAGTCCTGAATATTCTTTATTAGAAGACAATAATAAATTTAATAAAAATTAAGTTAATCCAAAAGTACATATATGAGGATATTTCAAATTTAAGTAAAAAAAAAATAGGTTTTAGAAAAATTAAATTCCTTATTAACAAACTTCTTAAGTTCTTGGTTTGTTATTTTAGTGTTTGATTAACGAAAAATAGGATTCAAAATAGCAAAATGAAACTTTAATCATGTAAGAAAGTGGAAGAAAATGGACTACTGAAAAGTAATGATTAATTTCTTAACCCTCTTGGGGGGTGATTGTCATCCCGTCACAGCACTGAAATATACAGCCTCTGGTGCAAAAACCTGTTATAAACTGTCATCTTTTGAGTGCCAGGGACAATTTGTATTTATACTTGTATCTTCACTCATCCTGGAATAATAGGGTAGTTTTATCTAGACAAGATATCTCGTCGAAACACTAGCAGGGCAAAATAAATTCCTTGGTTTCCTTGCCTGAGTTTGAATATTAAATTTCACTCTCAATATTCAAGTCAATCAGCCTTTAATTGGTTTCGACAAAATATCTCGACTATCAAGATCTGACCAATTTTGCAAATTACGAGGTACCTCGTTATCAAGATACCATCGATTTTTTATGACGACGAGTTCGAGATCTGGTCAGTATTGCAAACGACGAGATACTTCATTGATTAACAACAAGAAGGGTTAAAAACACTGTAAATTCCTTCAAATAATGTAGTGTTTGAATTCTAACTGAACGTAAAAGCTTATTATCTAAACACAACCTTTAATTTAATATGCACCTTGACTGTTCCTTTGTGCAAAGTGGGTCTGTCTTTGGCACAGTTTGTTCCATTTTCGGAACTTGATCCAGAAACTCCAACCAGCCTTTCATGCCGTTATCTACTGCAACTGTGTTCGAAAAACACATCACCCGAAATCCTAACTTAACCATATCTAAATTAGATCCCGTTTTGTACTTCAATTGTCTATTTATATTTGATCGAACTATAATTAAAATCTCATTACACATTTAATGAATCTGGATCATTCCATAAACGCTTTGCTTAAGAGCTTCCCCATTTATATTCTTGTTTTTCGATACTAAAAAATCGGTGTGAACGCAACGCCTGGATGAGATTCTCTATTTGGAACCCCCCACCGGAGCTCATTTAGCTCGATCACGCATCCTCTTTTGGGACCCAGACAAACAAATCCAGTGGGAAGGAAGCTGTTACGCGGACCTGTCTGAACAACATTCAGAGCACGCATCCCAGTTGGGCACCCATATGTGACAGGGACGGAAAACATCGGAGGCTTTATTACTCCCATTAGCGTCCCGAAAATTCGCCGCATAACGTGACCTTGAAGTACTTAGATGGGGTGGGAACAGAAATCCGCCTGATGGACGAAGGTGGTGGAAAAGCTTTGTACCTTCAATGCCAATGATTAAATTGAAAAGAAAGGTAAGAGTTAGATATTTGCGAAAAGATTAGACTGTTGGCGACAATTTCCATTTTCTAATTTTTGAAGTCTCCGTTATCCTTTTGACTACGACTATACATATAACGGGAGCGATTCTTATAACTTTCAAGATACAACTGCCGTACCAGCTGTAGTCTAAAGGTTAACGTGGGTATTTTAATTAACGTCGAAGTGAACACAATGGGTTATCGGCGACGGTCCGGGATCAAATCGATCCGAGGACAATACCGACATCCGAGGACAAAACCACGTAATTTTGTGTCACAGTCGGATTACGTGGTTACACCTGAGCTGGTGCCCCACTCTAAACTTCTGCATCACGCCAACGTGAGGATATCTGAAGCCTCGATAGATTTAACATGCACCAGCCCTCTTAATTCTCGATGGTATTTGGTTGGACTTGAACTCGTAACCTTCAGTTTCTAATCCGCTATTCTTCTAATCGGACTACCACGGCAATTCCGTTAAGGTATTGACTTTGTTCCGAGCTGTTGAGACATACATAGTCTTCGCACCATACAATCTAACTAAGCACTAGGGGTGAGCAATTTTAATCCTCTCAGGGGTTCCCACGCATAGTTCTGTCCGCAGTCTTCTCTGCACTTCTGACAAATTTTGCTCTTATTGACCAATAGAAACTTTCCAAAGAATGCTATTTTAAGAAAATCAGCAATAGTATAGTTCCAAAGGATTCTCTTCAAAAGGAAAATCCACTAGAATTTTTTCTAAACGTCAAAGGAATTTATAGATTCTTTAGAATTGTCAGATTGCAATTGTTTTTGCTTCCTTCAAAATCAATTCTGACTATTTACTTTCAATATATGCGGTTTCATACATGAGAGTATTTCTTCACCATCTCTTTTCATTCACTTTTCATAAACACTCAGTTATAGATTTTTTCAAACCCAAAGTACTAGTTGTTTTCTTTAAATATCCATAACTCTTTGTACCTTTCACAGCTTCTGCCATAGTACCTCCCATTTTTTCTTTACCTTCTATAGCCTTTTTCCATTCTGCAAATAGTTTCGATTAGTCAGTTCGTCCTTGAGATCTGGTCAATTTTTCCAATCACGAGGTAATTGGTATTTTTTAACTAACGCCGTACTAGAGCAACACAACGGGCTTTTGACGACGGTCCGGGATCAATCCCCAAAGGGTCAGAACGAGGACAACACCGCGTAATTTTAAACCACGGACAATTGAAGATCCATTAACAAGATATCACATAGTCAATAATGTCGATTGAATGCCGACTGATGGAGATATCCTTGCATTTCACAATGTAAATTGCAAAAATTATGTTATGAACAGTGGTCGATATATCACACTGAAGTGGGCCGACCAACTGGTCTGGTGGTTAGGTTAAGATGTTAGCCTCTAGATCGGAAGGTTCCTGGTTCGAATCCGCGACAAGGCATAGATGTTTGTAAGCGTCTGGTGGAGAGACGGCTGGGGCACCTTAACTCTGTCGTGGCCGAAAGTCCTCACGTTGGTTGGTGTGGAAGTTTGGAAAAAACAGTGCCACCTTATGTGTTGCCTCGTCATCTGACCGTGGTTCAAGTTACATGGTGTTGTCCATCGATCTTTCTATTAGAGGATTGGTCCCAAACTGTCGTCAATATTCCCGTTGTGTTGCTCTAGTGCGACGTTACTTAAAACAATTTGACGACGGTCTTGGATCATCCCCCAAGGGAAAGACCGAGGACAACACCACGTAATTTTGAACCACGATCAGATGACGAGGGAGGCTGGACAAAGTTATAGCAGATAGGCTGTCTGAGGAAAGAAGTTCTAGTGACAACACACAAATTCCGTAGAAAAATGAATAGCTCGAAGCAATGGGGGAAACAGTACCCGAAACTTCCGACGTCGCATGAGGTAATCCAATTTGACCTACCGCGTACTTAGCGGCGCGTGCCACAGGTATGCAATGAACCGGCCCATTCTGTGATCGGATTGATATGCCTTATCCTACATCACTCACCTCGACATTCCGCGTACCACTCACTTTCTAAATCCAGGGCTCAATTTTGCCTTCCAGTGAGCAGTCGGCATTTGAATAAAAAGAATGTCCGGAAACCTTTCCTCCAAGAGAGAAACTGGTTCCGGGGCTGGAAGGAAAGGAGCTGAACCGACTGTTACGGGGTCTGACTCTAATCCGACCATAAATCTGTGTCTTGGACCACAATCCCGCTAGAAATGCTGGTCGGATAGTTTTGTTCCGAGTCTTCTTTATGGATCAGATGTCGGGTCTAGGTGGTTATGAAATACTGCGTATCCGCTGAATCCTCCCGCTAAGTATTTTTATATCCCTTTGTGATGCCATCAGAGTTCAGGTCTCGTAAGCATTCTGACCCGCTGTGTCATCATTCTTCGTGAATCAGTTTCGTGGTAGTCGAGTGTTTCAAAATTGTTTTATTGTAATTTATATTAGTTGAAACTGACAACAGTGTTTTTTTTTATTCAATTTGTAACACTAGCTTATGGATGAACGCATCCATAAATACTTTGGGCCGACCAACCGGTCTGGTGGTTAAGGTGTTCGCCTCTAGATCGGAAGGTTCCTGGTTCGAATCCGGGATCCGGGTCAGTGAAAGGATGTTTGTAAGCGTATGGTGCATCTTAAATCTGTCGTGATCGAAAGTCCTCACGTTGGGTTGGCTTGGAAGTTTGGAGAGTGGGGTGCCAGCTCAGGTGTTGCTTCGTAATCTGACTGTGGTTCTTACGCGGTGTTGTCCTCGGATCCTTCCCTTAGGAGATTGATTCTGGACCGTCGTCAATAGCCCTTTGTGTTGCTCTAGTAAGACGTTAGTTGAAATTACCATTACTGATGGTAGTTGAATTTACGTCACGGTAATGGTAATGGTAATTTTTAGTTAACGTCGTACTAAAGCAACAACATCATACACTTACAAACACATATGACCAGACCCGAATTCGAATCAAGGAACCTTCCTAACTAGAGTCTAACACCTTAACCACTGCACCGGTTGGTCGGCTCCTTCTAATATAGATAAAATTCAAGCACAATTTCACGGGGCAGATATATGTGTTTTACTCTATGCAACTTACTCTAAGCAACCATCTTTTACCAGACAGCTCAACAATGGCCGTCCTAAGAGTCGAGGACCGCCATTCTATCGAAAACAAAGGTAAAATACATAAAGGCGTTCTTGAATAAAACCAGCGGAGCCGATTTACTTGAAATTTGGAAGTGCTTCAAGAGGGGGAAGAGCGCGTATATATAGCCCTCTTGCAGCGACCGATTGCTTTACCTTTCAACAATGGGATATCTGCTTCTTCATCCCACTCTTCTGTTTGACACTATCAGATTCGGATGAAGGAGAGTCCGGACAGGCAAAGAACAATAAAGGTATTTTTACCCCCAAACCGCACTTTGCGGAGAAATAACATGTGGTGTATTGTTAGGTTCGCTCTCCGGCGTAAAACTTAAAGTTGCACCTAAACCTCACCGCGGTTACTTGGGATTTCAAAACTCGGTCCAACCGAAGACAGTCTTGTACGCGGTGTTTGTTAAATGTATAGAACCCCCGAATGTCCTCACACTGGCGAGGGGTAAAAATTTGGAGAGTGGGGTTGACCTCTTCAAAGTGCTGTCTTCGGATCTTTCACTTTGGGGTTGATCCCGTCGCCAATAGCCCATTGTGGTGTTCTAGTGCGGCATAAATTCATATTTAGCCCGTCTGTATATTATTAAGGAATGAGGAAACACACACAAAAAGTTTTACGGACACAGAGTAAAGAAATACACCCACGGAGGAATAGAACCTACGCTTCCTACAGCTCTCAGGCCGCTAACGCAGTAGGCAAATCCAATGAGCTACGGCACCCGTCCTCCTGAAGTTCATGGTTACGACCTTATAAACAGGACGGGAGATGCAGTGATGCCAACTAAGGTGGAATTATTCGCGGAGACTCTTCCAAATACCAGTAATTTGGTCATTTTTAATTAACGTCATACTAGAGCAACACAATAGCCTATTGCCGACGGTCCGGGATCAATCCCCTTAATAAAAGATCCGAGGACAACACCAAGTAATTTTGGTGGCTCAAAATTACGAGGTGTTGTCCTCGGATCTTTCATTAAGGGACTGATCCCGGACCGTCGTCGTCAATATTCCGTTGTGTTGCTCTAGTACGACATTAACTAATAAGTATCAATTACGGAATTTTGAACCACGGTCAGATGACGAGGCAACACCTCATCTGGCACTCCAATCTCAAACTTTCTACACCAACTCAACGTGAGGACTTTCGGCCATGACAAATTTAAGGTGCATCGGCCGACTCTACACCATACCCTAACAAACATACATGCACTCAGCGCGATTTGAATCAGGAACTTTCCGATCTGGAGGACACCTTAGCCACCAGACCGGTTGGTCGGCTCCAAATCCCAGATGTGCTTCCTACACTTGTATGTTTTCAGAATTATCTTCTTAATTTTCAAACCATTACAATGTTATCGGTACATTTTTAATATTTATACCTTTTGTTAGAGATGGATTCCGACTTAAGCACTAAAAATGTTGGTTCCCAACGTGTTTGCACCCTCAAGTTTTGATGCCCTTTCAACAATCAAATGAGTCAAGCTGGCTTGCAGATATGACAACCCACAATACCGGAATATAACTGCAATTCTAGCTAGCCCTTATGTTTGAGATGACTGTACCAAAAACATAAAAGTATTGCGGTTCAAGGTGTGCCCCCCCCCTCCTCAGTAAGGGGTTCAGTGAGCACACCCGTTAATTTAACACCTTAACCATAGGAAGGGTTGTCAGGGATTAGGATGTGCCCACTAAACTCGCAACCTGGGAGTTGTAGGCGGCGCAGTTTCGATTCCTCCCAATGTGAATTTCTCTTTCGTTTGCGTAAAATGTTATGTGTATATCTCCATTACTGGTATTGCGGCTGACACAGAATTGCCCAATATGACTCTTGCGCCATAAAACCCAACCAACCCAACCCTAGCCTGTAGGTCTTGGCTCCTCTGTTGTCGCCAACCGGTATAGTGGTTAAGGTGGTAGCCTCTAGATAGGTTCCTGGTTCGAATCCGGGTCAAGGCATGGATGTTTGTAAGCGTATGGTGTAGAGGCGGCTGGTGCACATTAAATCTGTCGTGGCCGAAAGTCCTCATGTTGGGTGGTGTGGAAGTTTGGAGAGTGGAGTGCCACCTCAGCAGACCGTGCTTCGTCATCTGACCGTGGTTCAAATTTACGAGGTATTGTCCTCGGATCTTTCCCTTAAGTAACGCCATTCTGGAGCAACACCACTGTTACTGTTAAGGTGCACCGGCCGCCTCTACACAATACCCTTACAAACATCATTAATTACACTGACCGCGATTTGAACCATGAACACTGTTGAATGTCGTACTGGAGGAAAAGATCCAAGGACACCACCACATAATTCTGAACCACAGACAGACGAGGTCATACCTGAGTTGGCACCCCACGCTCCAAAATTCCACTCATGAGGATATTTGAAGCCACGACAGATTTACCGGGCACCATCCTCCTTTGTACACGAAGGTCTTTGGGTTGAATTCGAACTTTACGGGTTGCTTATCCGTTGCTCTTTCAACCACGTCTACCGTGGTCTTACCAGGTCCATGGTTGGTACATGAGATTCGTGTTCCCTAAGATTTGGTGCCCAAAGCTTTTTGGCATATGTGTTCTGTACAAAGTAACTAACTTTATTTGCAGAGAATATTTAGCAGATGTTTGGGTTGAGTCTATTCGAATTGGGGATTGAAATATTTAGAACTATTGTTACTTCACTACTGGAATCTTGCGCCATAAAACCCTAATATCCAATCCAATCCACTACTAGAAAACTAACCTCCCAGTACTAACTACTAAAACTAACTTCAATCTAACTCTAGTTGTCCTAATTTCCCTCTACTCCACTACTAACTACTAAAACTAACTTCACTCTAACTCTAGTTGTCCTAATTTCACTCTACTCACTACTAACTACTAAAACTCTTACTGAAAATAACCATTTAGGATGTTTAGCGACGGATAATTATTAAATGTTTTGGCAAAAATTATAGTTAAATATATCAGCGTCTTGCTTCTGATGTGTGAACTTTTAAAAGGATGTTCCAAGGTCCATGACAAATGAGAGTCTGTATAGCATGATTTGGTCCAAGTGTCCTAATGAGAATTTTGTGTCAAAAAACATGTCGAAAGGCCACATCAAAAGCAGTTTGCGAGTATAATATAGGGTTACTTTCAACTATTCAACATATCCAGAAAGCTGAAGGGATTAGGTTATGATCTGATATTATCACGAGGACAGATAATTGATGCTCGAAAGAACTATCAGCGAAAGAACAGTTTAAGTGCTAAATTTCAACTCGTTCGAAAATTAGTGGAAACAGCAATCAAAACAAAGGAATTGGCTCTTAAAAAAAGAAGGGATTACATGGTCCAGGGAAGTTTTAAACTACACTTATATGTAGAAAGTAGCTATATATATATATATATATATATATATATATATATATATATATATATATATATATATATCTTTTAATTCAAAATGCAAAGGCTTTTTTAATTTCTAATAAGTTGTCTCTTATGAAATATAGGTATAGGCATTTGTAGTTATTATGAGTAGAATTTTTTTTAAATATAAATGTGTAGTAAAGTGACTTTTTTGTGATATTTTACATAACATTTCAGGTTTTATTTTTTATCTCAAGATCTATTCAATGTATCTTCAATTCCATACCTACAAATTTTGATTATAGTTAAAGGAACATTAGAACAAAAACTCAAGCTTATATCATAGTAATTTTAAAAGAAGACACACTTTAAAATTTTTTTAATTTTTCAACTTTTTTAATTTAAAAATGTTTTAGCACATTTTGAAGAAAATTGATAGTTTAAATTTTTATATAAATTTTCTGGCATAAGAAACTGCAAAAAGTTTGTCTAAGACAGTTGTCAGTAAAAAAGTAATTTTTAAAGTGCCGGGTCCCCTTAGTTAAAATTTTACTAATTAACAATTAACATCAGCTTGAAGTATAAAATTGTCCATATGCGGAACGAGTGATTATGGGTGAGGTAAGGTAATTTTAACTAACGTCGTATACTAGAGTAACACAACGTTAAGTGATTATGGAGATTATATGTTAACACAAAGAAGTAATACTAAATCCTATATTACTCCGTCGCTAAACATCCTAAATGGTTATTTTCAGTAAGAGTTTTAGTAGTTAGTAGTGAGTAGAGTGAAGTTAGGGCAACTAGAGTTAGTGAAGTTAGTTTTAGTAGTTAGTACTGGGAGGTTAGTTTTCTGGTAGTGGATTGGATTGGATATTTGTGTTTTATGGCGCAAGATTCTAGAAGTGAAGTAATAATAGTTCTTGATATTTCAATCCCCAATCGACTTGACTCAACCAAAACATCTGTTAAATATCCTCTGCAAATGAAGTTAGTTACCTTGTGCTAAATTTATTTGCACGCATATGCAAATTTATGCAAATGCATTTTATGCACGCATATGCATTTTATGCACACATATGCATTTTATGCACACATATGTATTTTATGCACGTATCTAATTTAGAACAAATATGCAAAAATGCTCACCTAATACTGATGTAAATAAAAAAGGCCATGATATCAGTAACAGTTACAAAGAAACGTTTGATCTAATTTTTATTTCGGCGAAAATAAATACCGAGGCTTTTCAGACGCACAAATGCGGTTAGTTTTGGTTTCGAAACACTGTAATCGCACAGGGATATATTCACAAAAATCAATATAACTTTTAAAAAATGCAAGAATCAGTCTGATTTTCTAAGATAACATTTTAAACAAATTATTAAGCTAAAAATTTTTTTCTGTATTTTTGTCATTTTTAAAGTGCTAGGTCTTCTTAACGTCTTACTAGAGCAACACAATGGAATTGACGACGGTCCGGGATCCATCCCCTAAGGGAAAGATCCGAGGACAACACCATGTCATTTTAAACCACGGTCAAAGGACGATTTCAAGCTGATGGAAATAAATTGATTTATTTCTATATTCGGAATTGTTTCTTCTCACAAATAAATCCAACGCTACTTAAGACCTGCATCTTAAAAAACGCCATCAAAATTATTTGTATTTAAGGGTAGTGGTAATTTTAGTTAACGTCGTACTAGAGCAAATCAACGGGCTATTGACGACGGTCCAGGATCAGTGTTTTTACCCAACTTTCTTCTCGTTTTTTCCTAATTCAAATCCATTTGCTGCATTGCGCCAAAAGGATGGCAAGAAGCGTTTTTTCAGTTATCCTGGTCAGTAACTACTGTACTAAATGCGAGTAGAGTAAATGGAAAGGAACTGTACACATGTGTACAACCTCTTACCTTGTTTCATTCTACCGTCATTTGTATTTGAAATCGACCCATTAGCCGACTCGTTCGAGCTCTCCTTTCAAGACTGCTACACGCTTGTGCCGATATCGAGCTTCCTGTTCGGAGTTTCCTGTTTTATCAAATCAACACACAAATGCAATCTGTTAATGAAGAGCTGTTATAAGGCATTTTGATCCAAAGTGTTTCTAAGGGCCACGGTAGGCCTGTTGGAAGAGTTACAGATTAGTAACCAGAGGTTTGCGAGTTCGAATGTAACAAAAGACCGCCGCGTAAGAAGGGGTCCGGTGTACATTAAATCTGTCGTGGCCTCGAATGTCCTCTTCTTGGTGTGGTGGAACTTTGGAGAGTGGGAATCCAGCTCGGGGTGTGACCTCGTCATCTGACCGTGGTTCAAAATTTTGTGGTGTAGTCTTCGGATCTAGCACTTCGGGTTTGATCCGGACAGTCGCCAATAGCCCGTTGTGTTACTATAGTGAGACGTTAAGTAAATACTTACCTACAATGTACTTCTAAAACGACAACCCTTTGAAGGGCATAGCATGCTAAAATCATTTTAGAAACTTTTACGGTTGAAGACTTATCTATTGCATATTTTAATCATATTTTATCATATGCATATTTTAAAAATATTAGCATTTAATGGCCGTCTACATGACTCTGCTCTAAAAATGTCAAATTAAAATTATTTTTATTCTTACATGAAAGTGGTAGTAATGTAAAGAAGGATAATTACAATTTTTTTCCAATTTGTAAATATTATTCTTGTAAACATTCGACCTCGTGAGGAAACTAAATATATTTAAAAAAATTAATACTACGACTAATAAAATTAAGTATAAAATGTAAAAAAGAACAAATATGCGAATAATGTTTGTTTTATTACCTTCGTTCATTATCATACGAATGATACTGTAGAAAAGTTAATATTTATCTTAATGAACGTTGACTTGGTGTGTAATCTTTTGTAGAGTGGGTTGCTAGTTAAGGTGTTGACCTCGTCAATTGTCCATAGTAAAAAATGACGTGTTGTCTTTCGATCTTTATCTTTGGAGTGGATCCCGGAACGTCCCCAATAGCCTGTTGTGCCGCGCTCTAGCGACGATAATTCAACTAACTGAAATCGAATACTCCTTGTCGACGTATTTTCCAATTCTGGTAAAATATGTTAGCCCAGGATGTCCCTCTAACTTCACCCTCTTATCACCTTCTCATTATAAGAAAATGGAACTGGATTCGCCTCTCCAAGTCTATACGTAGAATCCTCATTTAGTAACTGGTATTTTTAAGTAACGGCGCACTAGAGCCACCAAAGGGGCTATTGGCGACGATCCTGATCAAACCCGTAGGGAAAGATCCGAGGGCAATAGCACGTAAATCTGAACCATGGTCAGAGAGAAGACGAGACCCCTCACTTAATCTCCCGCATTTGCACCTACGGATAAATATACTCGCAACCACATATCGAATCGATGGCAAGGTGAAGTTGCAAAGACGGTTTAATCTACTCGCAACCACATATCGAATCGATGGCAAGGTGAAGCTGCACCGACGGATTAATCTACTCGCAACCACATATCGAATCGATGGCAAGGGGAAGTTGCACAGATGGATTAATCTACTCGCAACCACATATCAAATCGATGGCAAGGGGAAGTTGCACGGACGGATTAATTTGTTCGCAACCACACATCGAATCGATGGCAAGGGGAAGCTGCACAAGCTAATTAATCTACTCGCAACCACATATCGAATCGATGGCAAAGGGAAGCTGCACAAGCTAATTAATCTACTCGCAACCACATATCGAATCGATGGCAAGGGGAAGTTGCACAAGATAATTAATCTACTCGCAACCACATATCGAATCGAGGGCAAGGGGAAGCTGCACAAGCTAATTAATCTACTCGCAACCACATATCGAATCGATGGCAAGGGGAAGTTGCATCGACGGATTAATCTACTCGTAACCACATATCGAATGGATGGCAAGGGGAAGCAGTACCGGCATCGGGGCATTTTCGCGCGAGTGGAAACCGAGTCAATTGCCTCCCCGCGGGACCGCTTCCAGGTTCGTATTTATATCCGCTCTCTCCCCCGATGCGTGACACATTCATAATCAGAGAGAGCAACGGTGTCGCGCATCTCGGATGGAAAACGGCTTCTGCAATCTGATGGATGGGATGCCACGATACCCACGGGTCATCTAGTTCTTTCAGATGGGACATGATTGGGTGAAGGTTCATTTTTTTCTCTAAACATCTTAGAAATGAATACGTTCAGATCTGTTTAAGATAAAGCTTGATGTTGTGAAGATTTGGCGCATCACTTGTTTGATGAGATTACCAGACTAGAGCAACGTTGAGAAGTGTGGGATTTGACGAAGTCAACCTTGTTTCTACATTACAATCGAAACGCCTTTATAGGTACATGACGTGTGTATGTTGTGGCGTACTCGCCTAACCCTGGGTAGCGGTCATATAATAAAATATGCAGGGAACAGCACTATTGATTCTGCCCGGAATAAGGTGAGATTTATACAGGATTTCTGGATTAATATATATAAATTACAACTTCTTACAGTATGTCACAGGAGATGGCCTCCGATAAAATTGAAACAAGAGTTCACCGTGAACATAGAGGAGATGGCCTCCTGCAGTGAAAACACGAGAGTTCAAGTTGAACGAACTGGAGATCTTTGGATTTTAAGGGTTTTTTCGAGGAGTGTTATGAAAATGTGGGAATCATTATTTGATTCCTCACAATGTGCGGAGCGCATGGACCGAAGGTCTTTCGTCTTCAGGTCGAAGTGTTTGATTGTACACTGAATAAAATTTAGTTCAGCAGATAATTTCTTTTAGGGTATAGTTTGGAAACCGGAGATTGTTGTTATTCTAACTTCACTTTCTTCATATTCTCTTGTTTTGGACTTATTAGTACTCTGAAAAGTAGGAGATGTCCACAATAATTACGTCTCGACTGCTGGCTTTGAAGGAAATACAATGGAACAAGGACAAATGCCCAGTTGATACAGGACTGGTATAAATGGGTTGCCTAATTAGACCATGATCGTGGTCTCATCCTCCAAGTGGTTTCAACGAGATATCTCGTCCATCAAATATGGCTTATGTCATCAATGACGAGATATCTTGTCAAGACAAAACTGTCCCATTACTCCAAGGTGCTAAAGATCCAAGTAGTGAGAACATATTGTCCCGTATCCAGAACTGATGACAATTTCGAACAAGTTTTTGTTTCAAAGGCTGACCTCTACAGAGGTATTTCTGACACAGATAAACCAACCGAAGAGTGGATTTAAGTCATTATAGTTAAATATATTATCGAATTGAATATTTGTATTAGAATCATGGTGTAACTTCATTTTGACGACATGTTTTCGTTCCTGCGAATGAAAAAATTATTCAAAAATTAATTTAGTTCGGCTGTTTCTATTTTGAATAAAATATTGTTGGGACAGAGATCACCATTTTAACGAATCTCCGTCTTGAAAGAAGGCAAAAGATGAAAAAAACCAAGAGATAGTATAAGCTTAGAACAAAAACTTTAAGTGAATAAGGGATTTTAAGACGTTTAAGACAATCTTTGATCTAATGAAATATGATGCAATAAAGGCAGACATGACGGAGTTTAAATGTAAAACATGACTCAGTTGTGCATATTTTATCATACTTCAGAAAATATGCAATATAAGAACGTACTGGAATTATAAATGGTTATGTGATTACAACATGGTGTTTGAACTCAACTGTTTAATATACATACGTATAGATTTAAGGTTATCCTCTAATGCTTATTTAACCTACTGATTTGGTTTCGTGGATAGTTAGTATTTTCACAGAATACATACACAACGGCGAGTCTATTGTATTCCGTCATTTTAGTGCCCGTATTTGGTCTTCAAATTACGAAAGGTTGTTTCGTAATTTAAAAATCACCAATCAAAAAATATTTGTTTTGAAATACGCTTAGAACATAATAAAAATGAAATAATAATTGTGAAGTTGATTGATTTCCGTACGTTTAACTTAATCTAAGTCATGATAAGAGAGATGAAATATGTGTTTAATATTAATAGATACTTGCAACCAGACCATTCAGCAGAATTTCTCAGCTCCAGTCGACTATATCTTTCAGAATTGTAATCTCAACTTATCGTCTCACTGTATTTCCAGCCTTAAACGTCGTCTGGCTGTAGTTCAAAATGACGAGCTGTTCTAAGATCTTTACAATCGGGTATAATCCTAGCCGCCACCCTTGGGGGTTTCATCCCGACCGTCGTCAATTTCCCGTTGTGTTGATCTCCAGTGCAACGTGAATTAAATACTTACCTAACCGTCACCAAGAGCCCGTTGTATTGCTCCAGTGCGACGTAAATTTAACTGCCTACCTATCTCTACCACAACCATCCAGAAAGCGATCGGTCGATGGTGCAATTATAAATTAACACTAAAAATATTTCACTAACACAATCCTCCGAGTGGCTTCGACAAGATATCGGGTACATCCTAATCTGGTAAGTTTTACTAATGACGAGATATCTCGTCTTAAAGATATTGCTGATCTTTTTTATGATGACGAGATGAAGTTCTAGTCAGCTTTATTTTAATGACGAGATATCTCGCCCATCAAGATCTGTCAGTTTTACCAATGACGAGATAACTCGTCTATACGAACTTAAAAAAGCGATAAAGCAAAAGTTTGATGTAGAAAAAGTAAATGTCAAATATTAACGTTATTCATAAAGTAAAAAATAATTTTGTCGAAAACGAACTAGTAATTCGAGTACTAGTCTGACTGAACTACAACGCAACTGTGAATGGCAACGTTGTTGCGATGTTGGAAAAAAGATTCTAAAAACATAATTATGATGACTTATTGATGCGAGCAGTTGGATTCCCTTGTTTTTTCTGTCATTCTGTATTTCTAAATTTTGTATATATATTAATACTTTCAATTATATTCCGATTTAACTTTTAATCGCTGTTCCTGTCTTCTTTGCGTTGGTCTAATTTCACGAACTGGAGTGTCTTCACAGTGTAGTGGACAAAGACCAGACCAATTCAACACTCAACCGGGATTTCGAATGAGGTAGGACATGTAGATTAATTTTCCTACCAAACACTTATCGTTGTAAGTGACAAATTTATCTAGTCATAGATTTACCTTTAAGAATATTGTACAAAACTAATCTGGAGTTACATGAATTACGAACTAACTGCACGAAAAAAGAAACAATTTCTTATCCCAAGTTTCATGTGAACGAAATAGATATTCGAATTTGGATTAAGCTTATTTGAGTTACGTGATTTCCTACCCATATATTCACAAACAGTAAATTGAACTCGAAATGCATCCTCGATTTAGTCAAAAACTACCCACATAACTTGCTTTGTGTCCCTTATCACTTCAATTTGTTTCTATTTTCCTGTTTGAATACAGTAATAATCCCCGGTAGTGAAAAATCACTTTAAAATCGGGAGCAAGAGAATTAATTTTCGTGGGAAAAAGGGGGAAATCGTCTTTGGAATCGGTTACTGGGACATAGCCTGGAGTGTATTAATACTCGTGCGAGCAAACGAAGTTCCGCCATTCTCGGCCATTAACTGTCAAGACATGATGGTTGCTGTAATCTTGGTGCTTCCCTCATTACTGGAAGTGGCAACTATGTCCGAACAAGAGTGATTGAGAGGTGTAGAGCAGAACAGAAATGGACCGTAGAAGTGAAAGATTTCGGCTTAAGATGAGGTGGGGTCAGTTTCATAGACAATGAACAAAAGTAACTGAGCCGTTGAGAGGAGCTCCCAAAAGTGGAACCCATCTGTCGACTAGCAGTCACGTAGATGCTCTAAGAAAAATTGACGGCTGCCCAATTTGGCATCCTATAGCTTAGTTTGACGATATAACACCTTACGACAGGGTAGGTGTGTGAATGCACACTTCTGTAGAGTTAAGACATAAATGGTTAAATCGCCAAAGTCTATTACTACGTCACGTGGACCAATCAAATGATAAATCAATAGATGGGCGACTTCCCCTTCCTGTGGATCAATTAAATCATCTATGTTAATTTTTTTGCTCATGTCAGACTATAGTAGTCCAAAGGTCACGTTACTACTAGCTTTAGTCATGTGATCCTGGGTACACAAAAAAAGTTACCATTGCTCACTCGACTTTATATTTTCTCTATGGTTAGTTGAAATGACACGAGGGTCATATCTGACCAAGCTGCTCCAAACAACTTCAAACAAATGGACGTACACTCATGTAAAGTATTTTACTGAAACAAGAGAGCCGTTTGCGTGTGTTCAGTGCTTTTGCAGATTCAAGTACCCACCTACATCTCTTGTATCAGTAAAACCTTCCTTGTGTATGTCCATTAATCGACGTTGACTTATGTTATCGCATAATGACCAAATGCAGTCCGTGTGTCATAAAATTGAATCAACCTACCGGTATAGAACTCTGGTTTGCGTTTGGTAGCATTGGTGCAGTTTGAAGTGATAAGAATAGTATTGTAAATTTAGAAATATACATAGATTCATGGTATCTTTTATCATGATTGGCAAAAAGAACTCAAACCGATCGACAAATAAAGCGTGAAAATTAAAAAATATTGGAAATATATTTATTTAACCCTTCAAGTGATTTGGATATCTGGTTCAAGATCTGGTCAACTTTGCTAATGATATCTCGTTCAAGATCTGGTCAACTTTGCTAATGACAAGATATCTCGTTCAAGATCTGATAAACTTTATGATGACGATATCTCGTTCAAAATCTGGTCAATTTCGCAAAAGACGAGATATCTCGCAGATATAAAACTTTCCTATTACTTCAACGGGAATAAATATCCAAGTAGGAAAAACCAATTCTATTCATTGCCTATAACTGATCACAGTTTGGAATAAGTTTTGTCTTCAGTAGCTGGCCACTACCAGGTGAGATTTGACGCGAATCTAAACCACCCGGAAGATTAAAGTTATAGACACACCACAACCATCCATTGGCCACCCCTATGTTTTTATGACGTGCAATTGCACCACAGAATACTTCCCAGATTGATTGGTTTTAAGGTTATATTTGCAGCAGAGCCATATTTGGCCCTGCTGTGCCAGACACAAAACAGACATCAAGTGATGGACATACACACAAAAACAGTTTTACTGTCACAGAAGAGAGAAATACACCGGAATCGAACCAGCTCCACCTCTAACTCGCAAGTTTCTAACGCAGAGGGTATATCCACTGAGCCACGACAACCCCCACATCACTCAAAAATAATCTAATTAGCCCTCATGTAGCAAAAAAATGATCGTACAGTACCAAATCAGCCCATCCATCTTCCTGAAATGAACATGAACCCTAGCGTTTCGAATCATAACTGAAAATCTAATGACCGAGATCAACAAAGATACCTGAAAAAGCACAGTTCGAACTTTCGTTGAACAGTTGCGTTCCGAGTGCCGGATTAATGAACGAAGTCATAAGTCACAGTTAAAGATAGCGGACCACTTACAAGAACGGAAAAAATCGCGACAGCTTTTATGTCGCGAGCGCCGATTGTTGATCCAGATAAGGCTCTCCAGATGGGACGTACTCACTTGAGCGATTTGTGTCATTTTCCCCTCCTCTTAAACAGCACTTAAATCTTGCGCCAATTACACCCTCAGCCGCTGCCTTCGATGCTCTTGAGGCTTTTTCCACGCGACTTCCAGGAAAGTATCTTTTGATCTAAAAACGCGGTTTTATTAGTTCCTCGGGCCACTCCAGGCTGCGACTATTTTTAAACGCCATTAGGGCATGATCCTGCATTACTCGGAGTCTTGGAGTTTTACGAGATTAAATTGTGTAAGCTTTTTTCCATGAAAGGTTCGGGAAACCTCGAGGGAATAGCTACCACAGCCCTGCTCGAGAACACTTCTCTTTTACATGGTAGGTAGAGGATATTTGTTACCACTGCCCTGCTAAAGAACACTCCTCTTTTACGTGGAAGGTAGAGGATATTTGTTACCACTTTCCTGCTCAATAACACTCCTATTTTACATGGTAGGAAGAGGATATTTGTTACCACTGCCCTTCTCAAGAACACTTCTCTTTTACATGATAGGTAGAGGATATTTGTTACCACTTTCCTGCTCAATAACACTCCTATTTTACATGGTAGGAAGAGGATATTTGTTACCACTGCCCTTCTCAAGAACACTTCTCTTTTACATGATAGGTAGAGGATATTTGTTACCACTTTCCTGCTCAATAACACTCCTCTTTCACATGGTAGATAGAGGATATTTGTTACCACTACCCTGCTCAAGAACTTTCCTTTTTTACATGATAGGTATATATTTGTTATCACTGCCCTGCTCAAGAACACTCCTCTCTTACGTGTTAGGTAGAGGATATTTGTTACCACTTTCCTGCTCAAGAACACTCCTCTTTTACATGATAGGTAGAGGATAATTGTTATCACTGCCCTGCTGAAGAACACTTCTCTTTTACGTGGTAGGCAGAGGATATTTTTTACCACTGCCCTGCTCAAAAACACTCCTCTTTTTCGTGGTAGGTAGTGGACTCAACATCGCACTGAAGTAACGCAACCATCGTCATTGAAATAGCCGGAGCATGTGTTCAAGGTTTAATGTTATTTCTTCCAGTTGCTTGGTTTGGAGATGTGCCACGTGATTGTGGGTAAAAACATAAATCCTACATTATTAATTGGTTAAAGTGATAATCCAGTGTTCAAAAATACTAGACTGCTATTCCATAGCCAATCGGTTAAGCTGGTTTGTAATTTACCCTTCAGAGATCTTACGACAGCGACTCCGCCGACATGATCCGCCTATTTCACTTTAAGGGCAATGAATGCAACAGGGTATTGATAGCAGTCCGGGATACATCCCGAAGGTTCAATGGCAGCACCTCGTAAGTTTGAATCACGGTCAGATGACGAGGTCAACACCTGAACAGTCACTCCACTCTTGAAATTTTCACACCACGCCAACTTGAGGACATTTGGGGCTACGACAGAGGGACGACACGACTTTCTTTGATTGGATCGAGTTTAGAACACGCAACCCTCCGGTTGCTAATCCGTTACTCTTCCAACCGAGTTACCACGGCCTCTTTTTTCATCTGGTTGTTTTTCACATTACAAAGTTCTTCTCGAAAGATTGTAAAAGGCATTTCCCAATGAGTCAAGGGCCCCGATAGCCCGAATTGAAAGAGTAACGGATGAATTCAACCGGATTGGTTACAAATTCGAATCTTGATCCAACGAAAGACCGCCGTGTACGTGGGAGCTAGTGCATATTAAACCAATATTACCTCAAATGTTCTCAAATTGTAGAAGTGTGGAAGTTTGTAGTGACATGCCAGGGGGCTCAAGCGTATCCTCGTCATCTGACCATGGTTTAAAATGACTAGGTGTCCTCAAATCATTCCCTTTGATATGTATCCCGGAATGTTGCCAATTGCCAGTCTTGTTACTCAGTGCGACGTTAATTCAACTACCCAATCGAAGACACCTCATAATTTTAACTTACGGTCAGATGACGAGGTCGATACCTGAGCTGGCACCCCACTCTATAAACTCCCACACCACGCCAACGTGAGGACATTTGAGGCCATGACAGATTTAACGTGCAACAGCCCACACTCACACGACGTACTTTGGCACTATCGAGTTTCGAATTCGCCACCATCCGATTGCTAATCTGTTATTCTTTCAACCGGTATTCCGCGGCCCCTGTTTTACACGGTACTTTTCAAATTACGAAGTATTTATTCAAAAATTGATAAAAGAGACAAGCTATCCTTCAACACAATGGCAACATCAATGGTTTCATTGGTATTTTCTTTATAATAGAATTCTTTGGAAAGGTTCTATTTATCTTTCCTTTAGAATAGATTCGTTTAAAAAGATGAGTTTTCTCTTCTTCCCCTAAAATAGAATTCTTTAAAAAGATTATATTACTACTCTCCTTAGAATATAATTTCTTTTTGGAAATATTATTTACTTTTAATTTACTTAGAGTAGTATCTGCATTGAAAAGATTCTATTACTTATAATTTACTTAAAATTGATTCCCTTGGAAAGATTCTGTTGGTCAAAGAGATCAAAACTCGTTAGAAGTCATGCAGGGGAAGCTACAAGTTTGTGTGTGAAACAATGAGAACGTTTAATAAATGAATGAAAATTTAAATGAGAAGATATCAATCTATAATTTTTTCGTCCTTTTCGATTAAAATACACGCGATTTATCACGTTTTCTCCGAATCTACAGACACAACGATTATTGTTGTTGATCATGCTTATTGAGGTCTGGGAACAGCCATTTTATGTTTCGTGAGTTTCCTCTTGCATGCCATGCTATTCCATGTAATTATATTGATTAAAAGGAAAGTGTTTTTGCCCTTTCAGTTCTTCGAGTATCTGGTTGACGGTGCATGCAAAGTTTAGCTCAAACGCAAGGAACGGTATGGGAATTCTATTTACCCAACAAACAGTTTGGTTTGCTGAAAACTTTTCTACAGTCTAAAATCTTATGGGAAAAGTATAGACAGCAACTCGAATGGTTAGTTATGGCTAATTAGTAAATCAATTTTAAACAACACATTCAGCTCATTTGATCTCCATTGTGTATCGATTTCTTTCAGTTCAAATGAGTTGTTTGTAATTAAACGTGGGGCCGCGGTAACCGTTGGAAGAGTAGTAAATTAGCAAACAGAGGGTTGCGAGTTTGAAATTAGATCCAATCAAAAACCGTCTTGAATGTGCAGGCTGGTGCACCTTAAAGATATCATTGCTAAAATGTCTTCACGTTGGAGTTGCGTGGAAGTTTGTAGAGTGGGTTTCTAGCACAGTTGTAGACCTCGTCATCTGGTCGTGGTTCAAAATGACGAGGTATTATACTAGGATCTTTCCCTGTGGGGGGAATCTGAACCGTCGCCAATAGCCCGTTATGTTGTTCCAGTACAATGTCGATTCAAATAACTACAATCACGACAGCTAAATTAAACGTTTTTGGTATGGCATTTGCTGTGGAACTTGAAGTGTTGAAGACATTTTTAGTAATCAGCCCCTCTGTACTGTTTCCTGTATGACTGTTAACCGGTTTTGATCTTGTCGAATGTACACTTGGTTTCTTGGTTCGAATCTGGGTCAGCGCATGGATATTTGTAAGCGTATGGTATAGAGGCGGCTGGTGCACCTTAAATATCTGACGTAGCCGAAAGTCCTCACGTTGGGTTGGTGTGGAAGTTTGGAGAGTGGGATACCAGCTCAGGCATTGTCTCCTCATCTGACCGTGGTTCGTTGTTAATAGTCCGTTGTGCTGCTCTAGTAAAACTTTAATTAAAATTACTTTACTTTTCCAGTATACACTTGCATACTTGTCGCACACTTGCTTTCCAAAAGTTAAGCGATGTAAATTCTGAGCTTCTAAATGCGTACTTCGAGTGAAACTCAGTGTGGTTGTAGAAGGGAATATGCAAATATCATACGTTGGGCCCAATCAGAATTTACGATACAGAAATATGCAAATTAGGCATTGGTTTTAGCCGCCGCATTTCTGAAACCTTTCAGATGAGTTTAAACGTTCATAGAAACCTTTTAAGGCTATTTTGGTTGTTCGTGGATTAGATAAGCACAAGGCTCAAAGAAGACGACTGGATGATTCTCAACGCTGGCGAGATGTGATGTACCTTGAGGCAGGGTAGTGTATTAAATACGTCTATATTTTTTTTGGTGTGGACCACTCTAATGATTTCTCGTCTATGGAAGCAATTTCAAACCAGTGGGTCAATTGTCCGGAGACATGTTTCCGGTCGCCCAAGGATTATCACACCCTCTGATAATAAATATGTCTTTATTGGTTAAGCACAATCTACAAGCAACCGCGTGAACTCTTAGAGCAATGGTTGCTACAACAACTCTGCACTATCAACCTGCGAGTGAAACACGGCATACGTTGATTCTTTCCCATGTGTATCTATATCTTCTGTATCATCAAACTTTGTTTGTGTGTATGTCCATTACTTGACGTAGTCCGTTTCGTGTTTAGCGCAGCTTGCCTAATTATGGCTTTATCGCCACAAAATCAACCAGAGGGTTAAGGATGCCTCCTCAATTTTACAGTCGGAAAAAGCAAATGTACTGTATGTTTGTATATCGGTCTTGGCAAAGATACTCGTAGTGGTTTGAATTCACTTTGAGTAAAAGGTCCCAGTCTAATTAGTGCCTTTGTGTGACAAAAATAACCGCAGACTGATTAACTTAACCACTACTTTTAAGACTCCCTTATATTTTATGTTCAATTCAAGGTTCAACAGGTTCTGGGTTCGAATTGAGCTTATAGGGTTTTCCCACAGCACTAGTAACATGCTAGTTATAGGCGGGGCAGGTTCGATTATTGTAACTTATCCTCGGTCTATTTCTCTCTTCTGTATCAGTTATCCTTATATTGTGTGTATATGTTCATTATTTCAGGTTGTCCGTCTTGTGTTTGGCGCAGCTTGAACAAACGTGATCCTTATACCATAAAACCAAACAAACCAAACCAATGTGAATTATATAAGGGCACTTTAAATTTTTGCGTGAGAAGTAGACACGTTTGTCTTGGTAAACAAACAAAAATTAGTATATCCAGGACCTTTTTAAAGGTTTCATCACCATATACATTTTTTGTATGTTGGATTAGTGTCGTATGAAATAGTTGTGTATTTCTTGGTTTAATGCTTAATTAAAAGCAATTTAATCGTAAAATGTTCAGTGGGTTGAACCAAAACTTATGTGCCTTGAGTAGTAGAAACTCGGCAAATTTATAAAGCATAACCACATTTTTTTTTCCATGACAAAATTCCATTCTTGCCGTTATACCTATTAGATTGTCAACAACTAGCAATGCGACCGGATTAACTCACGAAATTATACTTTTCCATTTGTGTCTAATGGTGAAGAAAGAAACGAGTTTTCAGCTCTAAGTGCTGGTCGTCCTAGCACTAAGCGCTAGTTGAAAATTATAGGAATTGGTGGGATTTACTCTCAACAATTGTTTTTGCAGCACTTTAATGGTGTGTAAAATGGTTGCTCTGGAAGGGAGATAGAAATATGTTGAGAATGTTTTTCCTTCTTAAAAATGATGGTTCGTCACAACGGTTGGAAGTTATTGATAATGTTTTTTAACAGCCTTTTTACAAACTGCCTGAATTCCACAGAGTCATTGTAGACGAGGAGATACACTGATAAGACTGTTGTAAAACTGGTAGTCAAATATCGAAATCTGATGCGATGAAAACAAGACGATAAAAAATATCAATAGCTATTTCGGTGAAGCAAAAAACGCAAATGTTCATCAGTGATAAATAATGTAAAAAGCAATACGTCCACCTTCATCAGGGATGAAAAATGTCAATATCTATTTCGATGGAACCTTCATCAGTGATAATATATGTCAATGGCTATTTTGGTGGAACAAAAATTCCACCTTCATCAGGGATAAAAACATGTCAATAGCTGCTTTGGTGGAGCAAATCATTCATTAGAGATAAAAAAATGTTAATAGCTATTTTGGTGGAGCAAAACGCCCTTCTTCATCAGAGATAAAAGAAATGTCAATAGCTAGTTCGGTAGTGTAAAACTTCCATCTTCATCAGGGATAAAATACATGTCAATTAGTATTTCAGTGTAGCAAAAGCCTACCTTCATCAGGGATAAATAATATCGATAGTTTTATAGGTGGAGAAAAACGTCCATCTTCATTAGGGGTAAAAAATGAAGGTTAATAGCTATTTCAGTGGATCAAAACGTATATCATCATCAGGGATAAAAAATGTCAATAGCCATAGTCACGGAAATTGGTTGTTGTTTTCTTACACCCATATAACTATTGGTATGTTTAATCATTTTGTTTTCATAATTATTATTATTTTTTTAATTTTAATATTTGGATGTAGCGTTTCAAAATTTTTCGACTGAAAATCCAAATGGCGTCTCTGAAATGCAAAAAAGTATACAGCTTACAATAACAGATAAACAACACCTCTGCAAAAGGATTATATATGTCTCATGGCAGTAATAAAAATTATAGATACAAGATAACTATAAACTAACAAGACGATTCTGTTTTCCAAACAAGTTTATTTTTCATATACATCAAAACTCACATAAACATAGTGATAACGTAATAACAAAATTCCTAGAAATCAGTTTATGAGACAAGTTACGTATGTTAGTACAGCCGAGCGATATATATGAAATACGAAACGTTTTATAGCATTCGAAACGTAGCGAAGACAAGCTCGACAAAATATCAAAGGATGAATGGATAATTCTTTATGCCCTTAGAGTTCTCCATTTAGTTTGGTTTAAAAGGAAAGGCTAAAAATAGTAAAATAATACTAAGAGGGTTTTCGAAAAAAAATTACATTTGCATTTTATCTGTTGGTATATTTTTGCTGAATGTCATGACTTTAATGAAATAATATTAAATAGGTAATTCAAAAGCATTTGATTTCAGATCCCTTTCTTCAAATCTGCAAATATAGGGCCCCTTGAAAGGTTTTAATGACAGACCCTTTTCAAAGGAGGTGGTTGATAGTTGAATTAACGTCTTACTGGAACAACACAACGGGCTACAGCTATTACCGACGGTCCAGAACCAAATGCCTGAATAAAAGATCCGAGGATAACATCTCGTAATTTTTAACCACAGTTAGATAACGAAGTCACACCTGAACTGGCACCCCATTCTCCATACTTCGACACCTCATCAACTTGAGGACATTTGAGACCTTTTCAAGGGGAGCTTGAGAATCTCTGAAGTAAATAATTTCGGTTTCCTCCAAACCCTACTTTATCCAGGCTTAATTCCAGGCCAAGTCATCACAGATGTTTGTGTAATAATCTGAATTTATATTTTGACTTTATTCTATAAATTTCGAAATGGGTAATGGGTAATTGGGTAATTTCGAATAATAATGTGATCTTGATAATAATTTATTATTTCGAAATCAAAAGAATGAAAAACATTTATGCTAAACAATTTTTATACATTTAAATTTTACAGTATAAGCGAATCTATATATATAATTCTCTTACGTGGCACGCAAAAAAGACGTTATTTGTTATCGCGTTTTGGCAACATTGTACGATTATTTGTTTACCACGTAGCCTCGCGCCTCAATTGAATTTATAGCGTTATCGGATGAAATTTTATTGAAAAAAAAAAAAAAAAAGAATTTTAGTCGAGCTGTTGCAGTTTATAACTAGAAATCAAAGACATCGGAGGATCTTTCCAGGGCCATTTAAAAAACGGTTCTTTTCAAGGCCAACCATTATAGTTCAACAAGACGCTTGCACTACAACTTTCGACAACAAACTAAATGAAAAAGTGTGGGTGGCTCGAGTGCTGGGGAAATGTACACATAAACAACATACTGGGTATTCAATTTCCAAAGCAGCGCTCATATTTCGAGTCAAAATTTGCTCAAAGGTTTCATTTGAATTCTGATTCCGGAGGTACTGTATATATCTTTTCTGTAATATACCAAATTTAGATTTGAAAAATATTTTTTTGGTATATGATCTTTTTTAAACAATCCCTTCTGCTAGGACACATGTCTTAATGGCGAAGCGAGCATAGGTTCGCGCAGTGAACGAACGAGGATTGCAAGGCAATCCTCCGGGGGTTGGCGAGCGGTAGCGAGCAGGGGGCGGGCCCCCTAGTGTTAATTTAATACACGTGGTGACAAAACTCGTGACTCAGCTTGACAAAATCTGGTTCACCAGTTACCCAAACAAAAATAGTTACTTGGAGCAGGAACTCGTTAACTTTTTTTCTGAGACACAAAATTCTTATTTTCCTGATGATGGAAAATACATTGTAGTTTAAAAGATATATTACACTAATCAAAATTATTATTTTCTGACCTAAAATCTAATAGTTATTCTCTAAAAAGCTGAGCACTAAAATAGTCTTTTTGTCAGTTAACCTTGCCGATGAGATACACCTTGACGGACGAGATATTTCGTCATTAGAAGTGAACGATTATTAGAAGAAAACTGATCAGATCCTGATCTCGTCATCATAAAAAAAAATGGCAATATTGGATAATGAGAAATCTTGTCATTAGTGAAATTAGCCAGATCTTGATGGACGAGATACCTCGTCAGTAAAATTGGCAAAATTGTATGATGAGATATCTCTTCATTAGTAAAATTTGTCAGATTTTGATGGACGAGACTTCGTGTCAGTAAAATTGTCAATATTGGAGGATGAGATATATCTTCATTAGTAAAATAAGTCAGATTTTGATGGACGAGATATCTCGTCATTAAAATTGGCAATATTGGATGATGAGATATATCGTAATCAGTAAAATCAACCAGATTTTGATATACGAGATTTCGTGTCAGTAAAATTGGAAATATTGGATGATGAGATAGATCGTCATTAGTAAAATAAGTCAGATTTTGATGGGCGAGATATCTCGTCAGTAAAATTGTCAATATTGGATGGTGAGATATATCTTCATTGGTAAAATTAGTCATATCTTGATGGACGAGATATCTCGTCATTAAAATTGGCAATATTGGATCATGAGATATATCGTAATCAGTAAAATCAACCAGATTTTGATATACGAGATTTCGTGTCAGTAAAATTAGCAATATTGGATGATGAGATAGATCGTCATTAGTAAACTAAGTCAGATTTTGATGGGCGAGATTTCTCGTCAGTAAAATTGTCAATATTGGATGGTGAGATATATCTTCATTGGTAAAATTAGTCAGATCTTGATGGACAAGATATCTCGTCATTAAAATTGGCAATATTAGATGATGAGATATATCGTAATCAGTAAAATCAACCAGATTTTGATATACGAGATTTCGTGTCAGTAAAATTGGCAATATTGGATGATGAGATAGATCGTCATTAGTAAAATAAGTCAGATTTTGATGGGCGAGATATCTCGTCAGTAAAATTGTCAATATTGGATGGTGAGATATATCTTCATTGGTAAAATTAGTCATATCTTGATGGACGAGATATCTCGTCATTAAAATTGGCAATATTGGATCATGAGATATATCGTAATCAGTAAAATCAACCAGATTTTGATATACGAGATTTCGTGTCAGTAAAATTAGCAATATTGGATGATGAGATAGATCGTCATTAGTAAACTAAGTCAGATTTTGATGGGCGAGATTTCTCGTCAGTAAAATTGTCAATATTGGATGGTGAGATATATCTTCATTGGTAAAATTAGTCAGATCTTGATGGACAAGATATCTCGTCATTAAAATTGGCAATATTAGATGATGAGATATATCGTAATCAGTAAAATCAACCAGATTTTGATATACGAGATATCTTGTCAAAACTTCTTGGAGGGTAAATGAACTTCTGCTCTACGCCAACAATAATATATTTTTTGGTGTGCCGCAAAGTTTTAGAAAGATCCTACATGTGCCCATGAGGTGAAAAAGGTTGAAAAATCGTTGGTCCAATCGAATTAAAAATAATAACCGATCACCAACCATTGATGGTCCATCAGAAAAATCCCATTCCCATTTTCGCGCATGACAATAATAAACCCACGCTGTGTGAGGCTGAAACTTACCTCTTTCGGGGACCGTGTATCCAAGAAGGTGTGAGTGTTGACACTCGCTGAAGGTTCGCGTGGAAGAAGTTTGGGCGAAGCCAGGCAGCGAGAGAAATAAAGCTTTCGGAATTGTTTCGCGATGTGAACTGAGCGTGGAAAGCGACTCGGTAGAGGCAGAGAATAGAAACGCTCGAAGGGGATCGTTCTCAAATTATCACAGAGATGGTATCTTTTGAATTTTCAAAGGGCGTTTGAGTAATTCGTATTGTTACATTGAAGAGATGCCGAGTTTTATGCAAGAGATTGCATACATTTTTTGTATCGGTCCAAATTTGTTCCTTGCGAACATCCAATTTTAATCTTTGGATTTTGTTAAAATCTTAAATTTTTGAAATTTTAAATTTTGATCTTAAATTTGTTTTACCTATGTGTTTGTTGGTTCTTGCGCGCTTTTATTTTTTGACACTGAACTGAAAGTTAGTAATTTGTATTCAAATACACAATTAACACTCTACTAGAACATTCTGGAATTTAAAAAAGGAATATTTCCGTATCAAATAAATGGGAAATATCTATGCATAGTTTTTATCTCCTTTCTACTGCTGCATTACAACAGAATACCACAAGCTAAATATATGAATTTAAACACTAATAAAAATCGTTTACAGTACAGAAATGAAATTCATACTTTTTAATGAATAATTGTAGTCTCATAAAATATAAATTAGACTTGTTTCTTTGCATTACAAAATTGTTTTGTAAAATATCTCTCTTTTATTTTGTCAACAACATATGAAAGGGATTTTTAGCGTAAACAAACAGATAAACGGGATACAAGGATTTTACTTCTTGTAGTCCAATGTTATTGCTCTGTAGAAAATATAGCCGTGACGTCATTTCTGGATTACGCTAAGTAAACACTTTCTACCATAATAACACCCATAGAGTCGTCTATATTTTACTTTAAAGAAATCTTATAGTGTAGCAAATATTCTGACTTCGCGAATGATGTTTTTTTTCTATGGACTTTTCAGCAAAAGTTTAGACAATCAGTTTGTCATTCTGCCAATCTATTTTGGAATCGTTTGAAAAATGGTTATGTTTTCCTTTTTAATTTAAAACTTTATATCGATGGTTGATTTGGTGTTTTGGTTGAATCGCTGTACGTTAATTTTCTTTTGGAAATGGAAAACAAATTGATCTCAGTATTTTGTCACAGACAAAAAACCATCAGGTCTATAAACAAGTACGTTACCCTTCGTAACCATGGTTACCAGTTATACTCTTCTAATTTTATTTAACTTCAAATTATTTTTTCTGTCAATTTAATTTATTTGCATACAAAGTAACAAATTTAAATCAAATTTCTGTACTATCTGCTGTCTATTAAAAGAATTTTATTTTCATAATAATTTGTTTATTTAAAAAGGAGGGTAAGGAAGTCACTGCGGCTTACTGAATATTTGCACTGCGCTAGCGACATGTGAGTTATAAACGGAACAAGTTTGATTATTTCCTGTGTCTATTTCTCTTTTCTGTGTCTGTAAAACTTTCTTTGTGTGTATATCTACATTTACTTAATGTTATTTGGAGCAGTTTGGACAAATACGGCCCTTGCACCATCACTAAAACTGTGACTCAACAATATAAAATATTTCAAAATATAGAATAGTATAAAAAAATTGAATTGGTTGTTTAAGAAACCCCATTGGTCAGGTGAGAACAATTTTTGGGAAATTGAGAAAAAACTGATTCTATGTTAACCGACAACCTCTATATTATTATTTCTAATAAAATGTATTGTTTGGAGTTTAATACAATCTTTGTGCTCAATGGAGATCTCAAAAGATAAATAATTCAATTGTTATGGATTTTTAAAGTCAGTTGATTTATGGGGTTTCTCAAATACATATACTTTTGGCAAAAAGTAATTGCTTTCTAAACTGTATTAGATAAAAAGTACACTTAGTACATCTCTTATATGAATTTTAAAACAAGTAGAAACATTAAATAAATATGAAACACAAATAATATTATTTAGTTCTATGAATAAGAGTGGTATAAATGGTGAAAACTAATTTATTCATCAGTGGCGTAGTTCTCTGGCAACTGAGAATTAGATGTAACTGTAGAACACTTGTGAACTATCTCTTTGTAGAATGCTTGAATGTGTTTCCTTCATTTGGGATTTATTTCATCAGTTTATTTATATCTTCAATTTTTTTTTCTTGTTGATGGGAATTTTCCCACTTGGATATACTGGTTCATTTGGGAGCGACAGAAGCAGCTTTTAATTGTTGTTAAACCGAAAAGTGTAAAACCATCACTAAAAGGTTTTGTGATTTAAAGATCCTAATGTTTGAAAGAGTGTGAAAACTGCATGAACTGCGAGATTTAAAAGCGACTTTCTCATCCTTTGGAACTTTACGCCTATACGTCACTTTTTTCTCGACTAAGGTCTGATAAAGGCGTCTACCTCTGAAGAATAGAATTTTTCCGAAAACTCGATTTCGACAAAAAGTGACATACGGTTTCTCTAACAACCGATTCAATTAGGCAACCTATTTTAAACTTCATAGGCAAACTTGGGTATAGCAAATTGGAAAATTTCGAGTAGCAACGATAATTTCAAGTGACATTTTCGCTTTATCTTAAGTAACAAAAGTAATGGAAATATATTGTAAATGCTTTATTAGCTAGCGACAAGGGAAAGAAAAAAGCAATGTAGAGATTGTTAAGTATAGTAGGTATTAAAAAGTAATGTCCTACGGGTAAAATGAGCCTGTGCAAATACCAAAAATCATTAGTATACCCTAATGTGGTATTTAAGCATGGGCCAGGAAAACCTCCTAGTGTTTTAAACAATGTAAAACCTGTTTAGATGGATTTGTGTAAGAAGTAACTTCTTTCTATGTGTTTAGATGGTAAAACCCAAAACGCGCTAATGAACCATTCAACGGTATGGTGTGGCAAAAATTGCCAAAATTTAACGGTGCGTTCTGACACACTATCTTTTGGAGTAAATGATACTGTTATTGTTTCTAATGATGACTATAAAGGACTTATTGATGTGTTCATTGAATTGTGACTATCAGCAGGTAATTACAATTACAATGGCTTGTGTGATCTCGATAGCTTACAAATTAAGAAGGCTACGAAAGCAAAACCGCTTGTGTAAAAACCAAAGAAAAATTATCAGAGCCTCCAAAAAGCAAAAAACAAGACAAACATGAACATGCGGAGAGTAAAACATACAAAAGTAGAGAATGTTAAGTGTATGTTTAGTACAGAACATTATTTTTAAAGGAACTAAATTTTCTTTTTCAATTTACCAAAATGAAGTTTTTCTGTTATTTATATTATCTTCACAACTTCTATCTGAAAAAAATATTCAATTTTTTCTTAGATATTTTGTATAAATGTTTATTAGTCACTGTATTGTGCATTGAACCTCAAAAAAAATTTTGTAACTGCAATAAAATTTTTTATTTTGTAAGATAATGAGATAAAGTTAGAGTTTTTTTTTTGGATAATTTTTCCATATTTGATATCATTATTCAGATTGTATTATTATTATTCCTAAATTTTTTTGGTTTAATGCACTTGTCAAATGTAAACGAAGAGTTTGGCACAAAAAACAAACAACAAAATAGGTGCAAAATTTAAATTGCTATCAGTGTTATTAGAAACCTTTCATAAAGTCATTATTTTTGATTAAATATTGATTTAAAAAAAAGTTATGTTTATAAAAATTAAATGTTATCCTCGAAACATTTGTATTGTGCAAATAAATCATTGATAAAAATATTAAAAGGATTCAAGCAGTATTAAAGAATAAAAGTTTTGGGATGTTCGCCTACCTTAATAGGGATTCTAAGTTCGAACTCAGGAGACAATAGGGCTTCTGAGATTCAATAAATCCATTTAAACTGCACTACATATTTTCGATACCATATGTTTGAGATTCTTAAGATATATTTAGTTGAATGTTAGATTCCTTGTTTAAAACATATATAAATCATCAACACGTGCGTATTAAATTTGAAATTTATCAAGGCAATCAAAATTTAAATTGCTCTTAATTTTCGTGACTTTTAAGTTTTTGTGAAAAACGTTCTGTGTAGTTTCTTTTTAATATTGAATTTGAGTTATCCACTTGAAATTCAAGTATTTTATTAATACAAAAGACAGATAACGAACCATTATTTCTTTTAAGCATTCTCATTTCTACAGAGGCTGTTCGGACATTTTTCGAACGATTTTAATGGACTGAATATCAATTTTTTACATGAAATTTTTGTGTTTTAAATATTTGATTTGATAACTTATTATTAACTATCTTTCTACACTTTATTTTCCACAGTAATAATGACTTTTGTAGTATCGACAGAAGAATTTTGTCCCATTCTTGTTCCACCTTTTTGCAAAGCCCTTGAATGGTTTTCGGTCGACTTTTCTATAAGACTCCTTTAAAAGTACAAAAGCAGAAAGTTCACGTGTGAAAGATTTAGCAGGAAAATCAGTAGAGGTGACTTGATACAAGTTTCTTGTTCCATTTTTACAAGAATTTCATATTGGATTTAGATCTGTGGCTGCTTGCTTTATCCTGATGCAGCTCTACTGATTGTTGACACTATGCTTAACGATATAGACTTTCTTTTTTGAATATTGGGGATAAATATGATGTTGATAGTATCTGGAGTTTATTTTTACATTTGTTTCTATTCTCTTTACTTTTAATTTTCCGTTAAGTGCAAATCCGACAGCAATCATAAATCCCTCTGAGAAAGTTTCTTTAGATTCTTTGAACCATGTTTCAAGATATTTCTTTCTTCTCTCTAATGATAATAAAATATTCTTTTTTATTGCAATCCTTTAAATACACTCACGCCCCGTCTATTGTCAAAAACTTTTTCAATTTGTCTCCAGCTAAATGCTTCTCATACAGAATTCTGCAACAAGTTCTACGTTCTGCAATATGTCGACGATAAACATTGTATTTTTCACTTTTTTAAAATTCAAATCACATTAATTAATTTTATTTACAGATGAAACTGAACACTTTTATGACTGCAATAGTCCTTTGACTTGGCGTATTCTCATTTAAAATTAAAGATTTTGCCTTAAAAAAGTACTCAGAAATTATTATTATTATTTTTTTGGATACGTATTTTTAGGTAGTTTTCCTCTTTTTAACGTTTTTTCTCTTTTCATTAATAATATTTCTTATCATATCTATAGATATAAAAAAATCGTGACTTTTACATTGTTTTTGAATAAATAAACATAATTCTCTTAGGAAAGAGCGCAAACATAACCTTCCATCTATTGCTTATTTAAAAGCGCCATTTCGAAAGTAAACAAAACTCGGGAGTTAGCAGACGATAAATTATACATTAACTATTTAATTGCTGAAAAAAAATGTAATTATTTCGTATCATACAATTTTTTCTACAGCTCAGATTTTTTACAAAAAATTTCCGATTAGCATCTGCATATTGTACAAGAGCAATTGGTTACATGTAATGCATGTATGGCATAAAATGCTGAAATAATTTTAATAAAACATTTATCCTTTGCGTTTAGTTTCCCACAAATTTCTTCTTGATTTAGCTGTGGGAAAAATTATAGTTATAATACAATAAAAGTTTTAAAATCGTATAAGCTGAACAAATATATTTCCAACGGGTTTGTATTTAGTGCATTTTCTTTGCCGTAAACATAATTTTCTTATTTTTAAAAATGCGATGTCAAAATTACGTATCGATCGATATACTGTTTTTTTTTTTTTTTTGCCGATTTAATTTATGTTACGAAGGTGCCGATGTCCCTAAACATAAAGAAAACATTAATTATAATCTCTTTTTATCAGATTAATAGATTTTTATCGAAAAAAAAAGGGAATTTAGCATATACAATATTAATACCATCACTAGGCACGTGTCCCGGGAACGTGTAACGATCGATATGAAATGGCGACGGCGTCGATCATTACTTAATTTTGGACGTGATGTAACAATAATCTCAATAAGATTGTAAAGAATTTCGTTTTTGTATTTGTTTTTTTAAATAATATTTTTCTTTCATTTTTATTTTCTGCGTTATGGCTGTAATAATCCTTTGAATATATTTTTTAAATGAAACAGATTTTTAGAATGTTTTTTTTTTCCTGATTAATTTTATAGGAATTATAATTTTTCCTGGAGTTTTCAAGGATAAAGTTATTTTTATTTTATGATCAGGTTTTCCTTTTTGTATGATGTGTAAATATATATACTGCTGTTTGTAAAAAATGCAAAACCATGAAGGAGTCGCCAGAATTAAATGAAATTTAATACACAAACGGCTTGTATTAGTACAAATAAAAATGAATAAATTTTCAAAGCAAAAAAAATATAAAGTGTCCGAAATCAGTATTTGATGTAGCCACCACGCGCTGCAATAAGTGCAGCTATACGACGTGGCATGGAGTTAAACAGATGTTGAATGTCTGCTTGTGGAAGAGAATTCCATATTGTTTGTATGCGCACCCAAAGTTCGTCTTTTGAAGCTGTAGGACGCGGATCACGAGCGACGTGTCGACCAACCAAATCCCACACATGCTCGATAGGCGACATATCCGGCGAATAAGTAGGTCAAGGAAGAAGTTGCATGTGTTGGGCTGAAAAGAAGTCTCGAACATTCCTTGCAACATGTGGGTGTGCATTATCCTGTTGAAAGATAGCTGCAAGGATGCCTTGAAGGAAGAGAACGACTTCGGGCTCAAGCACTTCACGGACGTACTTGTTGCTATTCAGATTACCCTCAATTCGTACAAACTGAGATCGTCCATGATACGAAATCGCACCCTAGACCATAACTCCGGGTGTTCGGCCACTATGACGTACGATAACGCACTCTGGAAGGTATCGTTCACCGGCATAGCGTCTAACACGAATGCGGCCATCATGGTTCCACAAACTAAACTACACTCTAACAGAAAAGACAACTTGTTGCCTATCAGCCCGCCAGGCCCTGTGCTCATGAGCAGACGCAACCGTCGATGGTTTGGCGTGAAGGGGATCCTGTATAAAGGAATCCTTGCACGCAGTCCACGGTGCAGCATCCTGACCATCAACAGAGAAAAGTTCCTCGGAAAAAAATATCTGCTCCTGCAAGGAAAACTATTTGTGTGGGAGATCTACAGGAGGATGAAGCTCCTATACCTTTAATTTCTAGTAGACCCGCTTAATGGAAGAGACGACAAGAAGATGCAGATCTAGCTGCCAGGAGGAAGATGACACTTCTTTGCATCACTCCCTGAGACCTTACACAACTGAACGTGAAGAAGACAAGATCTCGAGTGTACATACTATGCAGTCGCAACCACAGAATTTCGAAATTGATTATTTGGTGATAGAAAGGTATCAATAAAATAGTAAATGTCGAAAATCGTGAACAAGTGAGATGATGGAAGCTTCTTTACTGAGAACAAGTTTAAGGTGTAAGAGCAAGTTTCCTCTGTCAACGATATTGTGCTCAAGCCAACTCCCCCTAAAGAAAGGCGAAATGTCTTCTACTTTAACGAAGACTTCTCTAAATATTTTTGCTACTAAATACAACATATTTATTTGAGATTATTTTAGTTTTTTTTTCTGTTTTTTGTTTTATTCATTCATTTTAGATTGTTTAATATAGTTCATTTTTCTGTTGAGTCACAAGAGAGTATATAAAATAAAATTTCATTACTTTGTTTCATATTTGATTTGTCATTGTGGTACTCTTGAGACCCCTTGGGGGTCGCATTGTCCTAAATCCACTCCCTATTATGTACACAAATCAGGTGGTGGGCAAAGTGACCCCATTATGCCAGGTGACTTTGCATACCTTATTTTTATACTAAAATAGTAAAAAAATGAAGAACTGTTGATGGATCAGGGTGTCATCAGGGAAGAGCCTGACCAAATATATCAATATCAGAGTAAGAATAAAGTGAGTGCATGGAGCAATAACAATAAAGTTTCGTTTCAAATACAGAAGTCAATAATAAGAGAACGAATATGCAAATAATAGATTCTTCTTTGGTAAAGCGTTTCTTTGCTTAAGAGTTTCTACATTTCATATCAAAGAGAGCATTACATTTTTAACTATATATTCAGCTACCGTATAAAGACATTAAGAGAATTAAAAGTTTTAAAAATGAATTTCTTATAAGATTTTTCTACAAAGCTAAATTCTTGCTTGTTGTTTTGTAATATAACGTGCTTTCTGTAAGTATTCCTTATTGGGAAACCGGAAAAAAAAATTTTGTAGTCTTTTTTACATAATTTTACGATCCGTCCAAGCAAAATAAACTTTATAATTAAAATGATTACAATATCCATCCATTGACCACATACACTGACGAGCCAAAACATTATGACCATCCCCACATTTTTCAATAAACTCGTCTGGATGACGAGGAGGGCACGTGATTTAGTGAGAATGGTTTTTAACTGCTGCTGGAGAAGGTAAGTAATCATTCTTGCACTTACTTTTGCGAGTGATGGGAAAGGCTGCTGATCTAAGCGAATTCGACAGAGGGCAGATCGTAATGGCCCGAAGACTCAGGGACAAGTATCACCGAAACTGCACGACTAGTAGGTTGTTTACGATCTGCCGTTGTTGGTATTCATGCGAAGTGGATAAATGACAGTGACACCAGCATTAGACGTCAAGGTGTTGGTCGTCCACGCGTCATCAAAGAAAAAGGACGTCGGAGACTGTCCCGCTTGGTAAAGCAAAATCGACGCGAGACAAAGGCTCAGCTGATAGCCCAATACA
>OX375875.1:109242190-109413838 GCA_947359465.1 Metellina segmentata
AAAAGATGATTTCTTTGGAAAGCAGATCCATATTCAACATAGTTTTAGAACCTCCATGAATAACAACCAACAAACCGACATTGACATTTCAATATTGTGCAGAAACTACATAGAAAACGTTGATGCGAAAACTAATAAAAATTTGATTTATCAACTGTTATTGGAACACCTGTATAATCATGTCTTTTACTTTTGTTATTCAAAAAACCTATAAGCATATTCCATGAAACTTCTAATTTAAAATCTCAATAAAAACTATTTCCCTCCACATTGCGTGTGTGTATTCATTGCTACAATTTCAATATATTTTTACCTCATGTTTAAGATTCCTCTTTCCTTGGGGTGCAGAATACTGCCATTTTGCCAAGGTGTAACAAAAATCAAAACTGTTCATATAACTTCACATTTATTTCAGGCTCACAAATCATTCCCTTACGAAAAGTTTTTATAAAGTTCCATAAAACTCAATAGAAAAACAAATTTCGTTTCGATAGGGAAAAATTCTAGAAGATTTGTATAGAGAAATAACGAACTCTCCTATTCTATAGAATTTTATTAGTATAGAATTCTATAGAAAAGTAAAGTCGCGAAACAAGAAATGAACTTCTATAGAATTAGTTATATAGAGGTTTCTATATGCATTCAATAGATTTCTATAGACCTTACTTTGTATAGCTTTTAGAAAAAGGTTTCTACTGACATTATATTGAGATTTCTGTTGACCTCTATAAAACTTACTTTATAAAGCGTATAAAAAAAATGGACTATATTTCAATTGGATTATAGACCACATTCTACAGATAATTTCGTAGAATCGTATAGATCAGGGGTGGGTACACATGAGGTCAATAAGAACCGCATTCAGGTATTTCATTTTTTAAGAGCCAAACAAACCATAGTTACATAGTTTTTAAAACACGCATTCAAATTTAATTTAATTTATTTAATATGGTTATATATTCTACATACAGTCCTGAGTGCTAAGAAAATATAATCAAGAGAAAGAAAATACAAAATAATTATTTCAAAATTTTAACAATAAAAATAAAATATCTCTCTATAGTAAAAAAATCTTACCGACGCCGCAAGATTGAAAACTCGTTTTTTTCGCTCGATTCTTAGACGGTTTCCCGAGAAAGTACGGATCAGGAAATTACAAAATTAACATGGTCTGTTCAAAATTGTACAGGAAACAACATGGAGAAGATTGTTTTTCCGATGCGACAAATAGTTTAGGGTGCAACTAGTGTCAAAGTCGAAAAAAACGAAATTTCTAACACAAGAGTATGAAAATTTCAAAACGTGAACACAAATTTTCAGTCTTTAGCTGTGAGTTTTGTTTCTAGAGTACCTCTAAACATGAATTTTTGCACCTCACCAAGTGTTTTTAGAAATTTCAAATTTATTCTTGATATTTTTTTGAAATTCGGGAAAAATCGGGACGTTTTTGTTAAAAAAATCATGTCTATAACTTAATGCTATTAGTTTTTAAAATTGAAAACATCACAGGATTGTAAAATTGGCTAATAAATAAATTCGATGCAATTAAAAGTTGGTCATACAAATTTCGGAATTTTTAGATCGTAATTTCTGATACAAAATTAAAACTGCATATCTATAGCTTAATACTATTAGTTTTAAAATTTGAAAATACCACGTGAAGGCTTAGAATACACTCTTTCTAATAGTATAATTATTTGCAAAATTGGTTTGGAAATAAATTCGATGCGATGATAAGTATAATTTCGTGATAGTGTACAGTTCATCGCGGAGTTGAAATGTGAAACGGCTTTGGTAAAACTCGCTGTGACGTCATGGCCAGGGAAGTCCAATCAGGAATATACGAATTATTAAGGTAGTTTCGATGTCGGAGGATTGAAAACTCGATTTTTTTTTCGCTCCATTTTTAAACTGTTTCCCGAGAAAGTATTCATCAGAAAATTACGAAATTAATATAGTTTGTTCAAAACTGTATAGGGAACAAGACGGAGAACGTTTTTTTTGTGATACGGCTACAAAAACACATTCACATCTGACCCTCACGAAGACGCTTGCGAAAGGAGTGTGGGTTTGCGTAGCAATCACCGGGGGTTGGCGAGCAGGGGTGGATCCCTCTAGTAATATATAAAAATGTATTTATAAAAAGTATAAAATTTAAAGAAGACTTCTGTGAGATGATGATTAGTCAACTGAGTACTATATTTCGACTTCACGAGCTTCGTTGTAGAGTACAAAGATTCACAGCAATATGTTTCACCCAAAATCGAATTTTTAAACAGCGAGCAGCGTTTTTTAAGTGAGGATATTTTGATTTTCGCATGAGTTTTCAAAATTTAATAATAAAAGTAGATTTGTGCTGCGTTTGCAATGTAGGCCTGATACTCTTTCATCTCTAATAACTCAATTATCATCCGCTTTTTCAACAAGTATTATTTTAGAAATTAGATATTCATATTCAATAATATCACAAATAAATGGGTTCACAAAATATGTAAAAGTAGATTTCAAACTTTTCAAATCTTCAAGCCTATGTTTGACATTTGCTTCCAATTTTTCTCTGTATTCGTCAAACTTTTCTTCTCTTTGATATTAATTACACTGCTGGCCACCCAAATTGCAACACCAAGAAAGACAAGAGATATCATAACAAATTTATTTTGTAGATAACATGTTGACCAAGTATCAAATGATTAAATTTATAGACTTCTATGAAGTGTGGTTCCTGAGAAAATCAGTAGCCAGAGTAACCGCCATTGTTGGAGATCACCGCTGCCACACGCCTCGGCATTGATTCAAAGAGACTTTGGAAGTGTTCTTGGGGTACAGCAGACCAAGCAGCTTCCACACGTTGCCAAAGTTGATCTGGTGTGGCAGCTGGGGATATAATATGGGTCAATCGTTGAGCAACCATGGACCACATATTTTGTATCGGCGAAAGATCCGGAGAGCGAGCTGGCCAGGGAAGCAATTCAATCTGGCGATCGACGAAGAACCCCCTTGGACAATGCGTGCCAAGTGTGGTCGCGCATTATCCTGTTGAAATATGGCTGTGGGCAAGCCCTGAAGGTAAGGAAGGACAACTGGCTCCAACACCTCGGATATGCAGCGCTGGCTGTTTAAAGTACCGACAATGCGTACTAGAGGAGTCCGAGAATGATATCCAATTCCACCCCATACCATAATACCCGGTGCAGGACCAGTGTGGCGGTGCATAACGCAGCTGTTCAGCATCCTCTCTCCACGGTGTCTCCAGACTCGAATCCTACCATCGTGGTGTTGCAGACAAAAGCGTGACTCGTCAGTAAAGACAATTTCATTCCATTCTGCCGTCCACATCCTTCTTTCATCGCACCATTGGCGGCGGAGACGTCTGTGGTTCTTCGTCAAGGGTAGACGAAGCAATGGACGTCTTGCGGACAGACCACTCTGCTGTAAACGGCGTCGAATGGTACGCGCAGACACTGGATGATGCGTTACAGACTGAATGTGCTGTGCTATGGTTCGTGATGTGGCTGAGCGATCCGTCACTGCCATACGCACAATATGCCTGTCAACACGTGAAGTGGCGCACTGAGGTGGATGCGATCGAACACGTCGATCCGTCGTACCCTCCTGCATCCAACGATCACATATCCGCATTACAGTTGTTTGGTTTCGTCCAACACGACTACCGATTTCCCTGAAAGATAATCCACAATCTCGGTAGACCACTATACTTCCTCTGTCGAACTCGGATACTTGATCAAAAGATGATCGCTGTTTTGTACGAGGCATAATTGATCGTTTTTTTTGAAGAAAAAAAAACACAAGAAAAACACAATTGCCATACTTGAAATCGTCGAAATCTCCAAGCCTTAAATAGCGCTTTGAAGTGGCGCCACAGGCGCGCGTGATGTGCGTCTGCGCTGAAATTCTAATCATTTGCATATCTCACCTCCGCTAATGCCTGTTGTAAATTTCATATTATTTGCATGCTTCCTTCAGGGTGTTGCATTTACGGTGGCCAGCAGTGTATATTGGCTTTTACTCGTGGAAAACGATTAAATATTTTGTTCTTAAGATCATTCACAAAAAGCCAAAGTTTAGTTCGAAACTGAATTCAGTTTGTAACAAATCTATAATATTTTTTTCTTTTCTGTAAAGCCAAATTAAATGTCTGCAAATGTTCTAGCATGTCGGTAAGGAACATTAAATCAAAAAAGGCAAGTTTAATTTCCTAATTCTGAGTACTTTTCCCCCTTTTTCTTTAGTAACTGTTAAGATAGGATTTAGGAGTTCCACAAAATGGCTCAAAACATTGTAAGTTGACAGACATCTTACAACACACAATAGGGATAAATCACTGATCAATTAATTTGTTTCGTCATGCACTTGCAACTTTTCAAAAAAATTCTTAAATTGACAGTGTGTTTTTGCCATTTGTTGTAATTAAATTCATAATCTGCAAAACAATTTTCAACACAATTTCGCATTTGAAGTGCTCTGATATGAGATGCTCGTGGTGAATTATGCAGTGAAAAGAGTGGAATTTTCGAATCGTTGCTTAAAGGACCAATGAGACCTTGGTTTTTCCCTAGAATTGTAGGCGCTCTGTCAGTAGCAACACTTTTCAAGTTTATCACGAGGCAATTCCAACCTGTTCATTACTTCATCAATCGCATTTCTAAAATCGATGCCGCGAGTTGTTTCGGTAAGATTCTACTAGGTCTAATATTTATTACTTCACATTTACGTCTGCAGATACATAGCAGACTAAAACGGACAATTGTGAAACCACCTGAATGTCTGTTAACTCAACGAGAGCTAAACTAAATGCTGTTAAATTTTTCAATTACGACTTGAACGCTTCACTTTGACAATTCAACAAGATTCATGAGAAAAGTTATGGAAGAATAAAAAAAAAGGAATAAAATTTTCAATTGGAGCCGCATTTGTATACAGGGTGTCCCATAAATATTGATACAAACTTTAAGGGGAGATAGGACACATCAAAAGGATTGAGAATTGCATAGCAACTCATGACTGGAAACGTCATCGTACGCCGCTAGGTGGTACTGACCATAAGAGCGCTGAAGGGGAAACTGTTAAACTAGAAATAACAAAGAAAAAAACCCATGTAAAAATAAACGTTTCACTTAAACGTAAAATAAGAAAATACATTAAAAGGACATCAAGATAATCCGATCGATAACAGACTGAACCCCCCCCCCCGGCGAACATGAATGTTTGAGGTTGCTAAACCATTTTTAAGAAATAGGGGGGAAAAGCTTAATAACATCGATGTTTAAAAACATCGATAATTTTTGGGCGATATATTATGAACATCGATGTTTCGCTGTCGATGTCGCATACCTAGCGTGAATATGGGTACTTAAAGAGGTAGTAGGCATAGTGAGGGAAGGCCACGAGTGATTCCTACACCCTCCATGGAACAGAATGTGTTGGATGCCGTAGAGATGAATCCTAGTACCAGTGTTGTACGTGCCATCGCTGCTGCCGTAAGAAGATCTCGGCTCGGAATAGTGTACATCGTGTTTTGCAAGGCAAAGCCTTACACCCATATCCTCTCCAAAGAGTACAGACGCTGCTCCCCATAGATCATCGTGCACGTGTACGTTTTTTCGGTGGTATCTCTACCAATGTGACCAAGATGCTCATTTCTCATGTTACGTTTTGTTTTCGGATGAGGTGTACTTCACACGAGATGGTGGGTTTAACCAACACAATGGGCATTTATGGGCTAAGGAGAACCCCCACGGAGTGAGACCGCATGCTGCCCAACATCGATTCTCAGTGAATGTTTGGGCTGGTTTGGTCGGTGTCTTCTTATTCGGGCCTTATCTGTTAACATCACCACTGAAATCAGCAAATTATCTGATATTTTTGGAACAGGTTCTACCAGGCTTACTTCTTGTGGTTCCACAAAATGTGAGACGCAACATGTGATTTTAACACGATGGGGCGCCTCCTCATTATGGAAGATGTGTTCGGAGACATTTGAATGTGTCGTTTAGCCAATGATGGATTGGGCGTGGTGGACCGGTTGCCTGGCCCCCACGCTCTCCTGATTTAAGCAGCATGTATTTCCTTCTTTGGGGAGCGCTTAAAGCTGCTGTGCATGCAACACCTGTCGAATCCGAAATGGATCTGGTTGTAAGAGTCGTAAAGAGCTGCTGAGGATATTCAAGAAATTCACAATGTGTTTGACAGAGTCCACCAATCCATGGTCCGTCGGTGTAATGCATGGTGGAAACTTTGAACACCTTTCGTAACATTTTCACATGGTATCATCTACTTCACCATATGTAATATTTATGAACAATACATATTTTTGGTAATCTGTTTTATGGCCCTTCATTTCTTTTACCTCTGATATCACTTTCCCATGACGTTTCCGGTCATGGGTTGTTATTGCAATTCTCAATCCTTTTGATGTACCGTTCCTCCCCTTAAAGTTTGTACCAATATTTATGAGACACCCTGTATAGTATAGTAGTACATAGTATATGCAATGCGCCTGCTGATCGTGTTATTTGAAAGTGGAACTTTTTTACTTCTTTTACTTCATAAATTCCAAGCGTACTTTCTACAATAGCCACACAAGCTGGTAAAATGAGTGATTCGGCAATTGTGTGAGGCGTTGTAACTTTAGCTGTAAATCTTGCTACTTAGCAAGTTGCTTCTAAAGCTCGATTACATAGTTTCTACTGTGCCTTATCTCATGAAAGATCTTTACATTTTAATTTGAGTACACAGACGTTTAAAATAGTTAAAACCCTTATCTATTAACGAAGGTGCTAGAGGTGTCGATGTAGTTTAATTGCCTCATGTAGTGCCGATGCAGTTTACTCACCGTCGCCCAATAATCAGGACTTTTGCGGTTAAATTTTTTGCGCACACCATTGTGACGCACATCGTTTTGAAAGCACTGCCTTACACCATCAAAAAATCCATTCAATAAAATAAACAAATGTTTCTGAGTAACAATTAGCGAAAAAGTTTCGCTTTTTCAGAGAACACGAAATAATAATTCAATCAGTTGCGTTGATAGCTTGAAAACTAACAGAAAAAAAAAGAGAAATGTTTAATAACTTTCCCCTATTTTATCATAACAAAGAAAATGTTTAAAAAATATATTCCCAATTACACAGATAAACACCTCTAACCACGTGTCCTTTCCCTCCATCCATCAGCAACATTCAGTTTTCTTCGTTCTTCAGCTCCTCGAAGAGGGATTCCGAGAAAATAGAGGCTGCTATAATGGTTGTAAAGAACAAAACAAGGGAACCTTCTGAATCGCATGAAACCCACCCTCGAAAGTAAACGATTCAAACGCGAGGAGAGGGTGAGATTTATTTTTAGTGCGCAGCATCTCTAGATCCTCCAGCGCAAAGCCTTGTGGGTGAAAAAGTATCTGGAGATTTACTCGTCTCTCTTCCATCCCTTGACGCTCCCGACATTCAACCGGATTCGTGCACGGACTCGGTCTGAAGTGTTCGCTGTCAAAATAATAATAGGGACACCATCATCCCGATCATAGTCTCTGGAAGATTGCTCCTTCTATGGATATCAAAGTTCTGGATTTTTACCTGGTATGAACTCGGAGTTTTTCCTGTTTTGAATCGGACGAGACTCAGGTATTCGAAGCTCCCGAGGTTGTTTTTGGCTTTGCACGACCCCTCGGACCATGGAATCGGAGTCTGAGCTCTACCTGTTCGTGCGGGCCGGGGATGACGGCAAGCAATACGGCGCCTGCCCCTTCTGCCAAAGGGTGTTCATGATCCTGCTCGTCAAGTCGTCGTTGCAGCAGCTGCAATTCAAAGTGGCCACGGTGAACTTCGCCAAGCCGCCGGACGTTTTCCGGAAGCTGACGCTGCGGAGGGTACCGGCCCTGGTGCACGGCGACACCGCCCTGGACAACGTGGACGAGATCATCCAGTACCTGCACGAGGCGTTCCCGACCCCCTCCCTGGAGTACGACGACGCGGACGCTGACAAGTGTTGCAGGGACGTGTTCCAGAAGTTCTGCTACTACGTGAAGGACGTGTCCAAGGACGCGTCGCAGCTGGAGGTGGAACTGGCCAGGATCGACGCCTTGCTGGGTTCCAGGACGACGCGCTACCTGTGTGCCGATCACATGACCCACCTGGACTGCGAACTGTTGCCGAAGCTGCACCAGATCCGCATCGCCGCCAAGGCCCTCAAAGGCTTCGACGTTTCGATGAAGCTGAGGAACTTGTGGGCCTATTTGGCGAGGTCGTATATGGACGATGTGTTCAAGCAAGCGTGTCCTGCCGACCAGGAAATAATTATTTACTGGGCTGATAAACCCGAAACGCCGAAGCTGACTATGGAGGAAAAGGCTAGACTGGCGAGAGAGCAACCAAGATATTCCTTAGATATTCCCACTAGTACAAACTGACCGATTTGGTACGTTTCTCAGTTCTCCTAGTGTTACAGAATTATATACAGCAGGTCTGTGTTCACATAAAGCAGAGCAAGTTCAGTTTGCTGTTTATTTAGAGAATGAATCTTAATCGATGCTGGTATATGCTTCTTTAAAAATAGATATTGGTAAATTTAATTTATTGGTAGAACTACATTTAAGTCATTCGAGTTTTGAAATCCAAGTTTTGGGGATTGAATATCAAGATTTGGAGTGAGCCTATTGGGTAATTAAGATAACGGTGCTTCGGAAAGCTCATAAGTCCTTTACTTAACCCTCCGAGGGGTTGACTTGACGAGGTATCTCGTCATTAGCAAATTTCATCTGACCTTGATGAACGAGACATCTCGTACATCAAAGTCAAGTCGACCCTCGTCATTACAATACTCATCAGATCTTGATCTCGTCATCAGTATTATCATGAAGGCGAGATATCTAATCATAAGCAAAATTTTACAAATCTTGATGAACGAGATCTCTTTGGAATATCACTTGAAAGGTTAACATTTTCAGTTATTATATATAATTTTCTAATGAATAAATTGTATCAATAAATTATTATTAAAAGGATGTGAAAGCAGCTTATTAAAGGAATTCAAAATTTAAGCTGAGGTTTTTATGTATTCTCAGTTTTCAAGTGTTTTCTTTACATTTTAAAGTCGAAGCATACAAATACTTCAGGAAAAATCGTGTTGATTTTGAGAGTAGCAAATTGCCAAATGCAATTTATACATCACACTATATATGGTGGAAAAAAGTAGAATGAATATTTCGTGGTCGCATAATCTAGAGATTATGCTAGTTTATAAAAATGTAAACTACTTTCAAAACTCATAAAAATTAAAAAAATTTTATAGGTTGTGGAGGTGAAAATAAATAGCTTTGTACTAAGAGTTGAAATTTTAAGCTCAAATTATTTACTTTTGTTTACTTATTTCCAACATTAGTGTTCTTAAATGTTTTTTATATTTATATCATATTTTAATCCTCCTAGTGATTGTATCGACGAGGTATATCATTAGTAAAACTGACTTCCATATCTTGATGGACGAGATATCTCGTCAGTAGAAAACTGAGCAGATCTTTATCTCGTAATCATAAAAAATTGGCAATGTCTTGATGACGAGATATGTCGTTATTGCAGAGTCAAATCTTGATAGAAGGGATACCTCGACGTAATTACTTGGATGATTAATACATTTAAACTAATGAAGATAATTATAATCTGACATGATTTAACTTGATTTATTTTAAGTCATCAGTCTATCATTATGTAGTGTCTTGGCCAACACGCCTGATGATCACCTGGAGTGTCGGCGACCTTGCATAGTACAGTACATTCCATTGTTCATTTTTGTCGTCTACTGATCGTGGGGTCAGTAAACTATTCTAATAACCTGAAAAAAGCCCCTCTTGTCGATCAGTGTGACATGCACGATCGATTATATTATAATAAGTCCATGTGCATGTTGAAGGTCATGAGTGTAGACTTAGGATATTGAAAAGATCTCCCAAAATTATGGAAACACTTTCTTTGGGGCTTTAAACTCGAATTAAACATTGTAAACGTCATGGTGAGTACAAGGAGAAATGAGTCATTAAAATAATACAATAATTCTTAAGCAATTTATTTGCATTTACAACAAATAGCATTCAGGTTTCTATATGCACAGCGGTTTTCAAGCAGAATGTATGGTATTAACTGTTTTAAAATGTAGAAAGTACAACTTGGTAAAAAACGTTTAATGATTGGTGAAAACACACACATGTAACACATCAAAATTGCTTAAAATCCCTAGACCGACACCAACATATTTGGTTGATATTTTACAGATAGAGGCCTTACTGTTTTTACACATTTAGCAATAAAATGCACCATTCGTTTAAATTTAAAAACAAATTACGCATGGTATTTGAGGCCAGTTAGTGCTAAGAAAGTTGACAGTCTCACAGTCGATCGTTTAAGCTCTTTGTAAAGTACTTTGAGCAAATTGATTTTGAGTTCCAGTTTCGATACCATAGATTGGAATACGATAAAATAAACCCTCAGTTAAAAAGATATTTTGCATAGATTTAATGTGATACGATAGACTCTCACCAATACAAAAATAGTGTAGTAGAGAGAAACACACAATCATTCTTCAACATGACTTAGACATCTGACTCAAGTTTTCGCTAGTATTTTGAGTCGTATAGACTATAAAAACGTGATTCAATATCGAAAGTTTGCATCCGATGTCAAAAATGTTTAATCATCTGGATGACACGAATGTGTTTTGGACGATATTTGGTTACATGAAAATAAAAACTTCAGAATAAATTGCTCAGAAAATAACTGCTGTATTTAAAAACTATCACGGTGCTTGTAGAAGTGGAGTCGAAAAATAGTTTCATGTGTAAAAATAACTCTGAAAAGGGAACTCCATAAATAAAATAATACACTTAGTTCCTCCAAAACGTAATACTGTACAAACTTTTCCTTGGACTGCGAAGCTTCCATTCCTATAAGTTTCAGCTTCATTGTTCTCTCATGTATTGCCATTCGTAATTTGGTAAATATTTCTTGTTTCTCGTTTGCGCGACAACAGAGGTCGAAGTAAGTTCTATCGCAATCGTCCACCCGTTGAAGAACCAAGAATTTTCTTGGTTTGTTGTCGCCATTCTCAAAATATAAAAAAGTTCGATAAAAATTACATTTCATCCAAAGTTCTCATACTTTACACATTGATTTAGTTACATAAAGCATCATCGTCATCGAAAGACGCTTTTCGTTTTCCTAAGTTGCTGAAGCCAAGGATTTGGAGGAATGTCATCGGAGTCTTCGTTCTGGAATTCTTGGTCTGGAGCTCTGTTGGATTGGTCGGGCGATGTGGAGACGGGCCTGCTTTCATTCTGGATTGGTTCAGATGGAGGTAGGGGCGCTGGTTCTGGGGATTTACCAACAGGTTGAGACACCGTACGATGGACACTGAAAAATTATAATGTCCAGAGAATTAGCACATGCATATACATATACAAATACATACGTATACATGTTTTACATACACACAAATACATAACCATATCATTGGCTTAGAAGTGGTTGGTTGTTTTGGCGTTTTATGGCGTAAGGATCATATTTCGTTAAGCAGCGCCAAACACAAGACAACGCCAAGTAAAATATTGTGAAATGGGAAAAAGAGGCACTGCAGAATAGAATAGTGTGATGAAAACAAAAAATAACTTGGATTTACAGGTTAATTGGTATTTTTTAATTAATGTCATACCAGAGCAATACAACGGGCTGTTGACGACGGTCCGCGATGAAGCCCTTAAGAGAAAGATTCGAGGACAACACCACGTCATTTTGAACCACGATCAGATGACGAGGCAACACCTGAGCTGGCACCCTACTCTCCAAATTTCCACACTAACCCAACGTGAGGACTTTCGGCCACGACAGATATAAGGTGCACCAGCAGCGTCTACACCAGGCCTCGAAATATATTTTTTAATACAGGTGCACCTTGTACACCTAAGGTTTTAAATTAGGTGCACAGGTGTGCCTAGCTGGAAAAAATTAGGTGCACAATTTTATTTCCATGTGCACAGTGCACCTGTGCACCCGAGTATTTCGAGCCCTGGTCTACACCATACGCTTACAATTATCTATGCACTTACCCGGATTCGAACCAGGAACCTTCCGATCTGGAGGCTAACACCTTAACCACCAGACCGGTTGGTCGGCTGGATATACAGGGTAATTTTTTTAATTAACGTCGTACTAGAGCAACACAACTAGAGACGACGTTCCGGGATCAATCCCCTTAAGGAAGGATCGAGGACAACACCACGTCATTTTGAACCACGGTCAGATGACGAGGAACACCTGAGCTGGCACCTTACTCTCCAAACTTCCCCACAACCCAATGTGAGGACTTTCGGCGGGAGATAGAAGAAATTTCTTCTTTTGAAACACATCTAGTAAGGAGTAGAATAATTTCCCTTCGTCTTCGTTGAATTACGTTTTTGACAGTGTGTTTTACTTGAAGGAACGTTTACTAAAGGAACGTGCCGTTGCAAAGAATATAAAGTGAACAAGTTCATTTTGTTATTTTACAAAAGTGTTTGAGTTATGTCAATAACAAACTGTTGCGTTGAAATAGATTTTAGTTTCCATTATAAAATAGCACTATTTCTAACAATTTTAAACACGATTGAATTGCTTTACTTAATTTTATAATTTGTATTGACAAATTCGACGCAGAATATCCCAAGATATAAAATGTTTTTGCATGTTGTATCTATAGTGTATGGTGGTATAGATGTAATTACAAAATAGAGAGATGGAACAATGCACAGATGTAATAATATATAGATGTAATATGCTCTAGCATTCTGGACAGACACGTCTCCGAGGTGGCATGCTTTATTCATCTGAATCATACTTGTTTAAACAGGTAGTGCCTCACGACACTAGGCACAGGAATGTAGGAAGCGTTCGTAATATTATAATACAAAAGAACGAACTGATGATACAGGCTACCAGACCAGGCTTGAACCTGATGATACAGGCAAGCTACAGTTTATCTAGAACATCTAACTAAATTCACAGTAATTTATATTAATATAAAGTTACCCTTTCTACAATATCGCGTTCAAGAATACAAAATGATCGACTGGCAAGCGTTATCTGTTACAAACTTAATTACACTTTTCTGAAGAATCACTTATTTTTAATCTGTGGATCAAAACGAACTGGGTCGGAAAAGTATTCCTGCTAGGTACTATTTAGAAGTTTGTTTAAAGCTGTAGTTTTTCTTTTACTCCAAACGCATAAGCCTTATGCATTGTCACAAGCCAACATATAGTAATTTTCTTTCAACATTAATGGAATCTTAACATAACACTGGGTTTAGTTTTTTTAAAGGGTTGTTTAATTATTAAACGTATTTTATATTTAAGTTCAATTTGGTACATGAAGTTAGGTTCGTGAGTGAAAACATCTGTGTTAGATTAGAAACATTCAGACATCAGTACTCTAGCTTCGTTTCCCGTAAAAAAATAAGTTCGCTGTGAGGTAGTCCCTGGGTAATGTTTCGTCGTTGTATTATCGGTGGCTTCCTGCCAGAAAGACAAGCCAAGTGTTATGTTTTGGCAAACGTCATCGTATTTACTTGGGAAGCAAAGGGGATCGGGAAAGTTTAAAATGCATAAAAATATCACACCAGAGGCCATGTGGCTTATAAATCGGAAACTTGCGAATATGCGTTTTTTGTTTTAATTTGGCATATGATAAAATTTTAGGAAATAAACGTTGTTTACATAACCATATATTTCTCTCTTTTAAATCTAACCATGTAAGAGTAAATGTAATATAATGATTGAACACAAATAATTATAAGTATGGTTTTAAAATACAAAATACTTTTTCAGACATTTCTCTATCAAGTTATTTTTTTTTGTTTCTTCAATACATATATTTATACTAACATCAACTTGCTATTTTTGGCGCAATAGTTTATTTCAAAAACATCTTCTAATATCTTTTTGAGTAAATACAGATGAAATTGTAGTCAGTAATAAAAATTTAAAAACGTCAGAAACGACAAAAAAATTTAAACATGTGAAAAAAGGTTGATAGCTAATTCGGTGGAGCAAAACTTCTATCATCATAAGGACAGAAGTAAACAGTGAGTTTAAATATTCTATCATGTTGCCAACTTACTTTTTTAATTAAGCTCTTCCAGGCCATACATAAGGCGGGAAACTAGTCTCATTAATACCGTAGATAACGTGAAAATAAATCTTAATTACTCATACATTGAATTTTTTAAATGTGTGCAAGTTTATTATTCAAATAACTTATAGAACAACGATTATCAACTTTTTTTTTAACAGCACGAGTATTTTTGTGTGAATTGATCGTGCTCATAATTTCATAACGATAGTGCTATTAATTTAATTAATGAGTATTAAGTAGGTTACAACACTAATTGAATCTTAAATTACATTTGTAAAAATTCAATACTGAAGATGGTTTCACTAAAAAAATGCTATTTTTGTGTTAAGACTATAATTGCTGCTAATATTGTGTTAAAACCCATGATTTAAATTCACGGAAAATGCAGGCGACTAAAAGGCTTAGTTTTGATAATTTTCCACCTTTGAGAGTAGAGGTATATTTAAGAAAATCGACTCAAAAGTTACTAATTTGAAAATCTTTGTAATTTTTCGAAAATTGGGGCTACTTTTTTTTAAAATTCACCAAATGGCAAAGAAAATTTGGGCCTTTTTCTAACTATAACAAGCTGAAAAAAAAAATTCCAAATTTTCTTTCGTGTGAAAATTTTACAAAGAACACAAAGTTTTAACATCAAGCCAAGGTAACTACGAAAAAAAACATGGGTACATAATTTCTATATTGTTATAAAAACCTTAAGAAAAATATTTAGTTTTTTAATTTTAAAATTTAAATTTCTTGGCGAGATCTTCAACGTTTGTTTCATACTTAATTTGCCCATTTTGTGATTCAACCGATTCAATTTGTATCTGAACCACTCAAATAGGGTTTAAGAGGAGACAAAAAGTCTATCTTTTTTTATTTATGCTTTTAAAGCCATTTTACAAATGCTTTGGTAGCCCTAAAAAGTTAATGGGAAAAACATTAAAATACACACACCTTTTAAAACTCAAACTACCTAATACTCTGCAACTTTTGCCTTGACTGAAGATCTCCGAACAACATAAAGATAAGGCACAGAATGAAAATTCCGCAGTGAAAAATTTACTTTAACATATTCTTCAAGAGGATCAAAAGAATATCTGATAGTTAGAATAAGTTCATAATACTTAGGAAAAAGTCTAAAATAAAGATAACATCTTAAAAAGAGGCTAAACCATTAATATTTGAAATTTGAATTTGAAAATTGCTACCCTGAAAATTTTCAAAATTGGTTTACCATTATGCTTTCTGGAGCTCTTCAACTCTTGAAATAATTGATTGTGATACTTACTTTTGCATCACTACCGGACTTGGCGGGTCTTTCCTTTGCAAGAGCTGCCTCTTCCAAGGTGGAATGGCGTTCAGTTTCTTTGCTTCAGCTTCCCTCTGAAACGGAACAACAATTAAGCACAACTGAAAGTATCCATTTCGAAGTAGTTCCTTTTGAAATTTGTTGAGACAGATTATCAACATTTTTCATCTCATAGACACACAAACCAAGTACTGAAATTTTGCGACGCACAAAAAATATATCTATATTTGCCGATCTGACAAAACATAAGAATAATTTTGATCAATTTGCAAAAATTAACAGTACTAACGGTAAAAATAACAGTAAATTAGGATACTTTGTAATCAGAAAATAACAATCAAAATTACTCACACTGGTGTTCAAAATACTTCACAAAAGCACAAAACTAAAATGTTGGAATGAAATCAATTTTATACCGTTTAAACCGTTTCACCATTCCTTAGACACACCGTTGCCATTCTCGCGGCACACTGGTTGAATATCGGTGCATTAAAAAAAATTCAGAACTATTTTAAACTTGTAAGGATTCTTAAATGATCAGTCATACAAGATGTTAAGTCGCCTAAAAGCATTAAGTCACGGAAAAGCGATACAGTAGAAGTAGATTCGATTGGAATTTATCTTCGAAGTGGATCTTCCCAGGATGGGTCTGTCTTACAAAGCACACTTGACGCACGCGGCTTCAGACCTACTTATACAATGACATCACAGCGAAACAATTTTTTGTGGACTTTAGATCTTTAATCCACAGTCACGACAAAGTTTTCTGTTGGAAACCATTCCGGTTGGAACAAGGATAACTCGCAATTAATCCCACTAGCTTTGCTGTCATATCTTGGATGAAAAGCAAGCAAGTTCTTCAATGCGAATACTTATGGAAGCTTAAGGCCCGGTGCGCACATCCGGTTTTTCAACGTGCGGCGTCGCTGCGGCACCGAAACCCAACTATGCACACATAACCGTGAAATGACACTAGTACTCCTTTCGTGTCATTTGCGATAAATATTCTATCGAAAAAAAACGTGGTTATTTCGCTCACTTGGTGTAAAAAAAGTATATTTTTAAACAAAATAGACGTTACACGATACAACCATTTATTAATTATGATTTACCTTCCATTAACGTATGAAAACAAAGTACTTCAGACCGGAGAAGCGTGTGCGGCGAGTTGCAATGCCGTGGGAAACTGCGGTACAAATTTGGACGTGCGGCGCCAGAGACATGTGCACTACTCCATTGGATCTAATGTATCTCAGACCGCACTTGCGTTGCTGCAGCGGTGCCGCACGTTGAAAAACCGGATGCGTGCACCGAGCCTTAACCCTCCGATTGTTGCTAGATTTGCGAGTGGTGTACTGTTGTTTTCACCTCACAACACACTTAATGACTAACTATGTAACTTTCTAAAATAACTTACGGATAGTTTTAACCTTTAGAAAAAGTCCATCGATTTATCCTTGGAATAAAATCCTTCGGGACACAATTATAATGCTCATTTCCCTTACAATAGAATTATCTTAAAGATTATATTGCTGCTTTTCTTATAATAGCATCGTTTTGAAAGTTTCTATTGGTAAAGAAGGTCAAGCCAGACTTGAGGTCATTCAGGGAAGAAGTCATAAAGGTTGCAAGGTGGAGTTATGCGTGTGCACCTCTGAGGGTTAAATACAGATAGACTGTTCTCAAATACTCTACTCGCGAGGATTAATTAAAACTAAATGTATTCGGAACATTTGCACGCCAATAATTCAAAGTTCATCGAAATTTTAGTCTCTAAAAAGTTTCTGTCGTCGACGGCGAGATGCATACTGGGATATTGTTATGCATCCCCATCTAGTTACTACTAAAATCTGTTTAGTCAAAGAATAATGTCAATGAAATAGTAAGAGAAGCAACAAAATTATTGCTTCCATATAATGTAGTTAATGCATAGATTTCAGTAGGCCCGTCCTTACTTTTATGCTTTAAAACCTTTATGTTTCATGAATTAAATAATCGGCAAGGGATCATTTGGTATCCACTCAATAGTTTCAGAAGTTGAATCTATCTGCAGTTTTCTTAGTTTCAAGCTTTTAGAAATAGTTTCGATTTAATTAAATTAGAGAAATGGAAGAATATCTTGTTTGGTCTCTGATAGGTTTCCCGCAAGAGCGAGCGATTCAAGCCATCAACATCGTGAAAACAAGGCTTAATAGAAGAAATAAGAAATGTAGAGGTAGTTCACATGCAATGTAATTTTTCAAGCTTACGTTATGCTACCCTTTCCTTATCGAATGTTGAGTGAGGTCTACTTTTAATTGTTAAATATGTCCACGGAGCAACAGTAATTTAAGTCTGAGACCTTTTCTGTTTAGCTAAACGTAGTTAGTGTTTCTGCAGCGAAACGTGTTTCCTGAACCTATTTTAATCTTGAAATCATTTGGGTTGTTTTCTAATTACTAGATCAGTAATTTTCCAATACAAATTCCAAATCCCAAATTCTGAATCGATATATCGCAGCCCGGCAAGAAAAGTGACGCAACTCAAAATTGCAGAGTTTGAGAAACATCAACTTAAAGAATACTATAAAACTTATATTAAAATAGTATAACCTTCTTTTAAATTTTAGGTAAGTATTGATGGTGGTAACTTCTATTATACTATATAGAATAGTAATATAACATGCAGGGACACCTCTTACATATTTTTCAATGACAACATCAAAATTTTGTTTTTTTTTACTTGTCACTTTTTTTGCAGGGGTGCGATACGATAGTTAATTGGTCACCACCAATTAGATTAATCAGCAAATGTTAACAATACGGTCATAAACTATGCTTAATGGTAATCCTGATATTTAGCATGCGAGAGCATTTGGGTAGCAGAAGTAAACTCGCCTTACAGAGTTTGTTGCGATGAAAATCCCTCTCCTAGTATAAAAAGGTTTAGGGTAATCCGATAACCAAATACACAGTCCAGTCACATTAATGTGACCACCACCTACTTTCGACGTCAACGTGAAATAACCAATCACAAAAGGCAGGTGGCAGCACATTGCAGTGGAGTGTATATAAAGGATGTCCTAGGGAATCGGAAAGCATTTCAATCGTTGGCGTAATGCAGAAACGTAGCGATTTATCCGACGTCCAAAAGGGCATGATTATTGGCTTTCGGGCCAAGGGTGGAAGCATTTCGGAAACGGCTAATTTTGTGAACTGTTCGCGTGCCGCCGTGGTAAAAGTATACCGTGCATGGCAAAATGGCACTATCCAAAATCAGCGGTGTGGCACATGTGGTGCACCACGGGCTATAGATGACAGAGGCGAACGAAGGCTACGGAGATGCGTTCGAATAGACGTGCAACTGTTGAGCAAATGACCGCCCAGATGAACCAAGGGGCTACCAATAGTGTATCCTCAACAACGGTTCAGCGAACGTTGCTGCGCATGGGCCTCCGCAGCAGATGCCTTGTTAATGCACCTATGCTGACTGCTGTCCATCGGCAACGAAGGCTGGAATTTGCATTCCGGTACCGCAACTGGGTCCACAGAGTGGCGACAGGTGGCTTTTTTCGATGAATCACGTTTTATGCTCCATCGGACAAATGGACGTTGGTGTATACGGTGTGAAACGTCTGAAAGCAAACACCCTGCAACAATTGCCGGAAGGATCCAGGCTTGAGGAGGGAGCATTATGGTTTGGGGAATATTTTCCTGGCAGTCACTGGGTGCACTCATCATTGTGGAAGGCACGATGGATCAGCACAAGTACGCATCTGTCCTTGCGGACCATGTTCACCCCTACATGCGAATTATTTTTCCTCAGAATGATGGCATCTACCAGCAGGACAATGCGAGGTGCCATTTATCTCGCAGTGTATGTGCGTGGTTCGAAGAGTATCAGGATGAGTTTACCGTACTCCCCTGGACACCAAACTCACCTGATTAAAACCTATCGAGAATCTGTGGGACCACCTCGATCGGGTTGTTCGCGCCATGGATCCTCAACCGCGTAATCTTGCGCAGCTGGCCACGGCACTGGAGTCGGCATGGCTCAACATCCCAGTGAACATCTTCAGAAACCTAATTGACTCTCTTCCTGCACATCTCGCAGCGGTCCACTCTGCCAAAGGTGGTTATTCTGGCTTTCGACAGGTGGTCACATTAATGTGACTGGACTGTGTAGTATTTGTTGAAAAACTTAAGCATTTGTTAGATCCTGTCTATTTCTGAATGCATCATAAGTCTCTGGTAACAAGATCCTCAATTATATTGTTTATTAAGATATTTAAAATCGTGTAGTAAATATCATTTGGCTTGTTTTCTGAAAACAATATTAGCACTTCGCCAATAATAATTGCAAAGAATAAATTCTGAACCAAAATTATTTTTGATTGGTCACCGCCATTAGATTGAAAGTCGACACAAAGATATTCAATTACCCTTTAAGGTAACCTCGATTTGTTTCATGGGAGAGCATTTGTTAGAATCTTGGCATTCCATCTGGTTTGTTTGCTTTGTGAAAATCCCTCATACAACGTTTTTTAACCTTTACACTATGACCGATACAGCAGTTGTATCTTGATCACGCCAAGAAAGAATTTAGACTACAGCCGGTACAGCAGTTCTACCTTGAAAGTTATAAGAATCGCTCCAAGAAAAAATCGCGCAGTCAAAAGGAAATTTCCTAGTAATTGATTATCACCTTTCTATGTAATTGATTATCAACTCACCTGTCTCTGTTCTTCGGCTTCTTTTTTGGCCTTCTCGGCCGCTTTCTTGGCGAGCATCTGTCTCTTCCAGGGTGGAATGACGCAACCGTTGGCGTCCACTTCTGGAATCTGGTCGACGAATTTATCCGCCTTAAAATTTTGAGCTATATCAGCACTCTGCAAATACAAAAACGCAACGATTTACAAGAATGCGGGGCAAAAGAGGAATGTGATTATGTTCGCTCCTCAGTAGACTGTTTTAGCTATGTTCCTGTTGTTTCTCGACTTTTTGACTTGAAAGGATTTGAATTCGATATGAACCTAAGTGTTCTTAATTTGATTTAATGATTCGATTTGTATTAATATGTAATCTTTATCTATATTTGTAAATACTGTGAAATAGAAATTAAATTTTAATTTAACTGAAGAATCTCTTCAATCTATGATTTTGGTATGTTTCTGAAAATACCACTGAACCAATTTGATATTTGAAATCCCGCCATTCTGCTTCAATTAGCAATTAGGAAAACTGACCAGATCTTCATGAACGAGATATACCGTCATTAGAAAAATACTGGCCAAATCTTCATCTCGTCAACATAAAAAAATTCGGCAATATCTTCATTCGAAATTAAATCAGCATTCTTGATGACGAGATATCTCATTACGAGCAAAATTGGTCAGAACTTTTATGAACGAGATATCACGTCGAAACCACTTGGTAGATTAATTAATACAGTTATCCACCGGTATTTCCTGAGTGTAAAATAATTTAGAAAATACTAGATTCCTCTTTAAATGGTGTTTTAAGTCAAATACAAATCTCATTTACTAATCTCTCTTCCGGAAGGTAAACTCAAGTAGATATTTGTTTCCAATTCAAGAGAAAAGGATGCTCAAAAGTGAAAAGATACTCACGATTACTTCTTCGATTTTGCTTCGCTCTTCCTTCATTTTTCTGACTCCTTGGATGTCTTTCGTTTGCTTCAATTCAGCAATGAGGTCATTCTTTTGCAGAAGTACGGTTCTCTCTGAAAAATACTTCAATTAAGCATAACCCGTTCTTAGAGGTACAAAAACGTACTCAAAGAGTTATAATAGACATGTTTAATTCTTAAATATCTTATAACTCTCAAACCAAAAACAGTTTAAAATTTCTCTTTTAATTATTTTAATCTGACCGTGTAGAATAATTGATATACTGGTTACAAAAATTAATGAAGTCAGTGGGGATATTGAAAATTACATTTCTATTTAAATGTAAATTCAAACGAGTAATACTTTATACAATACGAAATTAAATTAATCATGTTCTAAATAATATTAAACTTGTTTTATGCAGCATAAGTATTATAGTTTTCACTATTTTAAAATTCTTAAATTTAGTTCCCACTTTTTTATCTTCAAAGTTTAAAAGCCACTTTTAAAATTTACAATACTATATTTCTGCACTTAAAAACTTTAAATTTAAGCGTGCCATACATTTAAGAGGTCTTGTTTAATTTTTTTTTAAACTTGATATTTGGTAATTGTAAACTTATAAATTGTAAAGTTAGATGCTCACGCTGTGCTTTCAATCAGTGAAATTTTTTAATTTCTCTATGAATTGGACTCAAATTATTTCCTTATTTAATATAACTTTTGTTTTGCATGTACTGTTTCTGCACCGAATGAAAGTTAAATATATACTTCTAGAAAGTTACTCCTTCTTGAGGCCTATCTTCGCTTTGAAAACCGTCATTTAGTGTCCAGCCTCTGGTGTAAAAACTCGTTAGAAATTGTCACCATTTCTTGAGCAGGAGGCAATTTGTTTTTCCTACTTGAATTATCCTTCCTATTGGAATAATATGGGAATTTTGTGTCTCGACGATATATCTCTTCATTAGCAAAATTAATCAGATCTTGGACGAGATCTCGTAAAATCACCTGGAGGGGTAAATATATTTGATACACATGGTAATTTTTTCAACCTTCCAAGATATAAAGAGATTTATGGCGACCATATAAGTTTCGGAAGGAGAATCAGACCAAATTATTTTATTTGTTGATCCATCAGAATGGAAATTTGTCGGAGGTATTCTATTATTGGAGTGACCATACCAGACTGTTGTTTATAGCCGTCGAAGGGAGTATTCATTCAAGTATATATTTACATTAAATGTGTGTATGAGATGGTCAAAAAACATAGATGAACCTGAATTCTGCAATGGCGAAGACATCATTTCAATTTCTGTTTCCTTACCCGGAGTCGAGGGCTTGTCGGTTTTCTTCAAGTGCACCGTCTGCAGTTGCTCTACCGTGATGTTGAAAAGAGGCGAATTGCCGTTGCTGTTAGTGTTCGTCAGAGGTGCATGCGGCTTCTGCTCCTGGTCCTTGCCATTGACGGGGCTCTGGACGAAGTGGGACCTGGATTCGCTGTCCAACAGCGTCTCATGGCTCTCCGTCCTGTTGCCGTACGAGATCTTCTCCGGCTTGGAGGACATTGCCAGCTCACCCATGGACACCGCCCGGTGGAGGGTGGAGTTGGACTTTAGGGTGGAGTTCTTGGAGCCGGACGTCTTCGTCTGCCGCAGGTACTCGGAGGGACGGATGTTCTCGTTTGTGTCCGGAGGGAAGCTGAACTGAGGAGGTATGAAGGGTAGTGTTCTTTGGTGGCTGTTCCTCCTGGCGGCCGTCGACTTGACGAACCGCTTCCCTTCGCTGCCGTCCACGGAAGACTCGTCCGACTTCTGTGAAGCACGATCATCCTCCGTGTGACTCCTGGACTCGTCGGAGAGCTTGGAATGAGACAGCACTTTGGCTTCTCTCATGGGTGGATCTGGTGGCGGTGGTGGAGGTGGAGCTTTGACTTTGCTGGCTTCCTCTTCCATGCGATCCTGGGTGGCCTTGGGCAAGGGTGGAGGGGACGGTGGTTTGATGGGTTTGTGTTCGATCTCTGTCTTTTTCACGGGTGGAGGGGGCGGGGGCGGTGGTTGAGACACCGTAGGTTCCACGGTCTTCTTCACCATGGGGGGTGGTTGGGGCAGCTGACGCGTCAACGTGCCGTTCAGAGTGTTCCTTTTCCTGTTGTCTTCCTGGGACTTGAGCGTTCCGGACGTGTTCTCCACCACTTTGTTCTTGCTGTCTGCATGAGTGGCATCGACGGATGCTCTCCGAGACACGTGCGCGTGGTGGCCGCCGCCCGCGTAGGGGCTCTCCGTTTCTGGGGGCGGCCTCTTGTTTCGGATGGCCACCAGATCCTCCTGGTGGTGAGGAGAGAAACTGACCTCGTTGTCATGCAGCTCGTCCTCGTCGTCCTCCTCGTCTTCTGGTTGGTGGTGGTGAGGAACCATCCGGTGCATCTCGTCGTCGTCCAGGTCGTCGTCTTCGTCCTCGTCGGCGTCGTCCTCGCCGTGGTAGATGCCCTCGTCCGTGCTGAGGCTGCTCACCTCACGGCTCGCCTTCTTGACGCGACCGTTCGTGTTGGTGTTGCCGGTGCTGCTGGACTGGCTGCCTTGGTCGTCGTAGTCCGGGATGGGATCGCTCACGTCCGAAACGCTGTTGGAGTCTTCACTGGCTGAGGAGTGGTGAACCTCTACGGTCACTGAAAAAAAGAACCACTTTATTTAGTATCAAACAAGGGTTCGTTGTTTTTCGGGTTTTAGGGCGCAAGGACCATATTTGGCCATATATGACGTCAAACACAAGACAGACAACATCGCGCAATGGACATAAACGCAACGAAAGTTATACTAAGAGGAGAGGGAAATACAACCAGATAGGAATCGGTTGCGCAAGAAAACGATACAGTCAAGAAGCCCCAATGGACACGTCTTACACTTAAACACATATTTTAGCTCCTTGTTTAACATAGGGACTACAAGAAACACCTACCTATTTGCGCTGCGTTCGTGTTGTTGTTATTGACATTGTTGTTGATGGTCTCGGTAGTGTCCACCTCAGTGTCCTTGGAGCTCTTCCTGCTCTTGTTGTCAAAGAGCTTTTTCACCCTATCGTCGGAGGTCATGTTGGGCTCGTGCAGGAAGAAGGGTTCCTGGGGACCGTTGAGGGTATCGGTGGGGCTGCGCGTAGCCCCATCGTGGATGCTGCCCGTGCCCCCGTTGTACCCGGAGTCCATCCTCTTGGAGTGGTTGGAGGATCCGCTGGAGCAGCGCCTGTGATTGGGGTTGTTGGCCTTGCACGTCCTCTCTTGCGAGTGGTGGCGGTGGCCGTTCTTGTGGGGCGTCCGACTCTGGTGGTGCGAGCTGTAGAAGTTCCAGCCGGATAGAACCGTGTGGGGAGCGCCCCGGCCCCCGGGACCTGGAATGGAAGAGCGGGTACTGCTGGTGGTCGTATCGGACGGGTAATCATCCGTCAGACTGCAGCTTTCTTCGGAGCCGGTTGACTGACAGGAGCAACCGTCAGAGTCCTGGAGGGGAAAACCAGATGTATTAATAACGGAATCATTAATAACACCATAATCATGAATAACAATTAAGACACGAAAGAATTTAAGTGAATTAGAACTTAATCATCCAAGTAGTTTCGACGAGATACCTCGTCCATCAAGATCTGATCAACTTTACTAATCTCGTCAAGATATTGCCATTTTTTTTATGATGAGATCAAGATCTGGTCAGTTTTCTTCTAATAACGAGATATTCCGTCCATATAGATCTAGTAAGTTATGTTAGTGACGAAAACTTCATCGGTACAACCTACAGCCAACCGGGTAGTAAAGTAAAGAGCTTATACATAGTTTTATAAAAATTATTTTTTATTGTATTAAGAATAAAAGATTTTTAGGTAAGAACAGATTTTTATTAAAGTAAAATTGTATCCACTTAGCTAAAATTTAAGACTTTACTTTTGCATAAAGGTTCAGGGTTTTGCGGTGTAAAAATTTCTCTTTAAAAAGTGATTGCAAAGTCTTTAAAACAAAACGGGTACTATTATGTCGATTCACTGTGAAAAACGAATGATTACGCCAGAAGTCAATACTTGTTTCGTTCCGAGATTAACTAATATTTCAGTTTGCATTTATTGTTAAAGGATTAACTCCATCTATTCGTATCTAAAACTCATTTATGGAGTGTATTTAAGAGAATATGAGCAATAAAATCTTGAATCACTTCTAACATCGCGGATTTCAATTCATTTATTCATCTAAGCACTTCCTATAGCATTACAAACATTCGTTACGATTTCGTAAAATGTTTATTAGCGTTTTCATGTGCTTCCCCGCTCGACTTGACTCCATCATGAGATACAAACCCTACAAAGAGTGTACGAAAAAACTAGAGTTTGGGAGGAATCATTATTTTAATTATTGAAAAATTATTAAATGTACGCGCACAGGTACCGTGTAAACAATTTTACTGTGAGGGTTTTAATCAGGAAACCCATTACCAAAAATAGGATTATCTCAGATTAGCATGGATTGTCCAATTTTCTTACAAAGGTAATTGTAAATAGGATTTGTTTACTAAACTTATCGAAACTAACTCTTTACGAATGGTTGGCTCAGCTAAACATTCCGAGTAAAGCCCGGAATTGAAAATAAATTTTTAGGGTTGTTATTTTAAAGGCGAATAGAATTTAGTTGAAAGGAAAATTTTACAAAAAATGATGACTGGATTCAAACCGTCTGCTTCAAGTTTAAACTCCCTCGTGACCAGAAATTGCACGAATTGTATGATTCTGCATTTCAGTGATGGGTGAACTGCTAGGTGTTTTTGTCATGTCTTGTATTTCTCTCTGAACTGTTGCCCTCAAAGATCTGGTGCTATAAAATCCTACCAATTTTTTGTAGTAGGAAGATTACCCTGATGCAAGAACCTACATTCACTGTAATGGAATAATTCTGAATAGAAATTACATTTTCTTATTTTTAAGATCTTACTCGTAATAAAATATAGCGAGCATTCGCAAAAATGAAAGCATCGTTCCATCCTCAAAGTACCTCGAAGATCAAAAAGTGCTCAGTTTGTGGAACCGTTTTAGCCTGATCGAACTTTCTCGGTCTATTCTTCAATCGGATTTCTGCGGAAACCCGAAGCATATAACAACTAAACTTCTCGGAAGTCGAAACAAAGGTGGAAGTAAAAGCAGCATTCTTTTCGTCTATGGGGGGGGGATGCGGTAATTTGTGGCTCAACCACCTCTGACCACCTGTACAAGCAGCAGCAGCAGCACCTGCGTAGACTTCTCTGTTGTGTGTGCGGTTTTTATTTCTGTTTAGTTTTCAAATAAAAAGCCACTAACAGTACACATAACAGAACTTAGTTTTCAGGATCAATACGTGGCTGGATGTCAGTTTCAGACAAAACCTTATTAGATTTTCAGTATTGGGTGATGCAAAAGTTTTATAATATTCAATGTAAAAGTCTATATTTTTCAGATTTTTGAAGCAGTTTAATTTTCTAAATAATTACATTTTTGTTACAACTTGCAACGATCGATTTGTGTAAATGGGTAGGTTTAAGATGAATATACCATTTTAAATATCATCGAAAAGTTTTATATTAAATAAAGAATTTAAAATAAAAATATAAATTCAAGGTTTTGTTCTTTAAAATATTATTTAACAGTCACAATTCAGAGTAGTTCATCATTGGGTTGTGCAATATCAAACGAAAGATTGAAATTATTCATTAATACGTAGTATTAACAACGACATTCTAATGAGACTGAGAGAAAGAGCTGTCTTAAGATCTCAGAAGAGTAAGTCAAGTGGGTTTACGAATCGACTTGAGACGATTGAAGTGCAGACTAGTGTATTTAATCACGGTCGACAGCCTCTTTGATCAATCATTAATTTGTCCCACATAGGAGAATCATGCTTTTCTCCACATCCAAAATTTTTTTAATAAAGCTATCAACAGAAATAACATGATGCTGAGAGCATATGTTCCGTCTATTTAATTGAAAGACCAATAAGCAACGTTACCTTATTATCACACACATTTTACAATATTGTTACACATCTCTAAATGGTAAATTCTACTCATCAATACACCTGTACATGTGGAACAAATACGGCAATTTCCTGAGTAATATTCATTAAATAATTTATTAATCTGAATATTACATACTAGTAATGTTTAAATAAAGTTTAAGAAATAATTTTCTGAACATTAGCGAACATTAACATCTTTCCTAACATTAGCGAAACATCTTCGATTTTAAATACATAATAGAACGGCGATTACTTCATTTAATTTCATTGATAAAAACGAGAAAACCATTTTCTAACTGGAAGTTTCCGAGACGAGAGCTCATATATAAAGTCAACTTAGTTTACGAATAAAAATTTTTTTTTTGAAACAGTGTTGATAGTCTACATGTACGACTACTTACCACTTTTCCCGTTCATCACCAAATTAGAAACCTACATTGACGTAAACACTTTCGGGTTGTTTTCGAAAAAAATTGTTTTTAACACGGTGAAAAATCGTTATTTTAATGTCAACAGTGAAATTCTTTTATCGGCGTAACTGTACACGAAAAAAGTTTAATGGTTCTACGGACTGTTTTCTTTCTTCAGCAAACAGTCAAATTTCTGTTATCTTCCAAAATGATAAAATTTTGATATTATATATTATACAAATGGTTGACAAGGAAAAAACACGTAAAAATTTCTGTTGTCACATAAAAACAGACTCATTTCACAACGAATCCTAGCCATAGTAACGAGATAACTTCTCCTTTGATATGATTAAGCAGGATACGTATAAAATTTTCTCAAGATATAAAAGGATTACCAGCATCTGAAAGATAGGATGCAATCGACTGCAGAATCCTTTTTAATCCTCTCGTACTTGATAAGTTACTATCTGCGATCATTTTCTCTGCAAAAGGACTATTTAGAACGGAATACATGACTTCTAGATTCCAAAGGGCGGTCACAAGGAAATTTCTATTTCTAAATTTCAAAATCAGAGACCTGTAGTAACTTATCTCTTAATATACTGGTGATATTTAACTATAAAAGAGCCTAGTTGTTATGGCCCTCCTATAGTCACACTACCTACCCAAATAGTTTATCGGACTAATCAGTTTTGACTAGAGTGAGTGTTTAACTACCAACAGATTTTCCTGATACTTGCTAAAACTATTTCTGCTGTTTTGGGGGTTTTGTAACGCATTGTGGGTAATGTTAGATCTTGTTCAATAGGGCATCAATATACAGACATTTTCGTTGTCACTTATTTACACTAAAAACGTAAAAAGTACAGTACATTAATGCAATGAATGGTAAATTACTACAATACAATCATTTAATAAACTATCAAACTGCACGAATTCGTAACGAAAATAGGATGGTTTATACTTTTCAATAATTATTCCGTCGACCATTATGAGCAAGAGTCTATGTAGGTGTGCAATTTTGGTCCAATAAGGCCGGACGTTGAACTTGCTAAATTTTACCCAAATCGTACACGAATATAGCGACTAAATATATAGGTACGTACCATACACACAGTATTAGCATAATGATATTGTAGAATTTTAGTTGGAAGATTATCAGACAAGAGAAATTAATCCTAACAACTTAATCCTCCCATTGGTTGTCTCGACGAGATATCTCGTTTCATTAGTAATATTAATTGGATTTTGAAGTACGAGATATATCAACATTTGAATAAAACTGACCAGATCTTTATGTCATCATCTACAAAATCGGCAATATCTTGATGAAGAGATTAGCAAAACTGGTCCGATCTTGATCTGACCAGTTTCATTAGTAAAATTAATTGGATTTTGAAGTCTCAGCATTTGAAGAAAACTGACCAGATCTTTATCTCATCTAAAAATCGGTAATATCTTAATGGAGAGATTAGCAAAACTGGTCAGATCTTGATGGACGAGATATCTCGTTGAAAGCGCTTGGAGGGTTAAAGCCACATGGCAGCCGTCTTGTCATCAACCGACGGGTCCCGTGCAGTTCCTTCTGCAAGGGACATAACATTCCATGTTAAACGGGTGAAAACAATGCATCGTGTGGTTTTATTTCAGCTGGCAAAGCATTACCTCGGTTCGAGGAAATCTGTGATTTACGAGTCCCATGACGTCATGACAAAGACATTACGACCGCCCTTTCGAACGGGTCGTAAATTGCCCGCCGGTCACGAAACACAAACAGTGGGCATGGACGAACCAGCCATGAAACCCGAAACAAGTCCGCAGACACGCTGGATAACATCTCGCAAAAGCTCCTGTAGGAAGTCTGAGAAACAGTTTAAAAGACAATTCCACAAACCGCCTGCAATTGCAGCGGGAATTTGCAAATCGAGGACGAATACAGGTAAATTCAGTTCCTAGCAACCGACACTCACCGGAAGCTTTTGTAATTCAATACGTCATTTCCGCTTTCTCATTTTCAAGTTCAGTTGAAAAATCCAACAAAATGCTTTAAAATCAGATATAAAAACATAACGTCAACAAATTTTCTACATCTCACTCATACCACGAGTGCAGAATTGAAGGAAAACTAGTATTACCACAGTTCGTAGTATTACTACAATGGTTAACCTAAAAACTTAATTTGTAAACCATTCAGTTACAATTGGGTTACCCAATATGAAGGTGAAAACCTAAAACCTGAAGGTGGTTGGTGTGGTTTCAGGGAGCAGAATTGAAAGAAAACTACAGTATTATTATAGTTTTACTACTATGGCTAACCTAACTTAATTTTAAACCATTTTCCGTTACTAAAGGGTTATCCAAGATCAATGAAAATCCAAAACTTGAAGATAGGTTTGGTTTCAAGGGGCCATATTTAACCACGCTGGGCCAATCATAAACAAAATATTTACGAAATGAAAAAAAAAACTTGTCTAAGCAATTTACTGTTTTAAATTTAAATAAGTCAAGGTAAAAAATTTTAAATAAAGTTATAAAATGAATATCAGTAATGTATAAAACATATTTTCTATCGTTAGAATCGCTCGAAAGGCTTATAACCGAAGGTCTACCCCGCAGAAAATATGGAAGAAAGATGCTTTTGGCGTTCATGCAACAAAATTCAGAGATTACAATTTTAAATTGTCTGCCGTTGTTTATATATAGGGGATTTTATTTATTTGTTATTAAGTAAAATAAAAGAGAAAATGCTATATGCTTCATGAACCATGTCAAGTGTACGTGTAAGAATATTTAAGTAAATATAAATTATGAATGTTTCAAAATGGATATCATGTCGAACAAATGTGAATTGACAATGCATGCTGACAAGAAAAAAAGTAACCATTATTTCTCTTTAAATTGTTACTTTACAAGTTTTCAAATGTTCCTGAAAATGAAAATATGCTTTAAATACTTTTTTTAACTAGATTACAACAAAGCTCGTAACTTGTTTTTTTTACTCGATATTTCTGTAATTTTATAGCTCGAATGGCACGTGAGATACAGTTGTTGCTATCTTCGTAATTCGTTCTTGAAAGGTAGGTCGAAATTCTTTGCTGAAACATCACGATCTGATCGTAAATTATTTTCAAGACCCTGAAAAGCTATATCTGACGCTCAACTTCGTTTCATGCAGTCATTTGAATGTTATTCAGATAAAAGTAATAAAAGCATCTGCAACCAATGTCATAAAAGAGTGCTGTCATACTTTTTTTATGGCATTGGTTGAAAGGGAGTGGAATTTGCACTGCCTCCAATGATCAATAAAAGGTAGACTTTGTTCTGCCTCCAATTATTTTCTCCCAAGCACATTTTTATGAGCAATGAGATTAATATTTGTTATCAGATGAAAATTTTTTAACTTCAATAAGTCCTTCATCAAAGTGCCAAACAGTTACACTCACGAACATCAATAACAGTCTTATTCAGTTCAGAGAAAGGAGCAGCCTAATGTATTGTCTTCTCTACACTTACGCCATAAGTTCCAGTCGAATTATCCCTCATGTAGCAAAAAATGATAGTAGAATGAACTACAAACCAATTCAACCTAATACCAATATATATAGATAGTGATCTTTATTGGTATTTACCCATTGGAATAGGTAGACATGGCAAAGAATCAGACAGGCAAAAAGTTGTCCATTCCACTTTAAGCCAGTTAACCACTACTAAAGTTTTAGAATGAGGAGAACGCTCTCTCTAGCTCGTAACCTAGTCCTACATCCCAGATTAATTTGACATCCATTGAATACCTGTAGGTTTTCTAGACCCAAATAACTTCCAAGTGTGCAATGTTTTCTGAAATAAGTCCAGGTCATATTTGGACCAAACAGAGATGTCAAGGTTATTTCGGTATATTTGGCAATTTTGGCCAAACACACAAGACAACGTCAAGTAAAATATGTGAAAGGAAAACAGATGCATAGGGGAAACAAATATTGCGACGAGAGCATAAAAAAAAGGGCTTTGGTATCCCGAGAACTACACCTGTGTATACTAGACAGTAAACCCCATGGGGAAAGAAAAGATCACTAGAGTACCTTGGGTCCGTAAAGCCCTTACACACCTAAAAGAGATGTGCCTCTGAAGGACTTGAGAGAATTCTGGACCAACCAAGTAGTCCAGTCTCGATTTTGAAACTGACCACCCCGAGAGCAGAAAGTGCTTAAAACTTAAGAACAAAGTCTTTGCAGAACAATTTTGTCTTAATTTTAACAAACTTTTGGCCGATTTTTTTTTCAATCATAAGTTATGATGTTCTGCTATGCAAAGCGTTCCTTGCCACACCTTTTTTTCTTCTATAGCTACGGAACAACCTCCCCAAATTACCACAAACACTTTATAATAACACATATTCTATCTCAATGACAGAATATTTAACTTAACGAAAGTTATCGACACAGAATCGCAAATTCTGAAAATATGCCTTGGTTTTAAATAAAGCAATTTAATTAATTTCGATGTTTTATTATAAATATGTAATACATATTTAGCCGATAATTGTGTTTTACGTCTGTTTTGGATTTTACTTCAGTTTTCAAAATGCATGGAGTTGTGTTGCAGAGCTCTGAATATAATTCTGCACCTGGGCTGACCATTACGGCTGTCAAAACTGTTATGCGGATTACGTTCATCTGGAATTTGAAATATGTGAACGATCAGGCACTCACCGTCCTCCTGTGTGATTGCGAGGGCCTCACGTTCGACATGGGCGTCCTGCATGTGCACCTGCGGACAGTCCGAGCTCCGGCTGGTCCCGTTGGGGGCAACACCGCCGACACACCAGGCTCACTCTGGTGGCGAGGATCCGACGCATGTGCTATCAGCAAGGCCAGGCACTGCAACAAAAACACAAACGTCATTGACACGATACCATATAAATGCATCAGTTAATAATTTCCATCAATTGATGTTAATCATATTACATAAAAAAAATTACGAACTGTACATCTATGAGAATAGCCCTCTCAGGGGTTCAAACATATATCTGTTCTATAGACTTTCCTGTATGACTTCCAAGCCAGCTTTGATCATCTTGATAAACATTTCCTGGAATTATTTCAACCAATAGACTTTTTATTCGTGTGTTGCGAGGAATAAGTAATAATGTATTAAATACGAAAATCTTTGGACGTTTTCAGTGGAAGAGTATTTAGTTGAATTTACATTACAATGGACTATTGGAGACTGTTCATGATCAATCGTGAAGAAAATTATATAAAAATATCTAGTCGTTTTGAATAACGGTCAGATAAGCTCAATGCCTGAGTCGGCACCTCTCAACAATTCTGGTACAAATCAACATGAGGATATTTGTGGTCATCACAGATTTATTGTAAACCCGACTCCATGTCACACAGTGGTATAAGTTTCGAACTCGCACCCCTCCACAGATATCTGTTCTGTGATACAACCAAACCGTGGCCAAAGCTCAGAGGTAAAAGTATCACAATTCAAAGGGGAACCATTGGTTTCGTGTGTTTGCCCACTGACTTAACAATGTGCGAGTTGTAGGCGGTAGAAGTTCGATTCCTGTAACTTATCCTGGATGTATGTCTCTTCTATGTCAGTGAAATTTTCCTTGTGTGTATGTCCATTGAGGACGTCTTCCGTCTTGTGATTGGCGCAACTTGGCCAAATATGGTCCTAGCGAAATAAAATCCAACTGAAACTCAAAAACACACTTTTCAATGTTAAGCGCACTGAAGGTATGTCTTAAATCACATCTATGTGGAGAAAGTCACGATTATGCCTCACACACACATTAACGTCCCATAAATTGCATTGCTAAATAGTAGAGGTCACGAAATCGAAGCCAATACCAGACTCGTAATAAAATGACATGGTAAATTGCATTCTACAAATTAAAAGCAACGAGTAGAATTTCGTTTCTCCCATCTCCTCTAAAATTTGTACTCTTTGGATTATGATTCTGTTTTATATGTACGCGATGTGTCGATTTTCATATTTAATCCGAAACTCATATATAATCCGAAACTCATATATCCTGCAAATATCATAGTTTCGGCTAGTGCCAGTCACTGTCAGCTATCTCTACAAGAGTTTATAGTTCTGATTTACTAATTAGAAATGTTTCGTTGGGTTCTACGGCCCTGATAAGTTTTTCGTTAATTGGGCAACAATTTAGTTCTGAACATACTCCAGATCCCGAAGATTCTGAATTGTAATTGTTAAAGTGGAATGCACCAAGAACAAGCATTTTAACGTTTTAAAGCGAGTCTCCCAGCAGTAGTAATATCAATCAAGATCCGATACCTCCTAGCATGCATCAATGGTTCGGTAGCTCAACTGCACGCAATTGTGATGGGTTTGCTGGATTTACTGGCACATTCCATCAATTATTTTTAAAGAGCTTCTCTCAAAAAGGATTTTGGGTTTCTTTTTAATTTGCTTTTTCGGGTGAGGTCTCGTTTCCAGAAGCCAATCAAAACGAGGAAGTGATCAAACATTTTCGGAAAGATCTTTCTCTTTTTTTGTTGTCTCCCCAGCGTGAAATGTGGGTAATTAACGCTCGAGATGGTGTCTTAGCCTAATTGACTGTTAACCGCATTTAGAGCGTTTGGTTTGGGGTCTGTAAGTATGGGGTTGCATTTCGAGCAATCCGGTTTACAATGGTTCGATATTTGCATTTGTTAATGTTTGATGGAGAGGGAAAGATGTATTGTGTTCTGTCAAATCTGGAGTTCAACCTTTTGAAGGGTAATATGCTAAAAAAAGCCCTTTTTGTAAGAAAAAAATAGTTGAAGATTTATCCCCCTATATGAATTTACTAAGCATAGTATCAAAGGTCTGAGTAGTGTGACTCGACTGACTAATTCAGGGCTATGAGAGAGGACTGACTAATGCTTTCATGTAGACATGTATCGACAGGTTTTTCCAATGACGTTAGCCTATGTCGATCAGTATTATTTAGCTACTAAGCAACAGACGTGCTTTTAAGTATTAACTATGCAACTATTATTGGTTTTTTGTTTTGAGGGGTTTATGGAACAAGTTTTTTTTAGTTTTGCCAAGCATGGAAGGCCATGCTTGGCAAAACGGCACAAAACACATGACAGACAACGTCAAGTAATGGACATACACAAAAGGCAAAGTTTTCTGACACACAAGAAAAATACATCCAGGATAAGTTACAAGAATCTAGCCAGATCAATCCAGTAATGAATTTTAAGTAAATGAACAAGTGATGGAAAGAAACAGAATAGTAGAATAATTGGACAATAAGCAAAAAAATGATCGATTGGGTAACTTAGGAGTTCGACCCCCTTGTTTGCCATGGACAGTAAACCCCACGGGAAACGAACTCTAAAGTACCTCGGATGAAGCCCGTATACACACACCTAAAGGAGATATGCTATTGAGAGCCATGCTTCGGGACATTTCAAATTATGTGTTGAAATTCGGTAATAAAGGCTCCAATAATATTTGCTGGATGGTTATCTCGATGAGGTAAACTGATTTGTAAAACTGACCAGATCTTGATGAACAGATTTTCTCGTTATTAGAAGAAAACTAGCAAGATCGTGATCTCGTCATCATAAAAACATCTTGATGACGAGATATCTCATTAGCAAAATCGGTTAGACCTCAATGGACGAAATGGAGAGTTACTCGGTGTCAGAGTTGAGATATTTTTTAAATCTGGTAATTAGTTAACTTAACTTTGACATAATATTAGGCACACTAAGTATTTATTTAATTTTTAACGACGTACTTCCATAGGATTTCGCCTTCCACGTCACGATAATTTTTCACAAAAATGTTTTAGCAATCTATATAGCATCACTCCTCTTTAAAATTAAGATACGAATTTTATCTTCACCTAGCCCACAGAAAGAAACTCACATTATCTGCTTGTTAGCCTAACGTAAATCGATGTTAATTTGTTTTCTAATTTACATAATCTTAAATTTAATGCAATCTCAAATCATATTCAAAAACTCTGAATTAGTTTAAAAAATAAAACCCATACTAGATAATTCAAGTGAAATATGTGTTAGTACCTACACCCGTGCATTATTAACCCTTCCAACCAGTCCTTTCTTGTTATTGCTACCCTACAATCTGTTTTTACAGATGAATATCCAGATTAGACACTATATAGCAAACGAGAAATAAAATCAACTGAGCGACCTGGTTTTATTTAGTTTGCATTGCTTTAGTATCAACTACAAGCAATACTAGTTCGCCGGGGAAAACCATCAATCACACTCAACTCTAACTAAAAACAATTTCCAGTCAGAAACTTTAAATAAAATATGAAAAAGATTGGCAGCTACGCCTATGATTGCAATCTAATTTTCTCTAACTCAATGAAGTAATGACTCTTCATAAAAAGAAATTGCTAGCATGAATTGCACTGTAGTAAAGTTTATTATTACTTTGAAAAGCGAATAAAATTCTAAAATTGAAAAAGGATGTAATACAAGAGCCTGAGATAAATATAAAAGCACCTATAAAACGTACTGTTAAGTAAGATTATCAAATAAGATTCGCTGTTTAAAAGCAATATACAAAAATTTAATAATCTTAAGATAAATCACTTACTAAAAAAGTGTACATAAGTATAATTTTTAGTAAAATTTTTCCGAAAAATATTACTTAATTTTGAAAGAGTAGGTAGTTTTTAAGTAGTTATAAAAATTACATACACATACAATCATAAAATTGTAACATTGTCCAAAACTTACATTTCTTTGACTTGTCCTATTTCTATTTAACATATAATTGCTTTTAAATACTGTGTTTAATACTTTGGATCACTTCTTTTAATTATTTACATCCTAAATTCTTAAAATACTAAGTGTTCATAATGCTATCCACAAAGCCGTTTCAGTTCACAGTAGTTTAATTTAAATTATTTGAATAAAATGGCGTTTTTTTTCTCGACATTTTTACAAGTGGAATATTGAAAAAGATGAAACAAATTGACTAAAACTAATCATCTGAATTTCTTGTATAAATAATCATAAAATAAGAGAAGCCCTTTTAATAATTATTTTTATTTCATAGTAGTAACGTTATTTTGGCATTTTGTAACTATACGCATAATTTATTAATTCTCTGTACCTCGAATACTTGATACTACAAATATACATAGATATGTATTATTGAGTATAAGAATAAATATTACATTCGCTAATATTACAGAATCAAAATATTGATTAGTATACACTTTTGAATTTTAATTGTCTTTTAATTCTTAGTTTATAAACAAAATTAGTTTTTTAAATAAATATCTACTCATACGTAAGTAGTTTTTTAAGACTTAATTTTATTAAACAATAACATTTACTATGTGAATCATTATGACCAATTGTTCATTTATTTATTAAATTATTTAGCTTTATTTCTTTATGTAAGAAATATCTGAATTAGACAAAAGTAGTTAAACTACTCAGCAATATCGAATAAGAAATTTAAATAACCTTTCTAAATATAAATCAATCCAAAAAATTATTTGTTTTTAAGCTTCTTTGCTTATGAAAATTCAATAAAAATTAGCCCGAGTTGATTATAAAGAATTAATTTTAAGCACAAGATTAACAAAGGATTTCTGAAAAGGCAATAGTACAATAATAAACTTACCGAAAGGTGAGAAACGAAAAAAAAAATTCCTATTCGAATAAACAAGAGATTATCCTGCTTTGTGTAATCCGATATTCCGAAAAACAACTTCTAAGAAGGTGAAAACGAAGGAATAGAATTCCCTAAGAAAATTCTCACTATGAATCGTTTTCACACATCAGGTAGAGATGAGTTGAGATATCCAGAGAAAAAATATTTCCATAAGCGCAAAGAGCGTAGCGTGCCAAGCGACGACTCGCGTTTCGACTGAGGGCCGTTCGCAACCGACTATCGTTTGCGCTGTGAAACAAGAGATTCGATTGAAATGATGATAAAAAATAAAAGGGATGATAATAAAATGGCGCTGGAGGCTGTTTTTAAATGGCGGACGGCTTGTGAAGCGAAACGGTTCCTCTGGCTTTATGGCTAAAAGGGCAAGAATACGGAGGGTTTTTTTTTAATCAAAACTTTTTTTTTTTAAACGAAGTTTAAATTTTTTTAATCTCATTATAGGTGATTCGAAATATTTCTTTTACGTCGAATACACAAAATTCTACACACATGAATTCATTTTAGATTATATATATAATTTAATTAAAGAAAACCAAATTGATATTTTAAGAATGTTTCAAAGAATGAAGTGGTGTTGGTGGATCAGGGCGTTATCAGGGAAGAGCCTGACCCAGACATTCAAAACAGCGTTTTCTGCGTGTGAACAGCGGTACGCCAAAAGTTGCTCATTGTTTGAATAATGTTTATTTCCAATTTGTTTAGATTTTTTACTTTTTTTACTAGTATGAATTTATTTTTAGCTCTTTCGCTGTCTTGTACATTTGGATTTTTAATTTCTGTTTCTTATTTGTAGCTATAAAAGTTTGCTTTATAGAAACATTGCTCTTGCGTTCAGATAGTATATTGTTGATCAAGAACTTTTACAGTAAACAAAGTTAAATATCGCTACTAAAACGAATAAGGTACTAATAACATTTTGGGCTATTTTCACTTAACTGCATTTTTTGAGTCCCTATTTCATGTTTCATGCTATGACTTAGTCACAAATATTTATTTTTAGTAGAAATGTCTAATTTCATGAGAAAACAATAACCTCCCAGTCATAACTTGATTTTTCCCGAAGCATTAAAGGGGGCGCGGTAGCCTTGGATGAGACACGGACTAGCAATCGGAGGGTTGCGAGTTCAAATCCAACCAAGACCCTAATGAGCAAAGAGGACTGGTGCACATTAAATCTGTCCTGACCTCAAATGTCCTCACATTGGCGTGGTGTGGAAGTTTGGAGACAGCTCAGGTGTTGCCTCGTCATCCAAACGTGATTCAAAATTACGTGGTGTTGTCCGGATCTTTCCCTTGCTGGATTGATCTCGAACCGTCTCCAATAGCCCGTTGAGTTGCTTCAGTACGACGTAAATTGAAACACGTAATAATCCGAAGTATCAAAACTTTGAATGTGTTTTTGAAAAAACGTCAATTTCGCAGATTCGTGCCTTTGGTGTGGTGCCAACGATATAATTGCAAAGTTTTCATCTTGCAATCAAGGAAATGTCCATTAACCAACACCAATTAGATTAAACCCTCTTGGAGGTTGTGTTCCTTCGAGGTGATCTGAGAATTGAGCAAATCTTAATTAACAATATATCTCGTCATTAGAAAATGAATGTCCAGATCTTGCTCTCCTCATGAAAAATTGTCAACATCTCGATGACGAGATATCTCATTCAAGATCCTAGCATTTTCGCTAATAACGAGATATTTCGTCCATTACGAGAATCAATTTTAATTACGACGAGACTTCTGGGCGAGAAAAAAATGGAAAGAATTATTTTAAGGTAGGTATTTTAACTATGGCCGGTACAGCAGTTGTACCAAGAAAACGCCAAGAATTTAGACAACGGCCAGTACATCAGATGTACCTTGAAAGTTATAAGAACCTCGCCAAGAAAGAATTTAGACTACGGCCGTTACAGCAGTTGTGTCTTGAAAGCTATAAAAATCACGTCAAGAAAGAATAGCGTTTGTTATATCTATAGTTATAGTCAAAAGGTTAATTAATGCCACACTGGGGTAACACAACGGGTTATTGACGACGACCCAGGATTTCAACCAAGCGAAAGGTGTGAGCATAGCACCAAGTAGTTTTGAACAACGGCTAGATAACATCTGAGCTGGCACCCCACTCTCCAAACTTCCACGCCACGCCAACGGGAGAACATGAGTCTATGACAGATTTAACGTGCGTAACCAAGTAGGAAACACAAAATGTCCCTTGCCCAGAACTGGTGATAATTTTGAACTAGTTTTGCATCAGAGTCAAACCACTACCGGAAGTTTTCGATAAAAATAAACAACAGAGAGGATTATAGTTAACCCTCTTGGCGAATGTTCCCACGAGATATATCGTCACTTACAAAACTGCTGATGTCTTGATGGACATTATTTACAGTGAAAATTTCTCATAGAGTTGAGTATTTTCGTATTTTAGTAAGCGTTATTAGGGGGACCATTGACTTTTAACCACTATACACTCAAGTGCAGCTTTGATGTAGAGTATTTTGTGGCAACGCTGTTTTGTCGACAACGAAGAATTTTATTAAGATTAATGAGATAAATTTAATGCGATTAAATTTAATAAGATACTCAAATTATCGCGAGGATTACCATATTCCTTAAGACGCGAGATTGTCCTTGCCTCCTAAAACTGGCTATAAAAATATTCCAAAAGCGATGTCACATAAGTCTTTAGATCAAAGATGTACCAATAATAATGGTTGTATTCCCGCTTCACGGAAAAGAATCTTTTTGACAACGAAAATCCTTAAAATAGAAATCGAGAAAAGTGAGAAACACAAAGCGTAAAACACATCAGCAATCATTTAACCTAATTCGAGAAACAAAGTGTCTACATTTGTGCAAAAATCGCATTCATCCAAAAGTGAAAGAAACTGCGACTCATCCAGGTGAAGCAGCAATTAGGGGGCGGGAGGAAAGACGACATAAGGGATGATAGCCTACTTGTTTACAAGACCAAAACAAACGGTGCATCGGAATTTCAAATTGATTTTGTGTCGGGAATCGACCTCGGGTATTTATTTTATTTTATTTTTCGCAGGTAGATCGATTTCTTATTGTCACAGAAAACGCCTAAATGACAGTTCGAACGGAATAATGAGTACATAGTACTCAAGCATAAGAGGAAAACACGAGATAAGCATTAATTTGTTACCGTTTCGTCTATTGAATCTCGATTCTAAATTTAATAAAAATGACAGAACCTTTGAAGCCTTTATCCTACTGTTGGTTTGACGAGATATCTCGTTCTTCAAGATCTGTCCAATTTTACTTAGGACGAGACACCTCGTCATGAAGATATTGACGATTTTTTATTAAGATGTGATCAAAATTAAAAAAAAAAAACTGACCCGCTTTTTTTTCTAATGACGAGATCTCGTTCATAAAGATCTGGTCAGTTTTCCTCTAAATGCGAGATATATCGTGCATTATCTGGTAAATTTTGTTAATGATGAGTTACTTCGTCGAGCCAGTCACCATGGAGTTGATAGATATTTAGGCTATATGAATAAGAGATTTATAAAACAGTACGTAAGTATAATGATAAAGTAATATATTTATGGAAACAATGTAAAAGATGACTTTCCTCAACACAGATTAGAAAATTCTACGGGATTCGTCCAAAACTACTAAATATACCTATGACCCCTTACTTCGACTACCTCTCTGTGACCTCCATGAGTAAAATGATAGATCTCATTTCTCATTGCAAGTTGTTTTTCGCTAAAAATCTTGAAGTCAAAATATGGTCTATCTTATGCTATTAGGATGCGTATCAATCAAAATCAGGAAAAGTAAAATACCGTCTTTAAAACAAAGAACTTATTTTTACGTAAAATTAAAAAAAAAATTGGTTTATAACTTGTTCTATAGCTTATTTATAGAAGTATCCGTGCATCCTTCTATAATACACGGGAAAATAAATCCAAAAAACTTTTAAAGCAGACTGAAAAAAAAAACAATTCTCAAATTCGTCCCCAAACCATACATTGTTTTTCTCAACTTACTCTTTTATTTGACAGCCCAGGAGTGTTTAGAAATTACATAACTTCGGGTTTTGAAAACGGAATTGTACGTTTCATTTTAAAACGCTTTTTGTCATTTCTGTTCTACGATACGTTGTATTTTATGCAATACAATGCTGATTTTTGCTGCATGTTCTGTGCTTCTATGGGAAGCCAAATAAGGTAGATTTTTGAAGTTGCAAGCCTTAATGCCATCGCTGCTCGGATGTCAAAAGTGCCTCTTTTGCAAGCGTGCCTGACAGATCACATCGTCCTTACTTTCTGTTTGTGTCCTTGGAATAAATTTATTTAAATATGCGTGTCTGTTAGCATTTTGTGCTTCAAAAGTGCTGCTCGGTGTTACTTTTTTTGCTGCTGTCCAAGATTAATCTGTCGTGCACGGATGCTCCGACGCTGCTTCTGCTGTCATTATTTACGTTCGGGACAACTGGAATAACCTTCCATTACCAACCGCCAGGCAAGTCAGGTTCATTTTTCAAGGCGCAAGGGCCATATTTTGCCAAGCTGCGCCAAGCAATTCTGTTTTACGTCAAGTAAATGGCAAACACACACGAGGAAAGTTTGGCTAACACAGAAGAGAGTAATGCACCCGAAGAAATACAGACACATACAGAAAAAAAGAGGCAGAGACATCCAGAAACGCAGACAGTGATAAAGGACAGAGACATAGAGGAACAGAGGTGCAGAGAGACAGTAAGGGAGAGAAAGAGACATACAGAGAAATATGCAGAGACATTTAGAAACACATACAGTGATAAAGGACAGAGACATAGAGGAACAGAGGTACAGAGAGACAGTAAGGGAGAGGAAGAGACATACAGAGAAATATGCAGAGACCCAGAAACATACCTAGACAGAGAAAGAGAGACGAAAACATACAGAGAAATATGGAGAGACCCAGAAACATACCTAGATAGAGAAAGAGAGACAAACACATGCAGAGACAGATACAGACAGAGAAAGAAACATGCAGTGACAGGGAGATACAGATAGCAATGCAGAAACAGACAGAGATATGGAGACAGATATTGAGACAGAGATATTGAGACAAAGATATAGAGACAGACATATAGAGACATATGTATATATAGAGACAGAGATATATAGAGAGACAGATATATATATATAGAAACAGAGATATATATAGAGACAGAGATATATAGAGACAGAGATATATAGAAACAGAGATATAGAGACAGAGATATAGATACAGAGATATAAAGACAGAAATGTAAGGACAGAGATGTAAGGACAGAGATGTAAGGACAGAGAGACACTCACACAGAGAAACAGACAAATTCAAAGTGCAGGATAGAAATTTGAAATACTTGTTTGGAATTGAAAAAATAAACACAGGATTTCTTTGAAATTGGAATACAAATATCGAGGCGCTACGGGGATTTCGTTTAGTTTGGGCCATCATTTTTTGCTATATGATAGACAGTAAACTTGGAATTGTAGCCTAAAATGGCTTCCTAATCACTATTAACATCCGTGCGAAGACCGGGACATGAATCCAGAGCCTATTGAACGTAAGTTCTACTGACATTTGGAATTTTGTATTTAATGGCACAGTGTCTTGAACAAAACAAGCTGCTCAAAACACAATAAAACTGCAGCGCAAATATGAATGCCCAAAAGATGATAAATAAAGAATTAAGTATGACTAAGGAATTCAATTTACATGTATAAAAAATTTTAGACTTTGAAATCTGGAAAAAAAAAGGATTCATGATCGAATTTGTGAAAAAAAAAAAAAAAAAGGTATTTAAGAAACTTATTCCGCGAACATATAACAATTAGAAATATCATTGTTCAATTTTGGTTGATTGGTACTTGAATTTACGTCGGCATTGAAGCAACACAACGGGCTACTGACGACCGTCCGCAATCAATCCGGAAGGAAAAGATTGTATTAGACATCAAACACTATTGGTGCAAAATGTAGAATCAGAAATTATTTTTACTTGAATCCTAAATATTTACAATGACACTCCAATGAATAAGCTTTGTTCGTATCCCCTAATTGTTTTACAAGTGTTAAGCGTAGTGAAGTTCTGTGAAAAGTTTAGTACTTAAAATCTAAATGATACAAAAAGTCATATTGAGTGGGTGCTATTTATTAGTTAAAATATTTAAACTTTCACTGGTAGTTAAAGTTCAATTTAGTTAGATTTTAAAATATAAATAAATTGCGCGTACAAGGTTTTTTAAATGGAACAAAATTAAAAATATATGAACTTTAAACAAACGATCTCTGTATCAGGTATTAAAATAACAATGTTTTTACTTCTATTTATTCAAAATATTTTTAGTAAATTTATAAATAACTGCAATGTAAACAAAATCAATACTATATCGTGGTCTTATACAAAATTTAGGTTTAAAATTAGTCTTTTAGGTAAAGTTAATTTAAAATTTTAAGCTTTTAATTCAACTTTCTGACAAAATAATAAAATTATAAGTTTATGATATATAATGATATAAGTATGATATGATATAAGTATATATGGCTTAAATACTTTGAAATTTGAAGAAAAGTAGAATTATGAAGATGGTATGGTAAGTTTTAAAAAGTACATTAATTTTATTCTGAATTTAGGATGACGAGAATAAATTTTAATTAGGGTATAGTTTTATGGCGTAAGAGCTAGATTGGATAAGATCAAATAACAAATAAGGTGAAAACTAAATATATATTTTTTCTTAAGTCGTAGGATTAGAAATCGTATTACATGTCGATTGAAATACATAGATGGCAGCACTATAAATTTTTAGGACGGAATGAGTTGTTTCAAATCTTGCAATTTATTCAGATGAAGAATAAGAAAAGAGCAATATTAATTTAATAATTTCAAAAGTTGACACAAGTCTTTGAAACACCATTGCATGAAAACATGACACGTGTATTCATCTAGTTTCTTGAAAAATATAAAAAATATGTTTGGAGTAGAAAAATTAAGTTTTTTTGTATGCAACTTAAATTCAAAGACAATCATGTATTAAAAATTGTATTGAGCATTAAATTAACAGATTAATTTTAGTATATAATGTAAAACAATATATCAATTCTAAAGTTGATTAGTATCAAATATTTACCGTAGAAGTTAATTACACAAATTCAAGAATAAATAAAAAAACTATAAAAAGCAGTAAAATTGAGATAGTGCAAACACATTATGAATCAATTGCACCATATCTTGCTTTATGTTTGGTTTTAACTTTTTTTTTGTTGAAAATCGACAAATTTCTACTCATTTTCTTACATGCTTTTAATAAATGGGGAAAAAAACCAGGGGAATGCGTTTAAAAAATACAATTTTCCAAAAAGTACGAAAGGTGAATTTATTTCGTAGCATAATTATAAGATAATCCTCAGCATTTCGAATATATGTATACCCTGATTAGAAGCATTGAAAGATTTAAATCTTTCAGTCTCTGTCAAGGCCATTATAAATGTAATAACTAGTTAAATCAAAGCTTTTTTTATATCTCGCATAAACACTCAATGTCAATAGCGAGTTTTTTTTGTTGCAAAAACTATGGAAATGAAAGGCATGTTTGGATTTCTCATAATACCAAGGGTGAATTTTATGTGATTTCCTCCTATTCTTTTACAACACATGATGCTATCTTCAGACTACAAATGTTTTTATAAAAATGGTTTTAAACTTTTAAAAATAATTTTTTTGAGCAATGGTAGATAGATAGGTATTTTAATTAAAGTCGTACTGGAGCAACACAACGGGCTATTAACAACAGTCCGAGATCAATTCCTCCGTCTTGTGCAATGAATTGAAACTTTTAAAAATCATTTTATGGTATATAATTAACATGAGTTATTAATTAACATTAATTGTACATGAAAAAAAGTTTGTCCAAATTATCCCTCAAGCCATAAAACCCCAGCTGCATTAAATAAAGGATAAATTAGTTTTTAATTCAATAAATTCAAATAGGGTTATAATATATAATGTTTTCCTGTTCTTGTCATTTATTTTAAATTGGTTATTTTGAAATGATGCATTAAAAAAGTAATATATGTAACACACGGAGAGGGTAAAGTAATTTAATTAACGTCGTACTAAAGTAACACAAAGGGCTAGTAACGACGGTCAGAATACCCTAAGGGAAAGATCCGAGGTCAACACCACGTAATTTTGAACCGCGGTCAGATGATGAGGCAACACCTGAGCTGGCACCCCACTCTCCAAACTTTCACACCAGCCCAACGTGAAGACTTTTGGCAACCACAGCTTCTATAATAATCCGTTTTGCAAACAAAATCACATATTCAGCATAAAGTTTTACAACTTAGCATGTGTGGGTGAAATTCTACTTCCGTACATTTATATAAAATACTCTCTCTTCGTGTGAAAAATCTTACAAGTTACTTTTTATGTTAAAAAGCACTCAAGAGTTGAAATCTTTCCACATTTAGACTGACTACATGATTGGTTAGATGGTTATTCTGGTTTTATGGGTCAAAGTACGACAAACTGTGCCAAACCACTGATAAAATAGAAAAGACGGACAATTTAAAAATAACAATAAAACTCAATTTTTGAGTAAGCATTAATATCTGACAAGTTTTCATTGATAAAGATGCAAAATAAATTAAGAAATTACAATGTATGTAACATGTAGCAAATTGTAAAAATTAGAGTTTTATGTTAAATCTGCATTAGAAAAATGACAAAAGTTAGAAATAAGAACATGTTTCCACAACATTAAAAACATTTTTGAGAAAAATACGAAATTTAAACTAGATGACAAAGATTTTTCTGTTCAGTGCTGAGTACATGTAAATAAGTTTGAGGATTGAGTTCCAAAGTTGCTTTAATTGTTTTCTTGTGGCAAAGGACTTAAATTTAAAAATTCAAGAGTAGATAAAGCCAACTGTTGATCAAAAATTCCCAATTTCTCCCATTTTTGAATGTGATTTAAATAGTAAACTAGGATTTTTTAAACCGTCCAAGAGGTTTCAACAAGATATCGCATTCCTCAAGATCTGAAAATTTTGCTAATGACTAGATATCTTGTCATCAAGTTGCTATCAATTTTTTTTATGATGACGAGATCACTATCCGATGAGTTTTGTAATGACGAGGTTCTTCAATCGATACAATGACTTGGAGGGTTTAAAACAGAACTGTCACAGCCCTAATTACCAAATTTACAAATTACCAATTGCACGTAATGTCATACTAGAGCAACACAATGGGCAACTGACGACGGTCCGGAATCAATCCCTTAAGGGAAAGACCCGAGGACAACACATCGTAATTTTGAACCACGATCAGATGACGAAGCAACACCTGAGCTGGCACCCCACTCTCCAAACTTCCACACCAGCCCAACGTGAGGACTTTCGGCCACGACAGATTTAAGGTGCACCAGCCGCCTCTACACCATACGCTTACAAACATCCATGCCCGTACCAGGATTCGAACCAGGAACCTTCCGATCTAGAGGCTAACATTTTAACCACTACACCGGTTGGTCGGCGAGGCTGGTGCAAGTTAAATCTGTCGTGGTCTCAAATGTCCTCACGTTGGTGTGGAAGTTTGGAGAGTGGGGTGCTAGCTCAGATGTTGCCTCGTCATCCGACTGTGGTTCAAAATTACGTGGCGCTTGCTGTTCTCGGATAATTCCCTTCGTGGGTTCGTACAGGAACTTCGCCAATGGCCCGTTGTGTTGCTCCAATGTGACGTTAATTAAATACCTACCTACCCACTTATTGGCTTTGGAAGTAATCTTGAAAATAGTTTTGCAATCGAATTTTCTTGTGAATAGTCGCTGAATTTGTTCAAAATGCGGTTTGACATTATCGTGTTCCGATGGAGATTGTATCAATTATCGCTGAGGGCTCAGAACAACTAGATTGAAATACGATACGGTGTTAAAGGAAACAGTTGGATGCGATGTTCCAACATCGCGCGAAAGTATTTTTCCTGTTTCAAAAAGCAAACTCCTTCAGTCATAAAGATGGGCAAGTTTCAATGGCACAATGGAAGAAAGAAAAAAACAGATTTAGTGTTTTCCTCGTCCTTGGTAATGACTTTGCAAGAAACAAGAGCAATTCTTCAAAGAGTCTGACCCCGAAAATCAATCGGTTTCCAGAAAATGTCGCAAGGCAAACAATGCTTGCATTGTGCGATCGGAAAAGAAGACCTTTGTACTTACTTTCCCCATAAAAGTCCATCAAAACGCGTTTTAAGTGTTCGGTACCATCCTAAATGGGTGTTATTTTCGTGTTCGAGTGCTGTTTTAACACTCGAGGAAAATAAACTGAGATCTACATACGTGCCTTCCGAGTTGCACAGGAAAATGAGAGAATTGAAACTAGTGTTGCAGAAAATTGTAATGGCTTGTCAATTTGTACGACGGTAAATATTTAACTCTTAATTTCGTTTGACCGTCCACTGCGAAGTGTATAAATTTAATATTAATCTCCATATTTGGAATATTTTATAAATATTTGATTTCTTAAAATTTAGACTACGGCTGGTACAGCAGTTGTACAATGATCGCGACAAGAAATAATTTAGACAACGGCAAGTACATCAACTGTATCTTGAAAGTTAAAAGAATCACGCCAAGAAAGAATTTAGAACTTCGGCCTATATAGTAGTTGTTCCTTGAAAACTACAAGAACCTCGCCAAGAAAGAATTTAGGACTACGGCCGGTATGGTAGTTGTACCTTGAAAGTTATAAGAACCACGCCAAGAAAGAATTTAGACTACGGCCGGTACAGTAGTTGTTCCTTGAAAGCTATAAGAATCACGCCAAGAAAGAATTTAGACTGCGACCGGTACAGTAGTTGTACTTTGAAAGCTATAAGAACCACGCAAAGAAAGAATTTAGAATACAGCCAGTACAGTAGTTGTTCCTTGAAAGCTATAAGAATCACGCCAAGAAAGAATTTAGACTGCGACCGGTACAGTAGTTGTACTTTGAAAGCTATAAGAACCACGCAAAGAAAGAATTTAGAATACAGCCAGTACAGTAGTTGTTCCTTGAAAGCTATAAGAATCACGCCAAGAAAGAATTTAGACTGTGACCGGTACAGTAGTTGTACTTTGAAAGCTATAAGAACCACGCCAAGAAAGAATTTAGAATATGGCCAGTATAGTAGTTGTACCTTGAAAGCTATAAGAACCACGCCAAGAAAGAATTTAGGACTACGGCCGGTACAGTAGTTGTACCTTGAAATCTATAAGAACCACGCAAAGAAAGAATTTAGAATACAGCCAGTACAGTAGTTGTACCTTGAAAGCTATAAGAACCACGCCAAGAAAGAATTTAGAATACGGCCAGTATAGTAGTTGTACCTTGAAAGCTATAAGAACCACGCCAAGAAAGAATTTAGGACTACGGCCGGTACAGTAGTTGTACCTTGAAAGCTATAAGAACCACGCCAAGAAAGAATTTAGAATACGGCCAGTACAGTAGTTGTACTTTGAAAGCTATAAGAACCACGCCAAGAAAGAATTTAGAATACGGCCAGTACAGTAGTTGTACCTTGAAAGCTATAAGAACCACGCCAAGAAAGAATTTAGCATACGGCCAGTATAGTAGTTGTACCTTGAAAGCTATAAGAACCACGCCAAGAAAGAATTTAGGACTACGGCCGGTACAGTAGTTGTACCTTGAAAGCTATAAGAACCACGCCAAGAAAGAATTTAGAATACAGCCAGTACAGTAGTTGTACTTTGAAAGCTATAAGAACCACGCCAAGAAAGAATTTAGAATACGGCCAGTACAGTAGTTGTACCTTGAAAGCTATAAGAACCACGCCAAGAAAGAATTTAGAATACGGCCAGTATAGTAGTTGTACCTTGAAAGCTATAAGAACCACGCCAAGAAAGAATTTAGGACTACGGCCGGTACTGTAGTTGTACCTTGAAAGCTATAAGAACCACGCCAAGAAAGAATTTAGAATACGGCCAGTATAGTAGTTGTACCTTGAAAGCTATAAGAACCACGCCAAGAAAGAATTTAGGACTACGGCCGGTACAGTAGTTGTACCTTGAAAGCTATAAGAACCACGCAAAGAAAGAATTTAGAATACAGCCAGTACAGTAGTTGTTCCTTGAAAGCTATAAGAATCACGCCAAGAAAGAATTTAGACTGCGACCGGTACAGTAGTTGTACTTTGAAAGCTATAAGAACCACGCAAAGAAAGAATTTAGAATACAGCCAGTACAGTAGTTGTACCTTGAAAGCTATAAGAACCACGCCAAGAAAGAATTTAGCATACGGCCAGTACAGTAGTTGTACCTTGAAAGCTATAAGAACCACGCCAAGAAAGAATTTAGAATACAGCCAGTACAGTAGTTGTTCCTTGAAAGCTATAAGAATCACGCCAAGAAAGAATTTAGACTGCGACCGGTACAGTAGTTGTATTTTGAAAGCTATAAGAACCACGCAAAGAAAGAATTTAGAATACAGCCAGTACAGTAGTTGTACCTTGAAAGCTATAAGAACCACGCCAAGAAAGAATTTAGAATACGGCCAGTACAGTAGTTGTACCTTGAAAGCTATAAGAACCACGCCAAGAAAGAATTTAGCATACGGCCAGTATAGTAGTTGTACCTTGAAAGCTATAAGAACCACGCCAAGAAAGAATTTAGGACTACGGCCGGTACAGTAGTTGTACCTTGAAAGCTATAAGAACCACGCCAAGAAAGAATTTAGGACTACGGCCGGTACAGTAGTTGTACCTTGAAAGCTATAAGAACCACGCAAAGAAAGAATTTAGAATACAGCCAGTACAGTAGTTGTTCCTTGAAAGCTATAAGAATCACGCCAAGAAAGAATTTAGACTGCGACCGGTACAGTAGTTGTACTTTGAAAGCTATAAGAACCACGCAAAGAAAGAATTTAGAATACAGCCAGTACAGTAGTTGTACCTTGAAAGTTATAAGAACCACGCAAAGAAAGAATTTAGACTACGGCCGGTACAGTAGTTGTTCCTTGAAAGCTATAAGAATCACGCCAAGAAAGAATTTAGACTGCGACCGGTACAGTAGTTGTACCTTGAAAGCTATAAGAATTACGTTAGTTACATACCAGTGTTAGCCGTAGTCGAAAGGTTAATTCTTCTAGCCCTTTTACCCGATATTTATATATATAACACTTGACATTGTCTTGCGCTTGGCTCAGCTGAACCCAATATAACCGTAAAACGCCAACCAAGCTTGTAGAGTGTGTGGTGTTTGAGATGGGGAAAAGGGGGACTCACCTGCATGTGTTCATTCTCTGCAGCGTCGTTGAGCGGGCTCTTGCCGTGCTTGTCGAGTAGGATGCGGCCGCCGTGCTTCAGAAGCCACCGCAGCGTCTCCAGGTGTCCCCGGCTGGCCGCGAAGTGGACGGGCGTCGCGCCGTCATTGTCGCGGAGATTCGGATCGATGGCCTGTTCCTCCACCTGCACACAAAGACACACGCCGTGATTAGCACCTTTTTGCGATCCTCGTTAACAACAACGCGACCAGATCAAGACACAAATTAGTGGCCACAGACGTCGAAAAGACGTGGGAAAGATGTAGGAAATGGCAATGGTTGTGGTCGGGAACCGCAATTCGCGGCATTCCAAGGCCGCTGGAGTCCAATCCGATCGCGTTGTTTATTTCAAATCAGTCTCGGAAAAGTTATGTTGAATACAAATCACCGTCGACAGGTGTGACGATTAACCTTGAGGGGAGCAGTTACTGGAAATGTCGTAAGATTGATCTCAATTGATGAAAAATATAGACTGTACCCATAATAGTATACAAACTAGTTTGGGTTGGCGACTAAAGTGACAAAGCAACTGATTCATTATGTTCAGGTAGGAACTCTGAACTTACTGAGTTTGGGGTGCAATAATCGAATTGCAATATTTACTTTATTTTTCGTTGCGTGATCTCGTATTTTCTATTTCGCTCACGACAGAGCAATTGATAAGATTTTAATTAACAACTTCGTAATAGAACAGTTAATTCATTTCAACTTTCAAAAAAGGACTACTTAAAAAAACATTTATCATATATTCATTGTTCTCTCGATATTCAGCTTAAAACTTTATTGCTAATTAATTTATTTAGAAAACGCCTGTCGTCGTAGAAACGGAGCACATCCCATTTTCAGTAGGGGATGCTGAAACAACTTCTATTTCGCATGGATTCGCAATGTTTGTTCTTAAATGAATTTCTAAAGTTCTCTTACCTGTCCGACGGTAATAAGTCAATCCATACTTTCCTCCTTTAAATCCAAGTTTTATTTATATCACAAACACAACATCACGAGCCGTGGTAGCTCAGTCAATAGAGCGTCGGGCTCGCATCAGAAGGGTTGTGGTTTCTGTCCTCGGCGGAGCCTACAATTCTGATGATTGCGAGATCGGCGCTTCGACCTGGCTAAAGACCGTCGTGTTCACTAATGGTGACTGGGGCACGTTAAATAGGTCGTGGTCACAAAGTCCCCATGTTAATTACCCATACCAAATCAATACCTCTGGGGGTACCTGATCAGGGGGTTATCGGCGTCTGATTGGGATCTAAATTACGATATGTGTGAGTGAATAGATGTATGAAAGGGACCTTCCTGTAAAACAGATGTGTCATGTATGTCGAGCAAAAGTCGGACTTCCTCCCAATAGGGCTCAATAACATGAAAGGCGCACCCCCCCCCCCTCGCCTCTTGCCGTCTTCGACGGGCCTGGCACTCCTCTGGTCTGCCAGTGTAGGCATGAGAAACACAACAACACAGACACAGAATAGGATATCATGGTTATCACATCGTTCTCAAAACAGTTCTAACTACAAGCTTCAACATCAATCTCAAGTCAGAGAGCTCGCAGCTTCCTTTGGTCTCAGTATTTGAATTTAAACACATGCTTTAAGAAATGTATTCAGCTTGTCTTATTGTCACACACATGTATATATTCATTTTTACTTATTGCGAGACTGTTCTAGTGTAAGCTACTCCTTTCTTCAGACAAAATAAAAGTTACCCAGTAGTCACCCCTACTCAAAATAAAGGAGCCTGCTCTATTAGCGTTCCACAACCCAGACCTAGTGACAGAAGCAGAAGACAGACACAAATAAGTCTACGAAAACTGCGTAACTAAAGCAAAAAAAGATGCGTAGATTTGGTCTTACCATCCATTTCACACATTTGAGCACTCCCATCTGAGCTGCTGCGTGTATGGGAGCCATCCCATCCTTGGCTCGCAAGTACAGAGATCCCCCAGCTACTAGTACCAGGTACTTGAGCACGTCCAAGTGCCCTTCTTGTGCCGCCAAGTACACGGGCGTCACACTGTTCTCCATCTGCGTGTTAGCGCTGCAAAAGAAATAAATCGTCACTATCATATATCAAATATTGAATAATATGAAACATGTATCACGCATTACACACTGTGCCCATTTCATTCATCTAAATTCCACACCTTAACTCTATTAAGGGCGAAAATTGGAGTGAACATAGTCCACCACCACAAAAAAACCATCACTACAGTAATATACAGAGCAGTGTAACTTATGTCCACCGTGATGAAAATTTTGGTAGACTAAGGTGGACTGTCTTTCACACTTACTGCTAAAATGCCTTAAGTTTTAAAATAATTCTTCCATTTTACACTCCGTTTGAACCCTTATTTAAATCGTCATTTAAGAATCAGCCTGGCATAACTCAATTGGGGTTAGTTTTGAGGAGAAGCAAAAAAACTGTTTTTTGATATAACCATTATAGTAAAGACCATCTGCCTTGATGACGAAAATGATAATAACAACGCTGCAAGTGGATGAATCATCAATTTAAGCCCACCAGTCAATTCCCCGCCTAATTTTTAATCTAAATCCTTGTTAACTCATATTCCGTAAAAATCGAGTTATGCCGTGCTAGTTCTTAAATGATGAAATATTACTGTCTCAGAGATAATCGCCAACACTCCATTGTTCAAAAAAGGACCTACCTCAATACTACACTCATACCACAAATTATTTCCCATGGTATATTATATCCGTATTATTTCCCATGGAAAACTTTGTGTTCGACCCACGACTACAAAACTGAGACTTTCATTTTTGATATAACTAATAATGGTGGAGTTTAAGTCATGCTTTCTTTTGATGGGTCCCTGATCCAATCAAAATAATGCTGAATACGTGTTGAAAAACAAATAACCGTGGAATAAATTCTGATTTGATGGGTTAAGTTTTATAGCGCAAGGCCATATTTGGCTATTATGCGCCAAACACAAGATAGTCAGCGTCAAATAATGGACATACACACTCCACGAAAATTCAGTTGGTGGGAAAAAAAACTAGTTTCATCTAAAGTTTAGAACCCAATATTTTTTTTAGTACGCAATGGGACATCTTTTAACCCTCCTGGTGGTCTTCTCTACGAGGTATCTCGTCATTGGGAAAACTAACCAGATCTCGATGGACGAGATATCTTGTTTTTTAGAAGAAAACTGATCAGAATCTTCAGAAACCAGATCTTGGTCTCATCAAAAAATCGCCTGTACCTTGATGACGAGATATCTCGTCATTAATAAAATTGATCACATCTTGATGGACGAGTTACCCTCGTCGAAACAACTCAGAGACTTAAAACTTCCCAAAAATAGGAGCATTAAAAAGGTCAAATTGATACTTTAAAAAGTGTCATTCATTTCAACCGTCACCGAAATTTTACGAATAAGAGTTTTCTTAAAATTCCTTTGGTGATGCTGTTAAATTCCTTTAGCAAAGCCTTTCTGCTAAAACGCATCAAGAAGCAAAATATCTACAAGGAATATGGATTTAAATCGTACCTTGTTTAAAATAATCACGTCTCTCTGTCATCATCATTAAAGGATTTTGCAACTAAATTCCAAGTTTGTATTCATCGACTGTTATGAAGTAATGGTAGTCAGCGAATGGATTGGTATTTTTAAATTTCTTCCTGCCCCTCTTTAAATCATTAGTTTTCAAAATCCTATCTCAAAGAGCGGAACAAATAAGTTTATTGTTTATATAAATTAACTCTCAAGTATTTACCTTCAGGTAAGAAACAAATAATAACAATGATTATTGTTTTAATCTTCTATAAATTTCACTTATCCGGGAATCCAGAAGAATACAATCAGGTAAAACCATTTGTTCTGACTAACAGGAAACGGATGTAGCATAGCAAGTTAAGTTTTCGTTCTTTTAAGAAGTATTCGGTATGTATCGCCCCCTGCTGGGCAGGAAGGATAACTAGCAGGAGTTTTCAGTTCTGCCGCCAGGCGTCGCTCTCTTCCGAACGACCGACTCGTCTTGGTAAACGCACTTGTATCACGCGTGGTTGGTCGTGTTCTTCAAGAAACTGGAACGCTTCGGCTTGATTGTTGCTAATTTGATCGGTTTCGCTCATAACTTTTTTCTATCAATTTCTATCAGGCAACAATTTATTTGTCATTAACTTTTCAGCGATGCCGAACGGAGTTTGGAAAATAATTCATCGCATTCAAATTATAAGATCAAAGGCACGAATAAATTGCGAACAATAAAGCGTTGTTCACCCCAGGAAAAGAAAAACCATCGCGGGCTATTTTGTAACTGCATTTATGAACTTTTGTTCACAAGTTTTGAACGGAGGATTTTTCCTTTATATCTTTCATAATTTATGAAACACAATTTTGAAACGGTTTTAAACTTTCGACATTGCATAATTATCTTTCACGAAGCGCGAGAAAAAGACGAGTGAATAAGCGGTGTAGGTAGATGATTACATATGCAAATAAGGTAACCTAAATACATGAGGTTTTTGATGGTATGTATTTTAATGGGGAGGGGAAGGTATCGAGTTTTGCGGTCATTATTATGAGGATCTTGAATCCATGGGTGCAATATTTTTCATTCCTCCCATTAGTATTTCAAAAATATTTTTTTCTTACTAAGGGTTTTTACCTGAGGACTATACTAAAAGAAAATATCTTATTTTCTTTACTCACCATATATTTATTTCCAAAATTTCGTATGTAGGCGTATGTTCACGTGTATATTTCATATGCAATTTTAGACTCGGAATTTGTTTGCAAGTATAGTACACTTTAACATACACTTCACGTCATTTGCATAATTAGTTTCAATGTTACAATTTCTTTTATTGTTTCCCCTAAAGTCCTAAGTTGGAACAAGGTATTCTAGTGACACATTTAGCGATTGTTAAGAGCTTGTATAAGTTATAAGTACAAATATTTTATTTCATTTTGTCGAAAAGTCAATTCATGATCGAAATTTTTCTTAGATGATGCATAACGATATTTCATAAATGTATTTTTAACATGACAATCTGTTTTTTCGACCTATAAGTCCTTTTAAAAAGGCATTTTAATTTAAAACCCCACAATTTAATTTTAAATAGATTCAGAAACTAGAGCAATTATAATTCCTTCCAGGTCCTGATATTTTTAGGGAGGATTTTCTTATTCATGGATTCCCACAACTTATTTCCAATCATTTTTGCCCCCTTTACATTTGTTTGAAAGAGCGTCAAAATTCAGTGCACCGATATACGACAAGGTAACAAATTGTTTAGCCTATTGAAATGTGCGATATCATTTCTTCTCGTGGACATAATGGGTAGTTTCATTTACAGAATTAGGTAATCTGTTTTTACACTATGAAAGGAAACAACGATCTCTTAGATATCCCGTGATGAGCACGATGTCCGTAAATCCCATGGGAAAGAAAAGATCTCTAGAGAAACATGTGGTTCCACGAAGCACGTGCGTACCTAAAGAGAAGTGTCCCGACTTACACTTGAACATTACAACAATAAAAAGTAGCAAAGATTTATCAACGTAAAATTTTCAAACAAACGGCATATTATTTGATAGCGGATTCATTTTCCTCGTTTAAACTTTAATTTAAAAATACCAAAAACTAGTCCATCCTTTCATCCTTACAAAACCATTCACTATGACACACATTTAACTCGTAGTTTCTCAAGTAACACCTAATTCCATGTGTCACCCAGCGCAGAAATTAACCCCCGATAACGCATCTCTATGGCTGTCAAGACTACCGTGTTCGATGGGATAGGGGTAGAGCTCTTCCGGATGGCTCTTCCTAGACAACAATTGCTTGTGTTAGGAAGGTCATTCGGTAAGCGTTTTGAACTCCCCCTGCACTAATCGATTAAGGAGATTAGTGATGGCCTACTTCATCAGCCGCGGATTACACACTTTTATCAATCACTTCTGCGAAAACGGCGGAATTAATTGCTACTGAGAACTTTGGGATGACATCGTCAGCTTCAGTGGCGTTTCAGGATACTAAATGTTTCGATTATAATGTGTATCAGGTGACGAACAATTTTAAGAGACGTGTCTGACAAAATACTCTCAGGGTGAGTGGAAGCATTTGCGTGGTGTCCACTGAATGCAAAAATAGCCTTTTATTTTAAGTAGGGGCTGACACCTGTTGAATTCGGCTGTTTTGGGGTCTTATGAGGCATGTGCCATATTTGTTAGTGCTGTGCCAGACACAAGATATACAATATCGAGTAATAGACATACACAAGGAAATTTTTAATGAAAGAAGAGAGAAATACACCCAGAAAAGAATCGAACCTGCACCACCTACAATTCGTAGGTTGCTAGTTCAATGGGCATACCCACGACGGCCCTCTCCCATTTGTTGGAAATGCTTTAAAGAGTTCTATATATAATTTTCACAGTTAGCACCCTTCAAATTTTGTCAGATAGCAAGGAAACATGGCATGTCCCAGCTAGTGGGGCAAGTGCAACCTCATGAAATGTTCGTTAGATTTTATGGTGCAAGAGCTGGGGTTATACTTGATTAAATGTGAAGATATGGGTTCTCTTTTGCTCTACCTAACTCTACTATGATGTAAGAATTGACGCGTAGTCATACAGTGACGGATCAAGTCATTTTGAGGACCTAGATACATGTCACTTTGAAACGAGTGGTCTTGATAATTCTCAACTATGGCGAAATAATTAAGGCATACAATTCAACTGTTGATGTAGAATAGTTGTCTCCTTTCTTACAGGGGCAAAAAAGAGGTAGGAGAGAAAACAAAAAAAGAAAAGACATACGGTGCCGGTTTTTATGGAGGATATGGCGATAAAGAAATATGGAGAAAAACACATCATGCTGGCTAGATTTATATCGAATTTCTAGCTAAAGCAAATTTAAAAGAAAAGTTTGTATGTTTATAGTATTTATACGGAAATGGTATGAAAGATTGTAATTTAACTACAATTTTCTTTTCAGACCCTTCTATAAAATACCCTATTGTAATGACGACAGAAATTTCAATTAAATATGCAAATGAATTTTGTTTACGATGATAAAAAAATGGAATTAAAATATTTGGAATGTTTTTAAATGCTATGTGCTGGAAGTTAAGTCAAATGAAACTCGTGGTTAGTGTATGGTCTAAATTTTTTTCCCAAAAACTTCAAAGATAGTTATGTCAAGTCTACGACATATTGTACAGGACATTGTGTGAGCGCTTGGGTGATTCAGACAGTAGACATCAGAAAGAGAAGCTTCTTTAGTCTTGGTCCTTCCGTTATCTGGTTACATTTTGTGTTGTTATTAAACTGCTTTCGTTACAACCAACTGTTTTCTATTGATACAGCCTATTAATCAAGCTATATAACCAAGTTTAGCACTTAAAGTACTCAACATGTACGATGGAAGCATTAAGTGTTATGAAATAAAATTAATATGCGCTAAAAATCAATATATCACCAAAGGATGGATGTTTTCAACTCTATATTCGGCGTGCGTTATCTAAGTACTCCTCTTGAGTACTTTTTCTCATTTTACCACTTCATACTTTTATGTAGAAACATTCTTCAAAGGGATGGAATGTTTTCAAAATGGGAAAATGGTATAATACAAGAGTATTTATGGAAATCTAAGCTACATTTTATCAGTATATAGGATGCAACTAAATGTTTGTCTTACATTTAATCGCCGCTCAAATTGAATGTAGTTTATCGCATGAATTGAGCTACCAAAAAATGAGGTATTCAGTGCCAAAATACCCATTTGAATAACATAAATAATGCGGGAGAGTACAACCATTCTAAAATGTATTCACATCGATCTTCATTGAGTTATAAAACCACAAAAACGTCAGTCGCTTCAGATAAAAGAGTACTTTGAGCACCACTTACAGATATTAACATAGCTGAAAATCCTTTTTGAGAAAGTGTAATTTTAACAAGCCCCGATTTCGCAATTTACATCTCAATGTGTCTTCTACGGTTGGAACAATCTGGCCAAAAACCACATCACGAAATCTTCCTCAAAAATCCAGATCAGTGACATCGATCCAGGCATAAAAAAAAAGGAAATCGAGGCAGCAGTTAAACTATAAAAATGTAAATTTAGGACGCGATAAATGCAGAGAGCGAACGTGAACGGGTTTCATATATTCCCAAACATGATATCGCACAACAATGCTTCGTATTCCGAGCAGACTGTTCAGGCGGGTTCGTCGTTTTGTAGAGAGCGTGAAATTGTGGTTTTGACAGGTTCGGAATTTGCATAAGCCTCGGGGGATTCCGTTCGAGGCGATTGTTTGTTACGCAAAAATAAGCTATTTTTGGTGATAAAGGGATGTTCCTTGAGAAACCGATCTCTTGAAAAATGTTTAATCCTTGAGTTATTGCAGCTGTCGTGTTATCTTGGGTTATAGTTTCTCAGATAAATAAATGCAGATGTGTAAGTTGTTTTCGACATTTCTTGGATTTTAATCTTTTAATAGAATAAAACTGCATGTATAGGAATTTCGTCCGCGAGGCATCTAACTTCAAAAAGTGTCTGAACGTTTGGGAATATGTTAACTACGTTAATAGATATTTAGTTTCTTGTTTTCGTAAGTGTTCTAGATTTTTATGAGGCATTCACACACACACATACTGAGGGATATACTGTGCTCTTAACCCTTTTGGTGGTCTGTGCAGTATCTTGACAAACTGACTAGATAGTGACGGATGAGTTATCTCGTTAGAAGAAAACTGACCAGATCTTGTTCTCGTCATCATCAGAAATCGGCAATACCTAGATTACGGGGAAGGTAGGTATTTTAATCTACGTCGCACTGGATCAGCTTTAACGGGCTATTGGCGACGGTTCGGGATCAAACCCGAAGGACAACACCATATAATTTTGAACCATGATTAGATGACGAGGTCGCGCCTGAGATGGCACCCCACTCTCCAAACTTCTACACCACGCCAACGTGAATACATTTAAGGTAACGACAGATTTAACGTGCACCAGCCCCATTTGAACACGACAGTATTTGGATGGATTGGAACCCCATCTTTTGCCTCCACACCACGACCAGGCCAACGGGATTACATTTGAGGAAACACCTGAGCTGGCATCCCACTCTCCAAACTTCCACACCACGCCAACGTAAATACATTTAAGGTAACGACAGATTTAACATGCACCAGCCCCATTTGAACACGACAGTATTTGGATGGATTGGAACCCCATCTTTTGCCTCCACACCACGACCAGGCCAACGGGATTACATTTGAGGAAACACCTGAGCTGGCATCCCACTCTCCAAACTTCCACACCACGCCAACGTAAATACATTTAAGGTAACGACAGATTTAACATGCACCAGCCCCATTTGAACACGACAGTATTTGGATGGATTGGAACCCCATCTTTTGCCTCCACACCACGACCAGGCCAACGGGATTACATTTGAGGAAACACCTGAGCTGGCATCCCACTCTCCAAACTTCCACACCACGCCAACGTAAATACATTTAAGGTAACGACAGATTTAACGTGCACCAGCCCCATTTGAACACGACAGTATTTGGATGGATTGGAACCCCATCTTTTGCCTCCACACCACGACCAGGCCAACGGGATTACATTTGAGGAAACACCTGAGCTGGCATCCCACTCTCCAAACTTCCACACCACGCCAACGTATATACATTTAAGGTAACGACAGATTTAACATGCACCAGCCCCATTTGAACACGACAGTATTTGGATGGATTGGAACCCCATCTTTTGCCTCCACACCACGACCAGGCCAACGGGATTACATTTGAGGAAACACCTGAGCTGGCATCCCACTCTCCAAACTTCCATACCACGCCAACGTTAGGACATTTGACGCAACACCTGCGCTGGCACTCCACTATGCAAACTTCAACACCACGCCAAGGTGAGGACATTTCAGGCCACGTCAGTCCTAACGTGCACCAGACACCCCTTGTACACGAGTATCTTTGGTACGATTTGAACTCGCAACGGTCCGGTTGCTAATCCGTTACTCTACCAACTGGTCTACCGTGGACCAACGTGATTACGAGATATCTTGTCATCAAAAGTGATCAGATCTTGATGAAGGATTATCTCGTCGAAACCACTTGGAGGGTTAAAAATAAACTTATTAATCGTCGGTTTGCAAGTGAACAAGTAGGGCAGCTGCACTTCACTAAATGTATTACCAAAGATTACCCTGACCATTACGCATAGAAAAAAATGACTTCGTGAACTTCACCAGTCAATAATTATGACTGCAATCTAGTCTATGTGGTGAAACAAATTACCTTGTTGCATTAAACTGTGTGATCTCAGCTTTACCAATTTAATTTAAAGCCCAAATGCACCTCTTTTCGAGTTACATAGTTTTAGCATTCACGTGACGATATATATGAAATGGATTTATGTTGTTTATGGAATGAATTCACATGAAAATGAACTCTGAATCAAAAATGAAGTTAAGCCATAAAAATAAGAAAACCTTGTCGATATAAACTGCAACATGGATTTTTTTTAATTTCGGAATACGTAGATGAATTCTTTATTTATTCACTAACCTAGAAAATGTTGCGAAAACTTCTACATAAATATGCGAATACTTAAATATGTTACCTGATTATATCCCATATTTTAATAATTTTATATCCTATTGTAAATTATCTGTCAAAGCCTCTAAAAGAATCGAATAATTTAAGTCGTATTTTTTAAAATCCTCCATTAAATTTATAACGTTATCGGATTTAATTTTATTGGAAAAAAATGAATATTAGTCGAGCTTTTGCAGCTTACAAACAACACGCTGGATATTTGATTTCCAAAACAGCGCTCACATTTCGAGTCAAAATTTGCCCAAAATTTTCATTGAATTCCAAATTGTTTGAATTCTGATTCCAGAGGTACTGTATACCTCTTTCTGTAATAAAACAAATTTATATTTAAAAAATATTTTTTGAGTATCATATTTTGTAAACAATCCCTTCTTCTAGGACACATGTCTTCATATCAATTGCATAATTATAAGTTAGTTAAATATTTAAGCATCGTTTACATATCCAGTTATTAAAAGTAAATGGGGATGCGTATGAGCCAATGTAAATTTAATTATTGCTATTAGATATATGTAATTATCCAAGACAACATTGACATTCACATTGCTGTAAGTTATTGTTACAGTAAAAAACAAATTATGAAACTCAGGATTACCGAAGACAAACAAAATTAACTGAAACTTTCCAATAATCAAAAAATCCCACAGCTTCGGCTTTAACTTGCCCGATAGAAGTTTTCTTTCTTAAAGACTTCTTTAGCTCAACAATACAATAAAGCAACAAAAGAACACCTTCGAACATCCCAAGTCGAGTTCAACGAACAAATAACTCGATCGAAACCAGGTCGAGCCTTTTTTAAACGCTCCCGTGCTACGAAAAATAAATTCCTCGAATTTTATTTTTATCTCATTCAACGTGATAACTTCCAGACATCTATCCATTTATTTATTTTTATTTCATTTCTTACAGTCTCTTCATGTGTGCCGTTAGAAAGCATCTTGTTTTTTCTTGTCACATCCAACTCCATCTTTTCGGGGACATCTTATCAGTGGCTGGGCGCACAAACGGCAGAAATCAAAACCTAAAGGAGGACCGTGACGATGCGGTCGCATACCAACGGTTGATACCGTAATTTGCGCACCATCACACGTTCTGGAAATGTAGACGTTGGACAAAGCGATGTCCTACAAGATAGCGCACTTACGTTGGGATGCCTGTGTAGTGTGGTATATACGTTTAGCTTTATCTTTTGAGGTGTTACATTATATGTGTGGCATTCTTCTGTAGTTTCCAGTCATTTTAATTATCCAGATGACAATCAATGGAATTATTTGATGGTCTGCCCCGTGGAGCGAATTTTATGCTTTTGATCTTAATCTTCAGACAGCAATAACGGAGCATTCTTCAGCGGCAAGTACTTCATTGGAAGTTCAAGTTCTTTACGTTAATAAAGAGTAACGCGAAATTATTTATCGTGATAACGGTTGGCTGGGTTGGGTATAGGATTGCCAACTTTTTCTGAGACAATTCCGGGACATATTGCCCCAAACTAATATATATATATATATATATATATATATATATATAGAGAGAGAGAGAGAGATAGATAAATAGATATAGATTTCACAATATTCTCTACTGGGAAATCACTTAACATAACCTACCCAAGGAAATTTTTTTAATGTTCGAAATATGTAGAAAATAATAAGTTATTTCTATGTTTTTTTTATAATTATTATACGAGCGTGATGTTCCTCTCATATACATAGTAATAATAATAAATCTAAACCTAACATCTTGTTGCATTGAAACTATTAAGAATTAAAAATGGTAAAGTCCGTGTACAAAATAGAGATATTATTCGTGTTTAGTTATTCAGAACCGAGAGTTCCGAATTCTATTTTAAGAAAGTCAAATATAAAATTTGTGTTAGTCTACAGCCCCAATTTTTAAAATAAAATTCAAATATAGTACAGTAGAATTGAAAGGCAACTAATACCATTTCTTCACGATGGTCCCGTTCTGAACAGACGGAATACTGTATAGTATTGACTTTGGATAGTAGTGGGGGAACGGACGTTCAATGGATTCACACGGAGTTATGTGCAATACAAATAACTATTTTAGTGTGTAGGTGGTATTAGGGTCAATAGCCTTCTCAGAAATTCTGGGGCAATTTGACATTCAAAAGGGATTTTGGACAGCATCTTAAATTCCAGGACAATCGGGACGGTTGTCAAACCTTAGTTGGGTAATGTGGCGAAAGGACCCTATTTGGACAAGCTATGCCAAACAACTGCACGACATTCACACACAATGAATGACAAAGAAAAAACACTTAACTAATGCAAGAGAATATGAAAACCCAAATACAATTTATCACTAGTGAGTGCACCCACATTTTCTTCAAAGCCCATTATGGTTTAGATCTAGTTATTTTTTGTCTGGACAAACCTTTTCGTTTGTCCTGTAATAATAACTGAAACAATGTTTTGTCCATGATGCCATTTCATGTTTCTTAAAAGTTTTTTCCCATAAAAAAAAGCCTGCCGACCTAGTAGTCGAGTGGTTAGCATTCTGGCCCTCTTGGTTGGACCAAGTTTCGAACTCGCAACCCTCCGACAGCTAATCTGCTACTCTTCGTCCGGGCTGCCGCGGCCATCTTTAAAAAAAATTCTTAACTTTTTTAAATTTTAAAACACGAATTAATGCAATTTTCTCTAACACTTATTTCTTATGTTTACAAACGTAGTGTTTTACTTATTGAATACAATCTCAATAATTGTTCACTTTTGAAATGAAAAAAATGAGTCTCGCGAAGGTGGTCGTAGACCTCAACTTGAATACAAGTCTCGGGCGTGAAAAATATATAAAAACGTCGGTAATACTTCAAGTGCTCGGGGAATCAGTTAGCTAACCTCGTTTGACAGGTATTGTAGAAAATTATTAGTTCTGTCATCAAACCTTCCTCCTTTTTTCCTATCTTGATTGAATTTTTTTTGACAAGATTCGATGTACGAGGGCCCACCCCAAGAACATAAACCATTTGGAGCACTACAATTAACTTTTGGGCTAAAACATTAATGGTCGGTAGATTGTTGACTTTTGCCCAATAAATATAGTACTTGACCTATGTAGTTTCCAGAAAAAGTAGTTTTTGTTTTACTTCACTTTTCTTTCATCGGCCTCGAAAAACGCGTCTGCTCCAGCTCGAAACCCAGGAATTATCTTTCTGTGTTTTGATTCTTTTTATGTTGTTTTGCGAAGCGAAAGATGAAATCATCATTGACGCTAACAAGATATTTCTCGTGGAACTGGTTACCATTTGTTTGTTCGATGCTGTTGCCAATTTTGTTGTGCAAGGGTTTTAAATATCCAGCATCCATTAAAATAGATGCAATAGAAAAGCAGCAATTACGGAAGCGTCTATTAATAGTATATCCAAAAGTAATATATTTTTTTAAAAATATTTTGTCAAATTAACTGTCGATTCGAAACTGGGACGTGGAAGAAGACATTGAAAAATATCCACACCATAGTCTACAATGTGTCGGCTGGTTCGTTGTTTTCGCACAAGGGTTTTAAGGCGCAAGTTTTATAGCGCAAGGTTTTTTCTCCAAGAGTTTTATGGCGCAAATGTTTTTGGTGCAAGAGTTTAATAACGAGAGAGTTTTAAGGCGTAATAGTTTTTTCACAAGTCTTATGGAGCAAGTTTTTTTTTAACATAAGTGTCTTTTGGCGCACGTGTTTTTTGGCGCAAGAGTTTATTGGCGTAAGGATATTTTACCTAAAGAGTTTTTTGGCGAAAGAGTTTTTGGCGAAAGAGTTTTTGACGAAAGAGTTTTTAGCGAAAGTGTTTTTTGGTGCAAAAGTTTTTTGGTTCAAGTGTTTTTTGGTACAAGCGTTTTGCACAAGCGGTTAATGGCGCAAGAGTTTTATGGCACAAGTGCCATATTTGACCAAGCTGCGCTACTCAATACAGACAACTTCAAGCAAAAGATGTCGTGAAATGAGAAAAAAGAACTGGGGAAAATAATATAATGCGAGCAGAAAAAGGTCGCTTGGTTTCCTGACCGTCTACCTGAAAGAGTGGTCGTAGAATTTGTCTGTTACACAGCAGGTCCTGCTTCCAAATCTCGGTTTGTAAACAAATGCATGCTTTTGATTGTATGTTTGGAATAACAGAAGCTTACACACTGGGTGATCCATCACAAGCAAACGTCAGATCGCACCTTGTAATGCCGAATGAAGGGGTTAGTGTGGGGTGGGGGGCGAAATTAGACATTTTGAGAACTAGGGAAAATGAGGTCAATGCCTCCTCAGTCACAGCAAAATTCTCAAATTTAAAAAGATAATTAGAATAAAGTATTCAATAATAATTAGAATAGCTCATTCAAACCACATTAATTTTGTTCAGATGTTCATAGTCTCACCATTAATTTTGAGCAATTAAACGAAGCTTTGCCTTTTTTTCAGTCTTTATACATTGACTATGTATAAAGACTGGCCAAGCTTCGTTGCCAAGTGGATATAAGAAAAAGTGAACCCTGTGTTTCATACTTTCTGGACCGTTTGACAAAAAGCAATTGAAATAATTTGTTCCTTCTTTCTATTCTGCATAGCAATGCGAGTGCAAGTAATTATGTAAATTAATTTACGCTGCACTGAAGCAACAGAACGGTCTATTTATGGGGTCAATCCGAAGACAAAGATACGAGGACAATACCTCGTCTTTTTGAACCACGATCAGAGTATGCCCAAAGGAGATATGCGTATGAGGTTTATATCGAGGACTTTGCAGAGAGTTTGTACACGAACCAGAATCCACGGCCTTTTTTTCTGTCTAAAAGTCAAAAGGAGTCGCAATAGCCTAGATGGAATAGTGGATTAGAAACCAGAGGGTTGTGAAATCGAAACTATGTCCAACCAAAGACTGTCGTTTATGGGGGGGAGGGTACACGAAAAAAAGGCCGTGGATTCTGGTTCGTGTATACAAACTCTCTGCAAAGTCCTTGTCATAAATCTTTAGGTCTCAAATGTTCTCATGTTTGCGTGGTGTGGAAGATTAGTGAGTAGGCTGCCTGCTTAGGTGTTGACCTCGTCATCCAACCATGGTTCAAAATAACGAGTGTTGTCTTCAAATCTTATCCTTCGGGAATCTTTTCTTCCCGTACCTCCGAAAATAGCCCTCCGGGTTGCTCCAGAGCGGCGTTAATTACCTACCTAGAAGTGAAACGTACTTTTCTGCAAGACTGCTGTAGTAAATGTTTTTAAATTTTAATGGTTAGATTAATTTTTTTAAAATAATCACAATAATAATCCAAAATCTCGCTAGCAGTCGCACGTACACACAACGCATAACTTTTGATATGAAGGGCTCAACTCGTATTATTACCCGAATAATCTTCCACAGATATGTCTCGTTTTACATATTCTCTGAAAATGCCAGGTCATGTTCCAAAGAACAGTAAGATGGGCTACAAATTTCGTTACACACATGAACAATTGTAAAGTGGTGAACTAAGTGAAGGTTAATGATGAATGGAACTTGACATGGCAAATTCGCTCTTAATAGACCCACATATGAATACTCTTAATTTTCTTTCAAAATAAATACAGTGCCGGCTGAACAAAACTTCACTTCAGTACCCATTTCCTGCCTACATACATCCCAAATCATTTACTTCGCACAAAACCCTAAGTTTTTTTTGCATTCTCACACAATCCTTTAAATCCTCTTTTGAGTACTATACGTATCAACGCTGAATTTTTTGCATCCATCCGGTGAGTTTTACAAAAGAAAACGCGTTATGCATGCAAGGTTGGCTCATTTCATTCACAGTAAATGATCCAACTCGACAAATAATGTTGTTTTTATGGATTTTATTTTACTCCATCACTGACCTTGTGTATTTAAAATGGGGTCTGCGTGACAGAAAAGGGAAATTTACAGGAACGCAGGCTAGAAAATCTTTTCATTTCGGGTGTTTGTAGGAGGTACAAATGACAGGAATCGTGGATACACTCAAATGATGTCACACTTTTAATGCATAACAAAGAACTACGTTTCACTAACATGAATAGAAATTCATGGTTAAAGAAAAAATAGGTTAATGATTCTTATATATGCGTTATCATATTATTAGGCGTCGATAGCAAGGACGATAAGCTTTATACAAAATTTCTTTAATAGATGTGTTTAGGTAAAAATAGTATCAAATCAAGATGATTAAAGCATCCTGGTAGATGGTACAGGTTCTATTTCTCCTTGGGTTTCTTTCTTCTGTACCAGTAAAACGTTTATGGTGTATGTCCATTACTTGACGTTGTATTGTGTTTGGCGCAGCTTGGCTAAATGTCCCGTGCGCCAAAAAACCAACCAAAATAATTTTCTGGAAATCCTTTTTAAAAAATAAGATTTTCATGCACGCTGTTTATTTTGTAACTCTACGATCGTATTTTGCTATACGAGAGAAAAATGAGAATGGAATTTATATTTTAGATTTTCCGTTTCAAAATTAGAAAACTTTTACTACAAAATATGTTATAGATACCGGAATTCTTGTACCACACCCGTGAACGCACGTTGTACTTCAGTTGGTTTTTAAAATTCAACAAGGGTTGCAGATTTCTATTTAGGTAAATCCTCAAGAGACCCAGTAGGCGCGATCCGAACGAGTCGATCATCCTGGTTGGTTAGTTTATGGATTTTATGGCGCAAAGGGTCATGTTTGGCCATGCTACGCCAAACACAAGGCAGATAACAAGTGATGGACAAACACGAGGAAGGTTTTACGAACACAGAAGAGAAATCCGCCCAGGGAGGAATCGAAACTGGGCTGCCTACAACGCGCAGGTTGTGGACATAGCAACTGTGCCACGATGGCCCATTCTGGTAAGGAAGAGAAAGCGAACCTGGGTGTCAATCTATCACCTACATAAGACCCCTGCGAAACTTAGGTGAGCACCGCTACACTGAGTGACAGGTGCAATAGGAATGCATCTACTGCCTATGTCGCCCTCTCTGCGGCAGAAGATAGACCATCGCGCAATTTGTTTAGCGCTACTCCCGTTTGACAGGAGCAATAGAAATGTATTTAACTGACCAGGTCGTACTACCGAGGTCACCCCGTCTGTCACATACCAAACAAAGGTTCGTAGAAGCTTATCCCATACCTAACCAAACAGGTACGACTCCACACCGTCAGACTTAAGCGACCAATTGCCTGAAATCGATTCCCCACAAATTTCCGGTAACTTAATCTCACCGAATCGGTTTGGCAAATCTGCACTTGCTCCAGAAATAAGGTTATTTAACTTCCGAGGTTTTTGAACCCCATCACGGCAACATTGAAAGCACGGAAAAACGGATCGAAGCCAGCCCATCACGGAGAAATAAATCGCTCCTGAATCAATAGGCGTCAGTTTATCGTCAAACGCGAAATCACTTTATCTTCCAAAGGCGAGGTAAAAGGAGAGTTAACCGTAAATGCAACAAAAAAAGGAGCGGTTGTAGGGCCTTAAGTAGTCTTCCACTTACGGAAAGTTAACACAGGCTAAGCGGCAGGGGGCGCCTCGCGTTATTGTGTGTACTTAACGTGAAAAGCAGTGTTAAGTTTCCCGGAAGGTAACCTCAAGGTCGCGGGGATTGAGGCTTTCGAGGCGAATATTTTCTTCCGCAGTCCATTTTCAGAGTGAACAATTGGATTATAGGGTGGCTTATTTGATGGGTGTCTGGCAGCTGTTTGATTAGGACCCTGCCGTAGGTCCCGAACCTAACGTGAGGAATCGACTGTCTATGTTACCTCGACTAACGGAATAATTATATCCCTGAAATAGAGGGTAAAAGGGACCCAGAAATGATTTTGTTTGAAAATTCGTAAGAGAACTGTCTGCTTTTTTATATTTGCGCAAGCCCTCGTCTAGGTCAAGGCCTAATCGATGGGTTTATCGTGCAGACCAAAAGAGGAGTGTAAAAATTTATGTAGCGTAGACCAAGAGTAGTGTCTGGCAGTAGTGATGGAAAAGGGGACCCATGTGTGAGAATTTGTAAAAGTACCGTCAATAGCCGAATTTTTCATTTTGGAATTGAGTATTGAAAATGCAAGGCCTCATCAAATTCAAGGCCTAATTCTAGGGTCTGTAGTGTAGACCAAAAGACGATAGTGTACAAATTAAACACCCTCTACAAGGGAATCTAATTACTGTAAGCAGTAGCGTATTTTGGAGCAAGTAGGGCTTGTGTTGGAGGCTCCACTTGAAGGGCATTTTCTCTTTTCGATTGAAGAAAACAAATTAACTTAAAAATATATTTATGCTGAAATCAACTATTACTACATAGTACATTGTAAACCAATTTGCATCAATTAGGATAAGGACTGGTTGGTTGGGTTTTATGGCGCAAGTGTTACATTTTAATAAGCTACGTCAAGTGATGAACATAAACACAAAAGTAGTTTTACTGACACAAAAAAGAGAAATACACCCAGGGTAAGTTACAGGAATAGAACCAGGACTGTCCATAGACACTCTATGGAAGGAAGGTAGTTAATTAATTTTCTGCACTGAAGTAACACAGCTAATGGTGAGGATCAACCTCAAAGGGAAGGATCCCAGGAAAACAACTCGTACTTTTGAATCACGGTAATATGACGAGGTCGACATCCGAGTTGGCACACCACTCTCCTAACTTTCACACCATACATTTGTGGTCACGATAGGTTTAACAAGCACCAACACCCTGTGTACGCGACTGACTTTGGTTGGACCCAGTTTCGAACACGCAATCTTCCGGTTGTTAATCCGTTCCTCTTCCAACTGGCTACCAGAGCCCCCATACGGAAGTGGGAAGTAACACCCAGGGAGGAATGGGATTTGACATTGAGGACTGGAATTGCATCTGAGCCATCTACAGCTTGAAGGTTGCAGCATAGTGGGAAAAATCACTGTAACCCGGTGATTCCATTGGGAGTGTAAAACTTGGTTTAGCAGTTAATGTAAACCAAAACAAATAAATTTACTTGAATAAAATATAAAATTTTTATTTCAAATTGCAAATACGAATTGAAGTATTACGTCACACGTTTTATCTTTGAATTTTACTCCTAATGCCATTTTTGTCGATTTACTTTTTACCTCTGAAGTTTAAATGTTCTTGTTACGGCAATAATCGTCCCTCAGCAATTTTACATGACCTCATCATTACCTAAGCAACCGATCCTTATCAACAGTTATCTTCCCGCTGATAGGAACTCATTCTGAGTGTCGAAATCCAGCAAAGCAGATTGGAACGTCACCCAGCATACCAAGCAAACAATTCCCACCAAACCTCCGGGTATCTGTTGCCGTACCAACATTCGCCTCGTCGTCATGGGCAAGAACACCGACAATAGAATTCCGAAACAGTGTTTGTCGTCGTTAAACACTTAACACGATCCCCCCCTCGCAAGCATCCCCGAAAAGCGCAACTTAGAGGCGTCGCTTCGCTTCCTACCAGAGTTTCTCCTGAAACTGGATCTGGGAGCGCTGCGGGACGCTCCGGGCGAAGGAAAATCCGAGCTCCGGGCAAACCGGGAGCAAGGAGCGTGCACGGATTAGGATCGACCCTGGGAACATCGCTCGAAAACGATATCGAGAATTTTGTTCCATGATCTAGCTGGTGGTTTGGTAACGAGGTGCTGAGATTCAAGCGGCTGGAAAATCTGCGGTTTGTTTCGGCAGATGTGACAGGCTTATGGAGGCCATGACTACCAGGCTCTTTATACGATAGTGTGTGTTAGGTTATTGGGTCTATTTAAGTTGTTTGGTTGATCTAAAACGCTGACAACCCAAAGAGTGCAAATGTTTAGAAAAGAAAACGAAATTCCACTATTATTGCATTGAAATAGTTTAGTATACAGTTTTTATAACGAGATGTGAGACAGACTTGTGACGCTATTTTCCTCCACGAAGAAGTTATTTAAGACGTACCTCAGTGTGATACTTAACTCTTAAAAAGAGATGCTGATATTCAAGCGGCTGCAATATCTGCGGTTTGCTTCGGCAGATGCGACAGGCTTACGGAGGCTATAACTGCCAGGATCTTTCCACGATAGTGTGTGTGTTAGGTTATTGGGTCTATTTACGTTGGTTGGGTTGATCTAAAACGCTGATAACCCGAGGAGTGCAAATTTTGAGAAAAGAAAACGAAATTCCATTATCATTGCATTGAAATAGTTTAAGGAAATTTAGAGTACAATTTTTACACGAGATGTGAGACTTGTGACGCTATTTTCTTCCACGAAGGAGTAAGTAAGACATACCTCAGTGTGGTACTTATCTCTTAAAAGGACGTGTTTTTGGAATTGTGGTTGGTTCGGTTCAATGGCGCAAGTGTCATAGTTGGTCAAGCTGAGCCAAACGCAAAACAAACGTCGAGTAATGGACCACACAAGGACAGACAAAAGAAAATACACTCAGGGGGTACAGAAACCCCCTCGTAGGTTGCTATAGCACGGAGACCACGTGTCTATTTAGGATTTAATATCTCGGGGAAATAAACTTGTATTTTTACTCTGTCGAATCTCTTTGGGAAAAGTCACAACTCATGTAAATAGATTTTTAACATCAGAGAAATCGAGCCTGGCCCTCACTCGACTGATTGGCACTGTCACATAGTTCAACAGGTTATAGATTAGAATCTTGAACCTGGCATAGATGTTTGTAGTGGTGCGCAATGCACTTTAAGCCACGTATTCCGATTGATCAATTTAGCACCAGTGTGACAAAAAATTATTGTAGAGCTTATTGCAAAATTTATTGTAGAGCAGCTATTTTCAATCGGCGCAACTTACGATTGATGGAACGCTTTAAATTGTGTAAGATTTATTTAATTTCAGCTGATTAGGATTGAACTTTTGACAAGCGGGCTCAAAAATTATTTACAGTAAAACCCAAAAACTAATTTTGAGTGTTATCTTTTTTCCACACAGTATCAAGATATTTGAACCAGTTTTCTTTTCAAGTCACTTTGGAAGAAAAAAAAGGGTAGGTAACTTATATTTTTTGTAGACCAAGCAAAATTATACCTAAATTTTGACAGATTGAAAAAAAATATCAATATATATTTTGGTGTGGCGCAGAATGAAAAGGGATGAATACTGCTGTCATAGAACAACGAACCAAATAGGTTGGTTACGTTTTATGGCGCAAGAGTCAGGATGGCCATGCTGCGTCAAACACAATACAGACAACGTCAAGTAATAGACATACACACGTGAAAAGTTTTACTGACACGGAAGAGAGAAAAAGCATCCAGAGAAATGAGGAACTTGCGCCGTCTAAAACTCGCAGATTGCTCGCGCAGTGGACATACCCACTTAGCCACGAAGGCCCTATAACGTATAGGCTAGATAGGTAATTTGGTTATTTTTTAATTACCGTCATACTAGAGCAACACAACGGGCTATTGACGACGGTCCAGGATCAATCCAATAAGTAATTGGTAATTTTTAGTTAACGTCGTACTAGAGCAACACAACGGGCTATTGACGACGGTCCGGGATCAGTCCCTTAAGGGAAAGATCCGAGGACAACGACTCGTAATTTTGAACCACGGTCAGATGACGAAGCAACACCTGAGCTGGCACCCCACTCTCCAAACTTCCACGCCAACCCAACGTGAGGACTTTCGGCCACGACAGATTTAAGGTGCACCAGCCGCTTCTACACCATACGTTTACAAACATCCATGCCCGGACCCGGATTCGAACCAGGAACCTTCTGATCTAGAGGCTAACACTCAATCCCTAAGAGAAAGATCTGAGGGCAACACCACGTCGTTTTGAACCACGGTCAGATGACGAGGCAACACCTGAGCTGGCACCCACTCTCCAAACTTCCACACCAACCCAACGTGAGGACTTTCGGCCACGACAGATTTAAGCTGCACCAGCCGCTTCTATACCACACGCTTACAAATATCCATGTAGTGACTCGGATTCGAACCAGGAACCTTCCTATCAAGAGGCTAACACCTTAACCACCGGACCGACTAGTCGGCACAGGCTTGATAGGAGAAGAAAAATACTTGTATGTAAACCCATTAAGGAGCAGAAAAGATAGGGATGAGGTAATGATCTCCAAATATGTAACATTTCTTCCACTTCACCATGAAATGCAACATATGAATGATTAATCGTTTAACTTTCCCCAACCAAAGTCCGAATAGCTCACATGCAAATCCATTAATCATTACTCCGAATCTGCCAAACAAAAAAGTACAAAATAATGTACCCAAAGCTAACCATTTCTAATGTAAACCAAACAACCCCGGGCGCCCAAATCCTCTTACTTTCCTCGATCGCCGTATCAGTTTCAATTTGTCAATTCTGTTAGCTAAATGGATTAGCATCGTCCGACAATTTATTGTTTTTCTTCCGGAATATCCTCACCGAAACCCATCGAACCGATGACGGGTTGTCTTTATCTTATCGTGCTCGTTGGCATGCATGAATCGAAGAGCCATTGGGTCCATAAAATCGCACTCTGGGGTTCCGACCAATGGTAATGTCTCCTCGTCAACCCACCCAATCAAGGAAAGCTTGGTTCGTAATCTTTGGAAGAATTTTTTAGCGAACCAGCGCCGATTAAAATTCTGCTCCCGTTGTTCCGAATGCGAATGGCAGTCGCCTCGCGGCCATTCTTCTATTTTTTTATTATTACGGCTTGGCCTCTTTACGGGCCACCAACCTCTATAATATTGCGGATCCCAATTTTTGACAGTTGCTGCCATCCATAGAACTGGAACTCTCAACACAAATACAACCGTACTTCTTTTTTTTACACGAAGGGAGTTTGAATTTTTGCTTTCAAATAAGGCGCTGGAGGAATAATGGATGTGTCAAGAACCAGTCAGGTCATTTGCAGTTAGCGATTTCTTCTATACTTCAATATAATTTGTTATGAAATTCGGTGAAAGTCTTCCCATTTTAGGAACAGCGGTGTTTGTTGCGTCCCCTACCCACTTTATTCCAGAATATGATATTTATTTGGATTGTTGTTTCTGCAGAGAAATGTCCAATTAATCAACAAAAAACTATGATCCAAAAAAATGAAATGCATAGAACTTCCGAGGCTTACAACTAGAAAAGTTAAGAGATTGTGGTGGCATCAGGTTACATACGAAAATTAGTCGCGTGGATCTTGGCAATGGAGTGGATCAAATTAAATTATCTTTATATTTCAGTCGAGCGTCGTGACGCTGGTCTCTAGCGACCAAGGAAGATTGAGTTATTAGAATTAATGCTAAGCTTTTTTTTTTATTTTTCAGAAAAGACGCTATGCTGTCAGGCTAGTCAGCTTATGATGTTTACTAAATTTGTGATTAATTTTTATTAGAGCTACAGTTTTTACCTGCCTCGTATTTCATTAGTCTCATATCTCATATAAATATAGTCTCATATAAATAGTATATCAAACTCCGAGAAAAAAAATTTTAGTTTAAAAAGTCTATTTGAAACAAAATTGTTACGTTCCTTCATTTTTAAAATGAATGCACGTGACAATCTTGATTCAAATAGACTTTTTAAACTAAAATTTTTTCTTGATGTTTGATATATTTTTAATCATTACAATTCAATAAGTAATTTTACTTCTATAAAGTATTTCGTTTTATCCTATGGGTCGGTAAATTCTCAGGTTTAACAAAAATAATTATAGTTTATGATTAATTCTACGCAATTAGGTTAACTTGTGTTGTTTTCAAATAAAGGTTTCTACTTTTCCGAAAATTAATGTCTACACTTTATTGTACCTCAATATACGTTAAATGATAGGTTATTTATGTATAATTCCTGGATATGTCTATGCATATTTTTATTGATCTAAAGCAGCGATTTAAACTTTTAAGAAATCTTTTTTAAATTTTGCGGCACATAAAAAAAACTTATGTAATTTTGATTGATTTACAAAATAATAATTATTATTATCTACCCCTTTTGCTCCATAGTAATTTTAAAAAATTCCAATAATTTTTGAGGTTTTGTTTTAAAAAAATCCAAAATTATTTATACAGGTATTAAAATTATGGATATTACTTGAAATTATTTGTAAAGTCAGACACACACTTGTCAAACTTTCAAAACTAAACCGCTGAAATGAAATATATCGTACACAATTTAAATCGTTTCATCAATTATACTGCACACCGGTTGAAAATCGTTGATTTAAAGTGTGTGTCTTCCGATCCAGAGCAAATGTTTTCACTTGTAACAGAAATCTGCGTTTTGGAGATACAAGTCTACAGTTCAAAACGGCTAAATTGGGTGAAAGTTTATGAAGACGTATAAATATATGTCCATTCAAACAGATTAGAATCTGATAAAAAAAAAGCAGGTTCTACTTCCTGTCACAGATGATTGGAAAAATAAATATTCAAATGTTTTCGATAAGGAACGTGCTTGCAACAATGTTTGACCTTCACCTAGATTTTCCGTTAGTGCGTTTTCAGTACATAAGAACAGTTTAGTTAGCATTATAAACTCCAATTCACATGAGTATACTTTTACTATATCGTTGAAACACAAAAGCGGTTTCATTACTACTTCACGTTCTTTATGCTTTCTATAGCTATTTTCCCAAACACACCCAATACGACCTTTTGAGGTGTTTTACGAGACTTTCCTGTTCTTTGTACGAACACTGTTCAACGTCAGATGAGTGGACATTCGAATGACATCAGAGTTAGAGGTCATGCTACAATTACTTCATTTATTAATGAGAAATGTATGTCATGAAAAGTAGTTGTAAACTTTGAAAGTCGGACAAAATTAGGCCAATAAAATAAAATTAAAAAAAAACTAAGTTGGCAAAACTCCAAACTACAAATTTGTAAAAAAAACTAAAAGTGCAAAAATATTCATCTAAACCATATTTAGTTACTATGCAAGTATAAAACACAACAACGGCTATATATAGCCAGTTGGCGTCTGTCTTCTCCATACAAATCTACTCCGTTGACCCAATCCACACCAAATTTGGTATTCATTCTTTAGATACGTGCGAGAAACGTAGACCATATGTTCTCATCTCCAACATTGTTCACATCTGTGAGAGCTAAGAAGTCGAAAGTTCTCAAAATAACTTTGTGTTTCTTTAATAAGTAGCATGTCTTATGGTTTAAACGTTTTGATATTAGGATAGAAAAAAAAAGTTTTTCCTTTTTGTGAATAAGATTTCCTGTTTTTTTTTTGTTTGGTTTCTATTTATTGTTTATGTTTTTTCTGTTCTTAGTAATTTTTACAAATTATGTCATTCTTTTCTTTAGTCCTTATGTACTTTTATGTTTACATGTTTTGACCTTCACTTGCCTTTCCTATCAATGTGTACTTAAATATTTTACATGTATTGTGGATTTCTCGGCTCTCCCTTTTCCTGAACCTCCTCCAAAAGGCAGACTATACAGCTGAAAGCCGCACGGGTGAAACAGTGTCCGCCTACGGCGTCCAATCTAGTCTAATCCAGACTATATATTAACCATTCAATTCATCCAGGGTTCGCACAGGTGCTAAATGCAATTCGAAATACCCATAGGGATAAAATTGAGTATCATTATGACTCCTGTTTGATCAATTCATACACCATTTAATACACTTAGGGCTTATAACTATAAGGAAAAATGGTTAGATATAAATCCTAATTCATATTGTCCTGGGTGTGCAGAGAGGGTTAAAATCAAATCTAAATACCCGTATGAATAACATTGAGTATTATTGCGATATTGCGATCACTATCCAATCCACATCGTATTTTGGTATACTTAAGCTTTTGAACCCTGCGGGAAACAGAATGCATATTAACTCTCGTTCCAATTGTCCTGGGTGTGTGCAAAGAGGGCTAAAATCCATTTTAAATCCATCAAGGAATAACGAGTAATATTTCGATCAATTACAACCATTTCAACCCGGGCAATTCCGGGTAGTTCTATTAATATATATAAAACAGAAAATATGTTTGTCTCAAACTCTCGAATGCTAAGCTCTACAGTCACGAATTTGCATAACTCATGTCTGGAATTTTTGAACCAACGCAACTGCTTAGAGCTCGCTACGCCGTTTCCCTAAAGCCATAGAAGTATAACATTTACAATTCAAAAAGAGACCAATCAACATAAAACATCAAAAGCTGTCACGAGCTGAGAAATGGGAAGAGGAAAAAACCCGAGCACGGGAAACGGACAACGCTTAAAAGATATGTTCAACGACGTAACGAAACTGCTGTGCAAGGCCCTCTTTACGAAGTAAGGTACCAGTTCAGGTTCGAATAAATCAAATTAAAAAGAAAATTTCCCTTTACTTTTTGAAAGGAAGGGAATTTAGTAGACAGTAGAAAACAGAACAAAATAGAAAAAAAAATAGTTGTTTTAATGTATCACTAAGGGATCAAATTAGTTTACTAGAATTCCCAATCCCATTCATGACGGAGCCCTGTTGAGTATGTGGCCCCCGTTTCGGGGAAACTGCTTAAAGCCACCGCCCCTTCTGCTGAAATTGCTTGGGTTCTAGGGCGCAAGAGCCATATTTGGTCAAACTGCGCTAAACAACTTCAAGCAAATGGACATATAACAATAAACTACAGAGGAAACAGGCCAACTTGGTTTGTCTGAAGCAGCAAAAACTCTCGGGCGAAGCCGGGTAGTAAAGCTAAAACAATGGATAAAAGGAATTCCTGTTAGCTTAAAGAGCTTAACAACTAATGTGAATAATAGAGGTTCGATGCACAGTCTCTACACTGGTGATCCTTGTAAAAGGGTTTGAAATTACTGGTTACAATGTTTCCATCTTCCGTTACAGGAGCATCGCGTTTATTCAACCAAGGAGCCCAAGCATGTTTTCACATGGAAATGGTATTTTAACTATTTAACAGACGGATTACTCTCTTACTGCTTGAAGCCCTTTCATGGGACTGTCCACATCATTTTATCGCATTAAATGGTAGGAGAGTATTTAAAGACGTACTCGAAGACGAGAAAATAAGATAAGGAATTATTATAACTCTCAAGGTAGGAATCCAAGTCTTGAAATGGTAAAACCTGTCCTGAAGAGTAATAAGTAGCCAGACATTGAAGATATTCCCATATTAGAACTCATAACTTGTCATCATTCATCCTAACTGTATGGAAACGAAATAAAAGGCAAAAAATGCTTAGAAAATATTCTTGAGTGATGAATCTGTTCAAAAAAAGAAACGGTTAAACGGTTCTGATGAATGACAGGCAAAGATGATTCCCATATTAAAGCACAAAAATGCAGATGTCGTTTATCATAATTGCACGCATTATAACCTCGTGAATACTTTCGTTGTCATCGCCATTGCGCGATCACATCAGAAAATGATTGCTTCTGAACGCAACGATGACGTTCCTGCTTGAGATGAATAAGTCCTGTAGATTGATGTGAGTATGAGAAAAAATGGGATAGACTGTGTGTCGGAGCACGGTCTCAAGGTTTTAAGGGGGTCCGGGACACATTGAAATTTTTTTTTTTATTAATTAATTTAGAATTTTGAATTTTTTTGTACTGATTACCCATCTAACTAATAAGCAAAATCACAACACAAAAGTTTTCCAAAAGTTCTTTAAAAATTTTTAATTAAAATTTTTTGAAAAAAAGAGGGGTCATTTTAAATTGCTAAGGCTCAAAACATTATTGATCCATTTTCAAAATTCTTGCATTAAATTATTCACAAATTTATTAACTTTAATTTTGATTCAGGAATTTAAAAAATATTAATTTAATAAAAAATGAAAAATATTTGAATGAAAATATTTGAAAATTTTAAGGTACTTTTTTAAAAAAAAGTCATATTTTCAAAAGTAAATATTTGTTTTAAATTTGCTGAATCAAAATTAAAGTATAATGTTTGAAAAAGATATATTCCAAATTTCAACCCTTAAACTTTATCGGTTTTCGACTTATAGCAATTTGAATACAGGAAATCTTGAAAAAATGCATCATGGAGAAAAACACATTTAAAGTTTTAAAGACAGATGTTGTTGCCATGACAACAACTGTCAAGAGTGTTAGATTTTCAAAACAACGTACCACAAAAAGTATTATATCTCTAGTTCTAATTAAGATAGAAACATGATTTAGACATCATTTTAAGCAGAAAAACACAGAGAATTTCTTAAAATAATAAAAAACATTTCGAAAATTTGACAAATTTTGTGTCCCGGACCCCCTTAAGCGAATACTTCTTGACAGTGCATAGTATTTATTTGGGTGTAGTAAATGGAAAGACAAATTTAGCGTTTATAGAAAGCTCACGAGCAATATGACTAGATATATCACGAAAATATTTTAGTGTACAGCAAACAAAACCTTTTACATACCATATCGTGAAAGCTTTTCAGAAATTTTTACTAGATGCAGCGTTTGCTGCATTTATTGCAAGATTCATAAGTCCAGTGGGGTTTTTATTCATTAAATTTAATTATTCATTTTAAAAAAAAGTCAAGAATCTTAATTTCAAAATGAATTAATTATCATAATCTAAAACACGCTACACAAAACGATGGAGCATCAATGATAACAGTTTCCCCTAAGGTAATTAATTTGCCTTGAAGTAAAGATAGACGATATTAATAAACAGAGGAAATTTAATTTTAATATAAGTGTAGCCAGCCTAAAGAAAATTATAATCCCAGTGAGCAACTATAATCCCATAATAATATAATAATAATATAACATAATAATAATATAATATAATAATAATAATATAATATAATAATAATATAATGTAATAATAATATAATATAATATAATAATAATATAATAATACTATAATATAATATAATAATAATATAATATAATATAATAATAATATAATATAATAATAATATAATACAATAATAATATAATATAATATAATAATAATATAATATAATATAATAATAATATAATATAATAATAATATAATATAATAATAATATAATATAATAATAATATCTCTATATGTAATTCTCTTACGTGGTTCACGAAAAAGACGTTATTTGTAATCGCGTTTTGGCAACACTGTACGATTGTTTGTTTATCGCGAAGTCTCGCGCATCGATTGAATTTATAGCGTTATCGGATAAAATATTATTGAAAAAAAAAAAAAAAGGAAATTTTAATGAGCTGTTGCAGTTAGTTTATAATAGAAATCAAAGAAAGCGGAGGATCTTTTCAGGGCCAACAATTATAGTTCAACAAGACGCTTGCACTACAACTTTCGGCAACAAACTCAATGAAAAAGTGTGGGTCGTTTGAGTGCTGGGAAAATGTACACACAAACAACATGCTGGGTATTCAATTTCCAAAGCAACGCTCACATTTCGAGTCAAAATTTGCACCAAGTTTTCATTTGAATTCGGATTTTAGACATACTGTAAATATTTTTTCTGTAATACAGCAAATTTAGATTTGAAAAACATTTTTTTGGTAACATATTTTGTAAACAATCCCTTCTGCTAGGACACATGTCTTCATTGAGGCGAGCGAAGCGAGCATAGGTTTGCGCAGCGAACCAATGAGGATTGCGAAGCAATCCTCCGAGGGTTGGCGAGCGTTAGCGAGCAGGGGGAAGGCCCCCTAGTAATATAATAATAATATAATAATAATATAATATAATAATAATATAATATAATAATAATATAATATAATAATAATATAATATAATAATAATATAATATAAAACTATAACTATAATCCAGCACATCCCAGTAAAAAGTGCATTTTATTGAAATAAATACACACGTTTAATCGACAAGAAACTCCAACCATGAGCAGAATTAAAGATTTTCATCGGAATCAAAGAAATATTTAACTTTTGGCAATACAATTTCAGAAATTGCTGCATTGCGTGCTTTTGTTCCATTGGTAAAGCTCTTAAGCACATATGCAGAAACGACAAAGCACGTGTAATGACTTGTTTAACAAAGCATAACCATCAGCTAAATTGCATGGGTGACCAATTGTTAAATTACGACCCAAACAAAAATTTACGACCTCGACGATTATCGTTAGTACCCTCATTTCCTTTCGTTCAATTCGACAGTCGGGGATAATGTTGCAACCTTAATTAAATTTCCTTCTCATAATCCGGATTTAAACAGAATAGAGAACCTGAGGATACAAGATACGCGTAACTTATGATCTAACAGAAAATAGTACCTCTATTAATTGCTATTAATTGAAAGAGTTCAACAGAAATTTCCCTGGATTCCAAATCTTGTAATGTTAGTGCTGAAATCTCACGGATATTAAGTTTGTAAATAAATAATTTCGGCCATAAAATTTTGCCTTTAATAAAATCTAGATATGCACACACACAAGTGGAAATTTGTGCTAATCTAAATTTGGAATGGGTTGGTTGGTTTTTATGTCGAAGAGAACATATGCGCTAAAAGTGCGCCGCACTATGTGAAGTAAATGGACATACACACAAGAAAAGTTTTAACTGATAAAGTGAGAACTACACCCAAGAAATGAAATGGTAACAGCCCCCACCTACTAATATCTAACTGTGGGCAAAATCATTGCGTCATGACGACTCATAATTTGGAATGAGCGCTTGGTATCCCGGACAACGGAAGAGAGAAAGACAGTCACAAAAACCGAACCTACGTAGACTAACTCTCATGTTGCTGGCGCAGTGGGAAAACCAAGGTCGGTTAGCAGAGATAAACATCAAATCATTCAAATTCTAGCTCGTGTAGACATAATTCAAAGCTTGTTCAACAATCCTCGTCTACCAGCAAACACCCCCTAAACTTTTAATAGCTTAATTACACATTTCTTTAGGATACCACCAATTCAAGCGTCGGAAAACAAATCGGGGACAAACTTAACATCTCAATCCTTTAATTACCTTAAAACTGAAACGAATTCATCACCGGCACCTTCGAAACTTATCTCCCTGGGCAATTAGAGAAAGAGGAGCAGAAGAGCCCAATAAGAACTGCTCCACAAACTGTCAGCAACTGCGGAATTCCATCACGCTCCGAATTAAACACATCCCCGGTAATTACAGTTGTTTCTCGGTTCTGGTGCAGCGAGCTTTTCCCATCGGCTCCTGTGCGAGGGGGATTTCGCAAAAGCACTGCCGTCAGCCTTCGTTAAGAAAGACGCCGGGTGGGTTATTAATCGAGGAACCCTTTCCGACAGCCAAAGGCGGCTATTTTTAGACGAGCCTTTTTGAGGTTTCTCGGATTTTGTGATTGATAGAATTAGATTTTAACCCCAGGACGAGAGGATGTCAGCTTTTTGGAGCGAGCATTTTAAACGATTCGTGCACTCGGACTGTGTTCTTTGTTGAGATTCTGGTGATAATTATAGTCCAAACCCTCGCTGGAAGGCAGGGCTCGCCAACCCAGCTTGGCTAATTGAAAACGATTGTTAACTAATATCACGTTTTTAAGGATGGTTTATGAAAGCTGCGGGAAGCGTATCCTTCGAGCACAATAACCTCCAATTTTCTCATTAACCGCCGAAACTTTCGAAATTTTTTACCCATCCCTTGCTATATCCTTAAGTTAAACTTGGTTGTATCTTCAAAAGTGCAAGTTTGGTTTTCTGGAAGTGCAATCATAAGTATAAGGTGGGTAGGTAGCTGATTAATGCAGCACTGGAGCAACACAAATGGGACCAATATCGAAAGGAAAGATGTGAGAACCCTGGTCATTTTGAACCACGACGTTAACACCTGAATTGGCCACCCTAATCTCCAAACCCATACTACGCCAACGTGGGGACATTTAACGCTATGACAGATTTAACATTTCCTCCATGTACACGACGTTCTTTGATAGGACCTATTTTCCCACTTGCAACCACCTTCCGATTGCTAAGTCGTTACTCTCCAAGCGGGCTACAGTAGCCCCTGTATTAAGAATAGGAATTTACAACAATAGATACCCGTATGATCACAGAACCAAGATTGAATGGAGGTTTAATTGTTTTCTCGCGTTATGAGGCATCCTATTTTCTCAACTGATATACGAGTTTACTGTTGCTTCAATAGCAACAGTTAACTCGTACATAAGTTCATGGAACAATGTGTGACTTGCCTAAGCCATGTCTCGAGCTGGAGTAGCCTGCGACAAGACATGCGCAACTCGTAAGAAACGGTCGTTGCCTTGGGCTAGCCACACATCCCCATTGGTTCAACAATATCAGTCCTCTTGTGACGTCACGCGGCGTTTAAGAAATCAAGATTCCATTTCCTGCGCTCATACGATTTCAGCGAAGGAAATAAAGACAAATAAAAATAATTTTGATTGGCATTGTTTAGTTCTTTTTTTGTAAAATCGGGATAGTTGAAGATAGATTAAAAATTTTAAAGGATTTGAAATCTGCGGAAAATTTTACACCTTATGCATTAAATTTTCTTTTAACAAATAATTTTCCGATTAAATATTAAAATCTTCGCAAGATTATCTTCGACATCACGCCGATTGGATCTCTTTGCAATTGGTGATGGCTGTTATCCAATAGGCTACGAATTCCCATTTGGTTTGCGAAACAAATCAACCCCACGGCCAACTTCGTAATGGCTTTTATTCATTAGTCTTAATACAGAGAGATTTGTTAGTTTTTTTTCTCCCTTGAACCAACGTTTTGGACCTTTTTGGAATTGTCACCGGCAACGCCTTGCTGGCCACGCAGTGGCTAGTAAATCCTACGACACAAATGACTGAAATGTCTATGCGTACCAATACGTCATCTGTACAGAAACGAAGTACACATGCACATGTTGTAAGTTCTGTCAAATGCTGCTCCGGTGAGTGGCCTAACTTTGACAAGCCCCACGTATAGGTCCAACATCAGTCCTGCGACACTAAACTAGCAGAAATGCGCATGCGTACTAATACCTTTTTCATGCAGAAACGGCAATATGGCAATGACAATAGCGAACTTGAAAGCTTCCCATTTTAGGTTTTACGTACGCACATTTAAACTATTTAGATATTATCTAACCTGCTTTGAAACACTAACATTTATTTTGAAACTCAGGTAAAATTCAAAGTTTAATCTTAAGGAATTTTTGTTTTTATTGTGAATAATTCACACACATAACACACTTTTCTTTTGTACAAATCAATAATGTAATTGAATCTCCTTAAATCCTTTAATATCGAAAGAATATTTTTATATAATTTTATATATCCGTGTTTTTATACTCGTACAATTTTTAAGAATACTTTCCTAACATTTGATTCCATATCTGGTAATGAAAATACCTTAATTATTCAATTTATTCCAATGAATACATGATTAAAGAAAATATTAATGGTTATTGGATAAGCATTCTAAAAAGGTAACATGACCTCAACAGCTTGCACTAACCATTTTTAAGCACATTTACTCTTTACGATTTAAATAATACTCCATCTATTTGTAGTCGATTCGATTTTGAGTTCAACTTTTGAGAACACATCACATGAACTACATTGATCTATTAAAACGATTACCTTTCAATGGTTTTTAGACGATATCGAACTAAAATCGATTACCTTGTTACACCAGTTGCAGGTTCATATAGTGATTCGATATATCGATAAAACAATCCATCATAGTGAGGAAAGATGTCATGTTGGTGATCAATAAGATGGTTTCAAAAGAGCATCTTTTAAGGAAAATAACAATGTATTCTCCTTTCTGCCTCAAGTAGTATAACACCTCAAAACATAAATTACGAAAACAAAAAGTGACGTAGTTATTACTCGTGAAATGTTTTATGAGGAATTTTAACTACCATCCAAATTATTTTCACATTTAAATTATTCTTATCTCTACATTCATAAAGTTAACATTGCTTAGTTTAAATATAAAATTTTTGAATATTTTCATATGCTTGAACCCAATATTTACTGCAAAAATTTATGATTTTTTACTATTGTATTAAAATTGTTTTTCGGCCTACAGATTGAAACTGGGCATGACTGATAGCCAAACACCTGTACAGAATTAAAATTTTCAATAGTCCAAGTTATGTCCTGTGTGGTTGGTGGTTAGTGACTAAATGGACTTCACCCCATTTTTGACCTTACCCATTTTTTAAAGATATTGAAGGACAAGAGTTATAGTTTCAAGCTTACAGGCAGATTAACTGATGTTTATGTATGTTTTTACTTATCTGTTTTGATGTTTTTATCCTTTGTTCTTTGTCTCCATGTTTTTGTACCGAGTGTTTAGTGAATGAATGTATTTCAAGTGCTACTTTTCTAAAAATATCTATACATTAAAAACTTCTATTGTTTAGGGTAATCGTTCATTAGTTTATCATGTTAATTTGCTGAAAACAGTATTGAAATCTTTACTTAAGCCGATATTATTTTTACCAGCAAAATGCTTGTAACGTTAAGAGTTTGGAGTCAGCAAATCATCTTTACTTCCAGATTGGATTGGATTGAATATTGAGATTTTATGGCACAAAGTCCAAAAAGCGAAGAAGCTCCATCATCTTTACTGACAGAATACCTGTTTTAAACTCAAACCTTTCATTGAACTTATTTCATTCATCTTCCCCAAAGACAATTCCAAAGTACACGGAAAGTTGTCAAACGCAGTAATCGAAATGATTTCGTTTTGTCGCACTGCAACAATCAGAAAAATAGGATCTTCCTATTGTGTTTCGAAAACATCAAGCAAGGCAAGTGGCTTGGAGAACAAAAGACTCGGATTGCTCCGAGGGTGAGACGCGTTAATTATGCTCCCAGACCACTTTTCCTGTCACGCGACCCAAACTCAGAGCATCCGGTCCATTAAATATGCAAATGAATAATCCTCCTCTTTAGCTTGTTATCCGATCACTAAATAATGGCCGTACATGCATGTCGGAGAATGGAGATTCACTCTGCACGTTGAACACACGGTAAGTCTTGTGGGCGAAAATTAGTGTTGTTCGGGAAGTGGTCAATCCACTTGTTGGTCAGTGGTGCATTCAAAGTGGTACAATTACGAAATGTCTGGTTCAGAGTCTACTAGTATTTGGAAACATTTTGGTTTGAGAAATGTAGATGTATGACTGGTTGCCAACAATACATTTAAATACTCGACGCTAGATTGCGTTTGGGGATTGCAAAGACCGATAAAAATGGGGGTTGGGTTGATTGGGTTTAATGGCACAGTGGCCATAAAACCCAATTGGACATTTGGACATTCTGCGCCAGACATAAAACAGGCAATATCAAGTAATGGACATGACATACGAAATTTTTTTACTGACACGGAAGAGGTAGGTCTTTAATTAACGTCACACTGTAGCAATGCAACGGGCTATTGGCGAAGGTTCAGGATCAATTCCCAAGCTGACACAGAGGAGAGATCCAAAATCGATACACCAAAGGAGGAATCGATTCGATCCTGCGCAGCCTTCAACTCGCAAGTCGCTATCGCAGTGGGCAAACATGCGTCCTGACAGAAATGGGAATTGTAGACACGGAATAGGAACATTTAAAAGATTCTCCACCGGTCTTTTCATCACAATAAAAAAGACAAAATCAGAGATAGAATTCCTAAATTGTTATTGTTTCCATGAGAACATCCTAAACATTGGGGTCGCAACCCTAGGGTTCCGATCTTTCTCTATTTTCTCCTCTCCATCCCATCTTTATACAGTTACTTGATAGTGTTTGTCTTATGTTTGGCGCAGCTTGGCCCTTGCACAATTAAAATCGTAACCAACCTTGCCATCTCGCTAACACATATTGAACTGAGCATTAATAATTTAACAGTACAAATTTTGAAAGCAGAAATGTCTCATCCTCAGTTTTAAGAAACTTTATTTTTACCAATCCAGTTTAATTCTTGAAGCAAGATTTGAAATCCCATTTCTCTAGAGATAGTGAGATTTTTCTTGCTGTTCACAAACCCAAATTCGTCGGGGGGCAAACGCTCTTTTGAGATTATAGAAGATAAAATCATTGGAATAGAATCCCTAAACTACTAAGGTTTCCCTCCCTTGAGACCATCGCACAAACACTTCTAACTCAACATTAATAACTCAATTTAATATATTTACGTTTTGAAAGCATTAACTTCTTATCCTCAGTTTCCAGACACACCTAAATATTTTTTAGCAAACCAGTTTAATTCTTGAGGCAAATTACTGGAAATCCCATTTCTCTACAGATGGTGAGATTTCTCTACTGTTCACAAACCAAAATTCGTCGGGAGACAAAAGCTTTTGAGATTATAGAAGACAAAATCTATAATAAAATGCCTAAACTACTATTGCTTCCTTTAGATCATCGCACAAACATTTCTAACTCAACATTAATAACTTAATTTAATATTTTAAATTTTTGGAAGATTAATTTCCTATCCTCAGCTTCCAGACCCACCTAAATATTTTTAACCAATTCAGTTTAATTCTTGAGGCAAGTGACTTTTGAACTCATTTCTAGATGCAGTGGGATTTTTGCTGTGCACAAAACCAAATTTAATCGAAGGACAAGTAAAAAAGAGCTATATATCCAAATGCTCGGTATATCGTTGATCGTGTGGACACCCAAATATTTTCCAATGTTCCGAAAGGGGCGTCTCAAAAAAATCTGGCCCTTTCTACCTCACCTTAGGGTGTGAAATGACCTTGATAACGAGGGCATTGAAACCCAAGGACATTATACCCAGAAGTTCAACTCTTTTACTTAGGAAAAAGGGAGAAACGGTGGAAAGGAAGATAAAAGAAAAGATCGTGACAGACCAATGCGAGCCACAAATTATAGGCAACAGGTTGCGGTATTGATAAGAAAGCGGTAATGGGCATTAAACAAAGGGTTGGTAAAATATCTAATGCTCCCTAACTCGGAGATAAGAGGTATTGAAAGGATGATCGAGATTTAAAGAATCAAGGCTATGTTCAACCATTGCAGTTGGTTCCGACATCGGTAATCGTGGGTTTTGAAATCCTTGGTGTGGGAAAAGTAGATTTTGTTCATGTTATCCGCTTTGTGAACGATAGGATACATTTTGTAGTCAAGGCCATTTGATGGTTTTAACTTAAAAGCAGCTTTTGTTACTTTAATTACAAGCAAGTGGAAGGAAATTGCACAAAAATTAAATTTAGACGAACGATTTGCAACTCAATTGTAATTTCTTTAGTGTTATTTAATAAATTTTATTGTTATTTGGTAAAAAAAAACGTTATCTGCGTTTAAATGTTGAAGAGTGAAAGAAATTTTAGTATTTATTCCAAATATATTGACAGGCCAATAAATATGTAAATAGAACAATAAAAGTTTGTCGGTTTGTTCTTTTACGACCCAAATGCAGATTTAACAGTCTTGTTTCACAAGAGTCATTAGGGATACATTTCTAAAGGGTCTTTTTGTATCATTAACCTTTTGACTACGGTTGTAGATCTAACAAGTGCAACTCTTGGCGTGATTCTTATAATTTTAAGGGCATGACTGGCTGTAACTGCCGTAATCAAAATTATTCCTTGCCGCGATCATGGTACAACTGCTGTACCGGCCGTAGTCTAAAGGTTAAACGCAATAACTTTGGATCGAAGTATTTAAAATTAGTTGTTACATATCGGAAGCTCTCATGTGTATCACATAGTATGGGAGGGATTTTCAAAGGTAAACAAACCACCGGAACACGAGGATTTTACTTTTATCCCTTTACAGATGGGATTTATGGCGCAATAGTCATATTTAGCCAAGTTATGCCAAACAACGCAATTAAATGGATTCGCATATACAAGAAAAGCTTTACTGACACAGAAGGATTAGACCCAGGAAGCAAATGAACATCTTTGTTTGGAACTTGCAGGTTTCTAGTACAACTAGAGAACCAATTGAGCCATGACAATTCCTATCCAATATGGAATACGTACATGAAGCAAGTTCCAACATTAAAACACTCGCGCCACCTACATTTCGCTTGACAAAAACAGTCTCTCATAAACAGCACACTAGACAATATCCCATGATACATCTAAGCAAACAAATTTTGAATTTTAACTCGTGCAATAGGAATTATGCATTGTTGGTGCAGGACACTGAGTAAAGTTATTCTGACAATCAAGAACAGAGATTAAAACATGAATGTTTGAATGTAATATCTGCATACCAAATCATTGTACCACTACATGGAAAGGACACGGAAGAAAAAGGGGAACATGGTTGAGCGTGCAAACTATTCGTGAACTTAATTTTTATTGCTCGCGTGCAACTACTGGTAGCGTATTTGTAAACGTTATCATATTTTTGAGCATGTGTAAACACATGTATTTTTAATCATTCACGCGTAAACAATGATATTCTGAATGGATTTTTAACTATGCCGGTCCTAATAGTAACCAAGATATGGAATGTGATAAAAAAATTAATTTAGTATTTAGAAGAGAGAACAAGACGGAGTGAAACAGAATTGATCGATGTTCTTCGTAATTTTGTATCATCTTCTGTTTATTTAAACAAATGTCTAATTTTTCCAACTAGTGTTTGTCTCCATGAATTCAACAGAAATGCTCGTTAGCTATTAGACGCTATGCGAGCAAGAATGGCCTAACCAACCAACAAACTCAATGGAAAATAACGCGATTTTCTTGCTCCTATTTGTTATATATTTTTATTTATCTACAATATGATTTGAGTTTCTTAAAATTCATTTGTCAGGGATCAGTAATAAGTTTTTTTTTTGTAGTTTTAGAAGACTTGAACCAGCGCATTTCAAAAAGAGTAAAATGTCGCAATAAAAAGGTAATTATAAAATTTTCGGGAAATTTTTAATATTGTACTAGAACAACACAACGGATCATGTGACGATGGTCCGAGATCAATCTAATAATGGAAAGATTCGAGGACAACATCAGGTAATTTTGTAGCACGGTCAGATGACGAGTCAACACCTGAGCTGACACCCCATTCTCCGAACTTCCACACTAACCCAACGTGAGGATTTTCAGCCACGACGTATTTGAGGTGCTCCAGCCGCCTCTACACCACACACTTACTAACATCCATGTATTGACCTGGATTCGAACCAGGAACTGTCCGATCAAGAGACTAACACCTTAACCACCAGACCGGTTGGTCGGCAAAATATTAAATGGAAATACAGTATAAGGATGCAAATGTGGAATTAAAACACAATTTGAAAAATTGCTGGTAAATCACCGTCTGCTTTAATTGCCACGAAAATAAATTAATAAATTATCATCTTCAGAGTATCACAAAACAAATCAGATATATTCAATTCATTTCTCCCGCAAGAATAACAAGAGATATTCTGATGAAAAACAATATGCAAGGTCGATGACTTATGCGAAAGCAATGCTTAATAACCACTTCGACAAGCCCACACCGTTTTTGTTTACATCCGACACCAGTGATGCGAGCAGGGAGGGTGAAAGCCGCACCGAAAACTCTTTTGATTCAAGTTCGATCGCTTCTCATAAGTTTCCCTCTCTCCCACGGTTGCCAAAATGGATGCCGCGAGAACACAAGCGAATTCGAGAATCGAGCCTCTGCCGAAAGAGCGCCGCGGCAGAAGATTCCCCCAGAACCGAACGTTGCCAGCGCGTGTACGTAATAAACGCTGGCAAGAATCAGAAAGGAACACTTGTGCCGTCAAGTGTTACCAATCGTCCATTCACCCTGAAGACTCAATTCTGGAGATGTGTTGGAGACGAGCGGAAGAAAGAAACACATTGCATTGTGTATTCCGCAGTGTTATTGAAATGATGTTGGAGTAAAGGAATCGACCACAATCAATCTTCGGACAGAATTTTTTTACGATATTTCATGGATTGGATATTTATTTAATCGCTGAACCGATGATTCCGCCATCGGGTATATTACTAAAAAGAGTGCGTAAAAATGGAATTATCTAATGGGAATTACTATTTTAAATTTTATGTGTATGACACCAATATTTACTCGTAGTTTTATATCAGTATCAATCGTACTTTCGCCCTGAAGACTAAATTCTGGAGATGTGTCGGAGACGAGTGGCAGAGAGAAACAAACACATTGCATTGAGTATTCCGCAGTGTTATTGAAATGATGTTGGAGTAAAGGAATCGACCGCAATCAATCTTCGGACAGAATTTTTTTACGATGTTTCAGGGATTGGATGTTTATTTAATCGCTGCACCGTTAATTCCGCCATCGGGTATATTACTAAAAAGAGTGCGTAAAATTTAGAATTATCTGATGGGGAATATTTTTTTAGATTTTATGTGTAAGACACCGATTCTTACTCGTAGTCTTATATCAGTACCAATAGTCCTTTCACCCTGCAGACTTAATTTCTGGAAAAGTGTCGGAGACGAGCGGAAGAGAGAAACAAACATATTGCATTGCGTAATTCGCAGTGTTATTGAAATGATGTTGGTGTAAAGGAATCGACCACACAATCAATCTTCGGATAGAATACGGTATTTCGGAATTTACGATATTTCAGGGATTAGAAGTTTATTTAATCGCTGGACCGATGATTCCGCCATCGTGCATGATATTACTAAAAAGAGTGCGTAAAAATGGAATTATCTAACAGGAATTACTCTTTTAGATTTTATGTGTACGACATCTATATTTAGTATTGTATCAGTGCCAATCGTCCATTCACACTGAAGACTTAATTCTGGAGTAGTGTTGGAGACGATCGGGAGAAAGAAACACATTGCATTGCGTATTCCGCAGTGTTATTGAAATGATGTTGGAGTAAAAGAATCGACCACAATCAATATTCGGATAGAATTTTCTTACGATAGTTAAGTGATTGAATGTTTATTTAATCGCTGGAACGATGATTCCGCCATCGTGTATGATATTACTTAAAAGAGTGCGTAAGAATGGAATTATCTAATGGGGGATACGATTTTAGATTTACTTGTATGACACCAAAATTTAGATTTATATCAGTACCAATCGTCCATTCACCCTGAAGACTCAATTCTGGAGTTGAGCGGAAGGAAGAAACATCGTATTGTATTTACTCTAGTGCTATTGAATTGATTTTAGAGTAAAATAATCAACCACAATCAATCTTCTCTAATGAAAATTATATGATGTTTTTTTAATCACTGGACATATTGTTAGTTCCGTCATTCAGTATTCTGTCAACTAAAGACTGCGTAAAAATGAAATTCCCTAATGGGGAAATAGGATTTTAGATTTTACATACGACACCGATATTTAGAGTTTATAACATAATTTCTGATATATTTAGTTTCTTAGTACAAACAAAATTACATTTTAACTCTCTGAACGCATTGATCTTCTAATGAAATAGACGGAGCATATGCAAGCAACTACATGTTATATCTAACGATCGCTCAATCTATCACGAGGATGTAGGAAAATGCTTGACTTAATGCGGGTCAAATTATTGATTAGCTAAATATTTTACAGCGTGATTGAAAACGCTACTCCACTTCAATAGCCAATCGACTCGTAAGCCCTTCTGAGGCCTTCCGACACCATCCACATGCTACGTTTATTTCCTTAGAAGATTGATGGTATGAGCGTAATGAGATTTAACAGTAGTGTTTTGTTTATTTTAAACCCACAACACACATGACTAAATAACCGCCTCCATTCATTGAGCAGTTGTACTTGGTTGAATTAATGTCACACTGAAGCAACACAACGGGCTATTGGCGACAGTCCTGGATCAATCCCGAATAGAAAGGTACGAGAACACCTCGTAATTCTGATCACGGTTAGATGACGAGGTCATCACCTAAGCTAGTATCCAACTCTCCAAACTTCTACACCACGCCAACGTGAGGACGTTTGAGGACATCACGGGTTTAACGTGCTCCAGCCACCACGTACACGGTGGTCTTTGGCTGTCTCGAATCTCCAATACTCCGATTTCTAAACGGTGCTGCGCCCCGTTGTCAGAAAAATCTTCCTCAGAACTCCTCAACCTAACAAACTTCCTCCGGGGGACTTATTGGGAAGTAATTTTCATCACGGTTAGATGACGAGGTCATCACCTAAGCTGGTATCCCACTTTTCCAAACTTCCACACCACGCCAATGTGAAGACGCTTGTGGACATCACGGATTTTAAGTGCAACAGCCTCCACGTATACGGACAAGGTGGTCTTTGGTTGTCTTGAAACTTCAATCCTCCGGTTGATAGAGAAATCTTCCTCAGAATGCGCGGGGGGACTTATTTGGAAGTGCGATAACGAGCATCATAAAACGAAAGCGACGAAGAGCAGCGCAGAGGATCGCTTAATCAGGACATCGACAGACAGCCTCGTGCTCCGATTTCGAAAACCAAGGAAAGGGTAGTGGTCATCCCCTCCCATATTGATGGCCTTTTGCTACAAGGAGCACTTTAATTACGAGAGGATATATAGGTGAAAGAACCAATTAAACTCGATAAAAAGACATTTTGGGCACAGAACCTGTTCCCCCTTCCCAACTGCTGCGTCCTCCCCTCCCCTCCTGTGCTTTTGAACTTGGTTTTACACCCGTATTCGAAAAGTGTCGCCTTGCTTCGGTATGTCTGTAATAACCCCTTAAGACAAGTGCAATTTTGTACGTGGAGACTGGTCTCTGTTGAAAGCGATTTGCGGCTACAAGTGCGTGGACTTTCGGTTTCGCGTCGATTGAGGCAAGGTCACCAAGCACTGTAAAACTTTAAAGTAAGGAAATTTCCTCACCTGTATCAGCTATTTTTTCAAGAAATCCACGCAAACTTTTTTATCTTCATTGTTAAAAAAAACTATAAAATGGAGATATTTTTTAATATATCGTCCACTTAACACAAGTGAAACATACCAAGTCAAAAAAAAACATCGTTCTGGGAATAAGAAGGGGGAAATTGTACTCTTCTTAAGCTAAATTCACTATCTTCTAAAGAAATTTTGCGCAAAGAAAACTAATGAATTAATGAATATGTATTTCTCCTGTTAAAAGATTGCCCCTTTCTGGTCTAGAAAACATGAAACACTCACATCTTGAATTTTAACCTAGTGTGGTTTACTTAAAAACCAACGATAAGAATGTGTTATGATAAAAAATAATTGGTACCATGAATATTTCGAAGGTTGCAAAAATCATGTGTTGAGAAAACGTAAAAACATCAATGTGTTTACACAATATGTCAATCATTCAAAGAGCTTTTTCATTATAACTATATAAGTATTGAGAAATTAAACTCTACAGTTATGGTAAATATATTTGTTATCGTGTTTTCTTAAAGTGTTTCACAAGAAATCTAACTTTCATGCACATTTAAAAGGACTCAGTGAATATATTTCTCGAGTCTAAAGATCCCTACATTCTTGTCTTTAAAAAAGGTAAATCCTCGTACATAATCATACACATCATGTTTCAGTAATATCTGAAGTTAATCATTTTTCCTGAAGATAGCTGTGAACTATAACTTTTTTACGCCCATAGAGATGAATTAAATTTATCAAGATTACACCACTTGCAGTTTCCTACTTTATCCAGAGTTGTTGGTTATGATGCAATTTAAAGCAATCGACATGTAAATTAAATATCATTCTTATGATTACACCAATAAAAAACACATAATTTATATCTATGTTCACATTTCTCGCTACAATACAAGTTCAGTCGCTTAAAAAAATGTTTTTACAATCGGAAAATTATTTTTGTACACATTAGATTTTATCCTCTCATCTTGCACAACATGGCACAGTCTAGCACGTTCTAGAATAATTTCATTTTTGTAGAAATTACTTCAACTATAACTGCTAACTTTTCATACACAATAGCACTCGCAATGTTAAGCTCAAGCGCTTTCCAGTGGTTCATTTTAAACATTTTTAAGGTGAAATTCTCAATTCGTTTAAAATAAAAAATTATTTAAAAACTTTCCGATTCATAAATAACTGTTTGAAAACAAATTTGTCTCCTTGTTAGTAATTCATCCGATCTATACATGTAATACTTTTATGATGAGTGCAGGAATAAAATTATTTAAAAAAAAACAAGGAAATCTTTACTGACACTGAAGAAAGAAATACACCCTGAGAGGAATCCAACGTGCACCGCCTACAACATGCAGGTTGTTAGCGCAGTGGTCTAAACCAGTCATCAAAATCGATATTTGTCGAGAAATCTGAACCAAATCCACATAGTTCTTGGGGCCACTGTAGGCTGGTTGGAAGAGTAGCAGATAAGCAATCGGAGGGTTGGAGTTGGAATCGAACCTAAGACCACCGTGTATAAAGGGGGGCTGGTGCACGTTAAAATTTTTGAGGTCTCTAATGTCTTCACGTTGGCGTGGTGTGGAAGTTTAGAGCTGGGAATGCCAGTTCAGGTGTGATTTCGTCATGTGACAGTGGTTTATAATTATGTGCTGTTGTCCTCGCATCTTTCCCCTCTGGTTTGATCCCGGGCTGTCGCCAATATCCCGTTGTGTTCTCCAGTGCGACGTTAATTGAGTACCTATCTACCCGTAGTTCTTAATGTTCTGTTAATTTAATTAATTAATTAATTAACGTCATACTAGAGCAACACAACGGGCTATTGACGACGGTCCGGGATCAATCCACTAAGGAAAGATCCGAGAAAAAACCACGTAATTTTGAACCACGGTCAGATGACGAGGCAACATCTGAGCTGGCAACCCCATCTCCAAACTTCCACACCAACCCAACGTGTGGACTTTCGGCTACGACAGATTTAAGGTGCACCAACCGCCTCTACACCATGTTCCACACTGTAAATTCAAGATGTGGTCCGAGAGTTTAGAGATGGGGATGCCAGTTGAGGTGTGACCTCATCATGTGATAGTGGTTCATAATTACGTGGTGTCGTCCTCGCATCTTTCCCCTCAGGTTTGATCCCGGGCACCAATATCCCGTTGTATCCTCCAGTGCGAAGTTAATTAAGTACCTATCTACCCATTGTTCTCGATGTTCTGTTAATTTAAGAGATGAATCTGCCAGGACTTAATCGTCTTGGAACACTGCCCATAAAACCAGACCAGTTTTGGTCCCTTTCAGAAAACCATCTTTTTTTCTCAACGGAACCCGAGAGTGGCAAGATCATTAACAGTTGCTCTAATGTTACGACTCTGGGCCCAATTATACAGCACGCACGGCTATTCCTTCGTGGCGTGTCCGCGTATATCCTCCACGGAAGAATAAGTCGTCTGATGTGACAGAACTCTAAACGACGGCATTCTCTAATAGCGATCGCAATTTGTAAGGCTGCGTCCGATTGATCTGGAAGTGTCTGTTTTGATTTATTGAGCAGGCGGAATTGCCCTTCTTCGAAAGTGACGTGATGAATTGTCGTGCAAATGGCTCGGAAAAAGAGGACTAAGTGAAAACTCTGTTCTTCCTTTTGCGGAGAGGTGGCAGGATGACGGAAGCATTGGTGTGTGTTGAAGGGTGTTTTACCATGTCTCTACGATGCGACGACAGCTTGTAAGCTGAAACTTTCACGGTGTCAAATCGTGTAATTTACGGGCTCAAAAATTTAAGTACAACAAACTCATCTTAGGGCTGTCAGCTAGGCAGTTGAATTTACGTCGCACTGAAGCAATACAACGAGATACTGTCGGCGGTCCGCTATCAACATCGACAACACCTCAGAATGCTGGTCCACGGTTCATATGCCTATTAAAGATTGGTCTTTAGCTTGAAATCAATTTTAAAAACTTTGTGGGGATTTCAATTATGATTTATTGTAAAAAATAAACTTACACAAATTAAATAGTTGACTCATTTTTCAGAAATACGATAGGAACACCTGAAATGGTACCCCACTGAAAATATTTGAGACCACGACAGATTTAATGTGCACCAGTTCCCACGTACACAACTGTCTTGGTCGAATATAGTTTAGAACTTGCTAATTCATCATACTACCAACTGAGCTACCTTAGCTTTATTAATATCGCAGATAAAAAAGGTTAATACTCGTCAATATTAGCAATATAAGAAAAAGATGTGACGACTGAAATATAGCTATGGTCTGTTTAGTGTTGTCACGGGTGGACAGTCTTTATTATTAAAGGTCCAACTCCCTTAATATATATTACTACAAATTACAAATTGAAAGTCGAGCACTAAAAGTAGAGGGATTTAATTTCATTTTAAATTATAAAATAATTCACCAAGTATATTAACCCCGCCAATGAGTTTAACAAACTACATGTTGGCCACATTACCATCTTCATAGTAAAAAATCTCATACAGACACTCTAAATTATTTCAAACATTTTTAATGCAATGCATAAATTTAACAAAGTTAGGATTATTTAGCATGAACGCTTTCATATGCATGATTCTTCTGCGTATAGTGTTTCTTCTTCGATGCCATTAAAAGTACAAAATGGCAAAAATGTTTTTTGAACTTGTCACCGCTTAGAAAAATTTGGGGTTAAAAAACGTGTTTCATTTTAACTTTCTGTATTAGTTCATGACCAAGATGATTTGGTTCTTAGTTATTTTGGGCGTTAGATGCCACAAGGGCCATATTTGGCCAAGCTGCGCCAAACGCAAGACAAGTCTAGTAAAAAATGTCGTGGAAGTGGGGAAAAGAGGGATTGGAGAACAAGTAATAGAAAGAAAGCAGAAAAGATCGCATGGGTATCCAGGGAGCCTGTGACCAAAGACAGAGACAGTAAAAAAAAAACATGTGAAAAGAAAATATCACTAGTATCTCGGATCCATGAAGTCCGTGCGCATTTAAAGAAGAAATGCTCCTTAAGGCTATGACCCAGATGAATACAAGCATCTAAAAGTAAGATTATAACATTCTATATGAATCTTACTGGCAAATGAATTTGTCCATCCGCTGCTTCCTACGATATGAACGTTTTAAAACATCTAAATTTTACTTTGGAAAGGAAATTAATTCTTTCTTCACAAGTTTTAAGACAGTTAAAAATGAAATAATTCATCATTCCACACACTTATACTATGAATTAAAAACTAAAATCACAAAAAAATATTTTTCTCCCTTGTTCCTTGAATCAAATCATCAACAATGAGGAACTTGCACCAGTGAGGGAAATGCTCATTTCTGATTTTTATTAATAGATTGATCGTCAAAATGTTCAAAAACTACAATTAAAACCCATAAAATGGACTTATTTAATTAAAATTTAAAGTTTTAAATTACCGAAAATTACTGCAAAAGCACATGATCTCAAAACGCCATCGACCTTAAAATGAAATAGACGGATCATGTGGGCGGAGTCGCTGTCGTAAGATCTCTGAAGGGTAAATCACAAATCGACTTATCCGATTGGGTATGGAAGCGCAGACTAGTGTTTTTAATAACAGTGAATAGTCACGTTAACCAATTAATAGTTTAGAATTCATGTTTTTACCCACAACCACGTGACACATCTTCAAACCAAACAACTGGAAGAAATAACTTGAAACTGCGGTCGCATGCTCCGTCTATTTCATTTTAAGGTCGATGCAAAACGCTACGTGACGTCATTGTGCACCACGATGTAATGTTTACGTTTGCTTAGCGCGTTGAAATTTGATATTGTTTGCTCTTTTAATCTCTATATATAATTCTCTTACGTGGCACGCAAAAAATACGTTATTTGTAATCGCGTTTTGGCAACACTGTACGATTGTTTGTTTATCGCGAAGTCTCGCGCATCGATTGAATTTATAGCGTTATCGGATGAAATTTTATTGAAAAAAAAGGAAATTTTAATGAGCTGTTGCAGTTAGTTTATAATAGAAATCAAAGAAGGCGAAGGATCTTTTCAGGGCCATTTAAAAAACGGTCCTTTTCAGGGCCAACAATTATAGTTCAACAAGACGCTTGCACTACAACTTTCGGCAACAAACTCAATGAAAAAGTGCGGGTTGTTTGAGTGCTGGGAAAATGTACACACAAACAACATGCTGGGTATTTAATTTCCACAGCAACGCTCACATTTCGAGTCAAAATTTGCACAAAGTTTTCATTTGAATTCTGATTTTAGAGATACTGTATATATTTTTTCTGTAATACAGCAAATTTAGATTTGAAAAACATTTTTTTTGAACATATTTTGTAAACAATCCCTTCTGCTGGGACACGTCTTCATTGAGGCGAGCGAAGCGAGCATAGGTTCGCGCAGCTAACCAATGAGGATTGCGAAGCAATTCTCCGGGGGTTGGCGAGCGTTAGCGAGCAGGGGGCAGGCCCCCTAGTTTTTAAATAATCAATTTAAAAAAATGTCTTGCTATTTCAACGTTGTTATCAAAGTAAACAAACCGTCATAGTGCATAGTGACGTCACAAGAAGCGGCGTAGGAAAATTAGCGTTTTTAAATTAAAGTAAATAGTGCGAATTTGAATTTTTTTTTATTTTACCTTCTCAAGTTATGAAAGTGAAAAAGAATGATACTTTCCATCATATTTTCTCATTTTCTGTACTGTAAAAATATAAACAAAAAACGTGCAAGTTCCTCATTGCGTTGCCGTGTTCAATTAAACAAAATACTTTTATTTTGAACAATCGCTAGTTTTTTTAACCTATTAATAATTAGAGAACATCTTAACAGTCACTTTGTTTGAAGACGGTCTTATCGCTACACAGATCTATGCAAGCCATTAATGATTTGTCGCGCATCTCCTTGGCCCTGAAGCAGTACTTAGAAGAGATACAGATCGCGTCCATTAAAGAGACATCGATCATTAACGTAGGCTGGAGATGAAGAATGTGTTGCTAGCATGCACTTTGCATGTCACATGCAGCTGATCAAATCGACACAGCAGAGGTGACGCCGCTCTTGATTAAAATAGGAGAGCTCAATAAATTGCTCTCTGTAGAGGCTTGCTTTCCCTTGTAGCGCTAGAAAGCCTAAGTTCTATGTTCAGCCATTTGCTGTACCACTAATCCTAATAGTGGATCTTACCAATTTTGATCATGACGAGATATCTCGTCGCCAAGATATCGCCGTCTTTTTGATGATGACGAGATCGTTTCAGTTTTCGATTATGACCGAGATTAAGGGTCAATTTTCTTCTAATGACGAGATATATTGTCCATTAGATCTGGTCAGCTTTGCTAATGACGATGTATGTTGTCCATCAGATCTGGTCAGCTTTCCTAATGACGAGATATATTGTCCATCAGATGAGGTCAGCTTTGCTAATGACGATATATGTTGTTCATCAGATCTGGTCAGCTTTCCTAATGACGAGATATATTGTCCATCAGACCTGGTCAGATTTACTAATGACGAGATATATTGTGTATCAGATCTGGTCAGCTTTGCTGAAGACGATATATGCTGTCCATCAGATCGGGTCAGCTTTGCTAATGACGATATATGTTGTCCATCAGATCTGGTCACCTTTGCAAATGACGAGATATCCATCATATCTGGCAAGCTTTGTTAAGAACGAGATATGTTGTCCATTAGATCTGGTCAGCTTTGCTAATGACGGTATACGTTGTCCATCATATCTGGTCAGCTTTGCTAATGACGAGATACCTCGTTGAGGCAACCAACAGGGGGAGGGGTCAAATAGAAGTTATAATATAGTTTTATAAATATAAATATTCAAATTAATTTCTATTTCGAGAAATCTTCTCTTTTTTGACTCACATTTATTACGTTTGCTGACCGAGACTGTTTTAATTTCCTGTTTAACTCTCCTTGTGATTTTCTCGACTAGATATCTCGTCATTAGAAACTGACCAGAATTCGATATCGCCATCGTCAAATGTTGACAATTTCTTCTTGATGAGATATATCGTCAATTGCAAAATTGCAAAATAGATCATTCTTATGAGATAGATAATGCTGCTGACACTAATGATATCATTAGCAATTCGTCTCGTAAATATTTCCTCCTGTGTCACTTTTAAACATTTTTAGGGGCTTATGTGGTTTTTCTCACTGCAGTAGATAGGCGGACCAGGTACATTCCTTCCTGGGTGTTTTCTCCTCCAAGTCAGAAAAACCTTCTTTTTGTGTGTATATCTATTGCTTGGCGTAGTCTATTCTGTGTTTGGCTAAGTAAATCCTTTGCTCCATTAAAACATATCATTTTAATTTTTAAGTACTATTACGTTACTGTATGTAGCATTCTTGAAATTAATTGCTATTTGCAATCAGGAGTCGGGCATCACATGGGTAAGTAGTAAACATCCCTATTCCAAATCCTTATTGGGATTGCGCCTAACGTAACTCTAACATATATATATTTACATCCAAATTTCGGTATCAACCGACAGATTAATGCCACCAGGTTTGTAAAGCTGGGAGGACTTCTGCTTGAATTTATTCGTTTTCAAAACTAGGTGGATATAAAATCTATATTGGAGGTCTTGGGAGAAGGTAGCCCCTTTTTCAGTTTTGAAGCAACTAGAAATGGTATGTAGTCAATCAAATATAAGGGCCAAACTCATAATCACTTTAGATAGCTCTCCAAAAGCGTGCCGTTTCCAAGTGTATCATCGCAATGACTTCTGTATGCCTATATTAACTGGTTTATTAACCCTCGATGCTATATTTCGTCCAAGATCTGTTCGGTTTTGCAAATGACGAGACACTTTATCGAGACAAAATTTCACTTTCTCTCTAACAGAAATAAGGATAGTAGCAGGAAATACAAATTGTTCCTGGTCTAGAAGTGAACAATTTTGAACATGTTTTTGTATCAGGCTGTGCACTACAGGACTAATTTTAAATCGAGGGTGAACCACCAGGAGGGTTAGTCAAATCATCTGGTAATTCTCATTTATGAGGTTGCGTGTAAGTACTAAGGTTTACCAATGTAATATATGAAGAAAACTCGTCAGTGAAAGTTCTCAATTTACTAATATACTTATCATGTCACATTGTTATGAGGAAAATAAACTTAATGTTAATGGTCGATGAAACAGTCGCCTACACATCAATAAAAAATGGTAACCCAGTTTCAATACATGTCCAAATTAATTTATTTGTATCGGGTTTTGTGCGCACCTGAACTTACCCAGAATGGAATGTTTTGAAATGAAAAGTAGGTCTGTCCATTTCCCCAACATACCTTAAACATGTCTTCAGTTTTTAAGGAGGTTTTGAGGCGATAAAATTAGACGCCAGTTCTTTCAGTAGAGAGTAACAGAATGGCACCTGCGATAACGATCGCATATATCACACGAGGTGCCAATAACGAGTTGCGTAGAAGAATACTGTTGACTTGTGCTTCGGGACATCTACCGGTGGAAAACAAAGCGAATTTGGGCCATGGTCATTAGGCGCTCGGGCAACGTTAGGCATTCTTCACAATCGATGCGATCGAATTGATTAGGGGTTAATATTCGAGCCCATCTTAATGAGGGGGCGGGGATGGATGATGTTTTCTCCCATTGTGCCTTGAAACAGAGGGAAGAGCTACTACAATGCTCAAGCTACTAAGTTGAATCCATGAATGCGACGGAATTGCTTTGACTTAGGCGATACTTGCGCGTGCTTCCAAGTATGAGAGGTTTTTAAAAGCTAAATGTATATAGATGGCTCTGGTAGGTAGTTGAATGTTACGTTGCGCTGCGAGCGTTGCAACTATCTATTGTGCATGGCACTGTTATTTTAGTGGTAGTACACGCGTGATTAATGTACGTATTTCGTATTGTGTAACAGGATGTAATATTTAAGTCTTCCTGTGTTTGCTTAACTATTAGCGAAAGTAAGTAATGTCAAAATTTGTAACATTTAATAGTGTTTTCTATGCATATGAACATCCGACTTAAATGAAACCTAATGAATCTAAGGTTCACAGCACTATCCAAGAGTAATGAAATCATCTGAAATTATTTTGCTATCTGATTTCCAACCATGTTAGTTATATTTACTGAGGACGCGGTTGCATGGTTGCATTTAGCCTTTGTTTGATGTCACTTCACTCGTTCCTTCGATTTAGAGTCAAAAGTTGAATATAAAAGTTAGCTAGTAGCCTCTTTATTTCTTATCATGACCCATGTTCGAAAAATATCCCTTTTTATCCAATTTCGTATTTTTGATTCGGAAATTTTTGAAATATTTAGGGCATTTGTCTGGTAATTAGTGGAAAATGTAAGAGTAATTTTGGACTTCTTTCAAGTCTTTAGCATGTTTTACTTTTGTCCTGGGTTTAAACCTTCTCAAGTAGCTCTCTTTCAGCCTTGATTTTATTATCAATATAAAAAAAAAACACCACCTGCCAGCGCATAAACAAAATACGTGATTTAGAGAAAGTTCTCGAGTCCTTACAGAAGAAAAACCAATTAATTTTCTTTGAGCAGTTGATTTAATAATGGCAAAATTTAAACGGTTTCGGTTATTTCATCTCGTTTTATACATCCTATTTTAGGTCACCAAAAATAATATGGGCTCTCTGATCATGTTTAGACTCAAAACTTCCTTTACATTCCAACAATTCTAACATACATAGGTCTCATTATAACCCCACCGAGACCAATCCCTGGAGACCTACAGAAACTTTTCAGGATAGCAGAAAGAGGCGTTTCTTGCTGAAATTTCTTCTTAAGTACAGTAATTATGGGTTGTTCACTCTCCCATAGAGAAACTCACGACTGAAGACTGAAAATTTGAATGTGTTTTGCTCACTCGCGGAAGAAATTTCACTTCTTCAACTTTAACACTTAATAAAACCTAAACTAACAGCCGCATCGGAAAAAAATCTTAATAATTATCCAGGGAATACGATGAAGAACAAAGCATGTTAATTTCATTTTTTTCCGATCAGTACTTTCTCGGGAAACCGTCTAAGAATCGAGCTAAGCAACACAGTTTTCAATCCTGCGGCGGCGTCGGCGGCGGCGGTAACATTTTTTTAATATAGAGAGATTGGAATGAAATATGATTTTGATATTATGTTTGAGTTGATTTTTACATTTTTCCCACTCTCTTTACTTTTAATTTTCCAATTATATGAAAAACCGGCAACAATCATAAATCATTTGTGAAAGTTTCTTTAGATTCTTTAAACCGCGCGCGCTTTAAGATTTTTTTCTCCTCTAATAATCTTTCCCTGATAATTTATTGTTCCTTTTTTATTGAAATCATTTAAATACATTCACACTTTGTCCATTGTCACATTTTTCCATCTCTCTCCAGCTAAATGCTTCTCATACAGAATTCTGCAGCGAGTTATGCGATCTGCAATATGTCGTGGAGATAGACGATGAACATTGTATTTTATGACCTTTTTAAGATTCAAATCACAGTTAATTATTTTATTTACAGTTGAATGTGAACATTTTAAGGACTTTGCAATAGTTCTTTGACTTTGGCGCATTCTCTTTTAAAATTAAAGATCTTACCTTACGAATATTCTCAGAAATAATTTTCTTTTTTTTAGATTTTGTATTTTTTCCCACTTCTACGTTTTTTTCCCTTTCTCATTAATAATATTACTTATCGTACCTTTAGGTATCGAAAAACCATGATTTTTACAGTGGTTTTGAATGATTGAATAAGCAGAATTCTCTTCGGAAAGAGCGGAAACATACTCTTCCATCCATTCCGTATTTAAAAACGCCATTTTAAAAGTAAACCAAACTCTGAGTCAGCAGACGATAAGTTATACTTTTAACTATTTGACTGAGTGTGAAAATAAAATTATTTCGTACCATACGATTTTTTACAGCTCATCAAAATTGCTTTTAGAAATGTAAGAACAGCCTCTGTATAATATAAAAGAGTTGGGGCTTACCTGAGCTCAGGGCATGACTCCACCAGGAGCTTGACGCAATCGAGGCAGCCCTTGGCAGCCGCGTAATGCAGGGCTAGGGCGCCGGTGGCCGTCGTCTCCAGGGCCGGCATCTTCGCCTCCCGAAGAAGCCACTTTAGCACGCTACGGCGACCGTATCTGCAGGACACAAAACAATACATTAATACATTTGACTCCATATGTGACACTGCATCCAAACAGCTGTGATGAAGCTATTCGGTACGAAACTTACACTTACAAAGCAATATCATACTTAAATAATGACTAGCAATGTACCTCACAAAAAGTACTTAGATCCATCACAATGTTAAAAAACACACTTAACTTTATAGAAAATATTCCAAATTCCATTGGATCTAAATTCGCAATTGTATGCAAAAAAAGAATATTGCAAGTCACCACTCTTATTACACAGATTTTCAAACTTTATCATTCATAACACACATAAACTAATTGAATTTCTCATAAAAATAAATTATTTTTCCTGTCGGACGAATAGGTTTTACTTTCAGTTAAAAAAAAATAGTAATCACCTATCCTCTTTGTTTGAAAGTGGCTTTCACAAAATCTTTTTAAGATAGTTTATATATTTTGTTACAAAAATGTAATGCTTAAAATTATTTGTACAGTTAATACAAAAATTATTTAGGTATACAACAATCGAAAGTTTAAAATTAATCCTCTGAAATGAAGCGAATCTTACACAATTTAAATCACAACACACCATAAAGCATTTGTTACACAGTATTTGTAAGGCACACGAGTGCCAGTATTGAAGGTGCACCAATGTGCCGAGGTACGCCGGTAGAAAATAACAGCACAAAGGATAACTTATTTTCTATAATAAACTTCGCAACTACGAATATTTTGTTAAGATTTCGTTCTGTCTAAAGATCGATTAATTACGTACAAAATCATTGGATGGTTGTTTTCGAGTTTAGAGGTGCAAGGACCAATTTTGGTCAAGCTGAGCCAAACACAAGGCAGGCAACACAGTGAGGAAGGAAGAAAACGCAAATGGTCAAAATTTAAAGATCACTTAGATACCTCGGGATTGTGATGCTCGTATAAACCTAAAGATGTACCACTGAAGGCCAAAATCCTTGGACATAAGTCGCTCACTCCTTTTAACAACATCATATTTCAAAATTCGGCGATTTTTAGTTAAGCTTGTTTTTAGAATGCCCTGAAAGAATAGTGTACATCTGCAAGATAGTCATATCTCACCGCTCAATATTTAGCCGCTAGAGAGCAGAAGTAATATTTATTTCTAAAAATTTATATTCTACTTTTAAACTTTAAAATCACTCTCCTGAAAAATCACGTTTTTTGAGCTACGACGTTGTTGAAACGAGTGAACGAAGTGTCATAACGAAATGGACATTAATGCCTGAAAGTTAATTCGTTAACCTTTTTTTTTTAAATGGTCAAAATATTATTTTGCAGATAACACCAAAGCATATCCAGCATTTGAACTAAATTTTAAAATAACGACTTTCCCTCCAAAAAAAGATCCACGTACCTATCCATTTCCCTTTAACATAATTAGAGGTCATCGATTTCTCTCAACGCCCCGCCGTTAATAGTCCCGCAGAAACAAATGATCACTCGTCGGTCCCACAAACAATCCCCAGAAGGAAATAAAACACTACAGCACAGAAGCAAAAACCTCGATCGCCGACGAAACAAACGACTGCGCATCTAAAACTCATTACCAGAAAAGAAACTGCATTAACCCTGTTTCTCCTCGACTTTGTTTAACCTATGCGGCGAAGCCGGTGATGGGTCCATTGTGACCGTTCGAAGTCAGGTAAGCTGTGTGTAGGCAGGTGTTTTTCTGCTCGGATGGCATTGTTATCGGGTGTCTTGAATCGATCTGGGAGCAAGAGGTCCACCTCTCAATGACGTTGGGATCGAGATGGCTCTATTGTTTTTTGTTTTCTTCTTTCTTTGGGATTGTGTGTGGGGATGGACGTAGAAGAAAGTGATGTTCTCGGAGGGTGGTGGAAGAATTGAATTATGCCGTTCGATTGTTCCTTTCTGTTACAATGGTTTGTTTCCTCTTTCTGCAGTTTAAGAGTTTAGCTTTACACCAAAAGGTGATAAACGACTTCTTTACGCGGTGAATTTCAGTAGCGTAACGTTTACAACTGGGGAGGCCGATATTGAATTGGCTCTACTGTGAGCGATGCGCAAATAAAAGGGGGTGATTATATTTTTTGCGTAGTTGCACGTCTACCACCACCAAGGAAATTTCTCACACTACGACCAAACTGTTAATACGGGGATTTTCCCCTCATCTTTGAAGGAATGGTGTTATGAAAGGAATCTGGGTCTTAACCCTTCAAGTGGTTTTGACGAGATATCTCGTCCATCAAGAGCTGATAAATTCTGCTACTGACGAGATATCTCGTCCATCAAGATCCGATCAGTTTAGCTAATAACAAGACCCGATCAGTTTAGCTAATAACAAGATCCTCATCGAAATTGCCGATTTTTTTTTTATAATGGCGAAATTTAGATCTTGTTAGTTTTTTCTAAGCGAGGAAGGTAGTTAATTAATGTCGCATTGTAGCATCTCAACGGCTATTGGCGATGGTCCGGGATCAATCCCTTCTTATGACAACATCTCGACTGTCAAAATCTGGTCAGTTTTGCTAATGACGCGATACCTGTGTGGCAACTTAGCCACAGATCTTGTGATATTCCCTATGAAAGGGAATTCGAAACGCGCATCTTCCCTACCCGATGGGGAATTCGCCAGATTGATTTGGAACGTGGTCGAAGGAAGACTACGTTGGAATACACCTATCCATTCTCTTTGTTTCATTGTCATTGTGTTAGTGTCTTGTCTATGTTGATAAATAGATGTTAAAATAGAAATGGAATTGGATTTAAATTTAATTTGAGCATGCAACCTTATGATGTGCGAACTTTGGACTCGATGTAATAGTTATTACATCACAACCTGGTCGAGACAACTACAAGAAGTGCTGACAAACATAATTTTGCTTTGGATGATTGGGATTCGGGTTAGTCGGTTGGGTTTTCAGGGCACAAGGACCGTATTTGGCCAAGCTGCGCCAAACGTCAAGTAAATGGGATGCGATAAGGACTATATAGTGTAGGCTATAGTTGAGATTTGAAATCGAAAAGAATGTCCACTAAGATTCACGTCAGTATTAAACATTATTTTCAACCACTTGTCTTCTTGATTCAAACTGCATCTATTTTTTCAACAAGGATGCCAGGCTTCAATGAACGCAACTCCACTGGTCTATTTAAATTACTTTCCCAAGTACTTTTACTACTTTGACGAAATATCTCATAAATCAATATCTGACCAATTAAGGACAAAATATCTTATAAAAGATATTTCCGATTTTTTTATGATTACAAGATCAAAACTTTCTCAGTTTTCTAATATCTCGTCCATCAAGATTTGGTCGTTTTTGCTAATGACTAAACACTGCGCTGAGACAAACTCGAGGAAGGCAAAGGTAAGCAATAAATTGTACTCTGATGTTTTGCGATCACGAAGGAAAATAATTACCTGTCCCTAGTATTATTTCCCGAAATAAATCAAAAATTTGTGATTCACTTAATAAAAGTTTAGTGTAAGTTTTAATAGGGATTTTAAAGGCTTGACTATATGAATTCGTTAAACCACGAAAATTGATGTTTTAAGAATTAGATGGTTGGTTAAGTTCTATGGCACAAAATGCATCTTTGACCATGCTACGTCAAACACAAGGTAGACAATATCAAGTAGTGAACAAATACACACAAGGAATGTTTTACAAACACAGAAGAGAGAAATACACACAGGGAGGAATCGAACCTGCACCGCCTACACCTAACAGGTTGCTAGAGCAGTGGGCCTACCCATAGAGCCACGATAGCCTCTTTAACCCTTCTTTGCATAGTGGTGGAAATTTCCATCATAACATTGAATGCCCAAAAATTATATAAAAGAACAAGTTCACTTTAAGTTTATCGTGTCTGGATACCTTTTTAATGTCCATTGCATAAAAAAAACATAGCTGTCAAAAATAAGCAAGTGTCACTATCAGTAAAACGAGCTTGAAGTTGTCATTCCGCTGTTTGTTGTAGTTGCAATAAACGTATGATTTCGTTTTTAATTTTGTTTTATTATATTTGAGTTTCTATTGCTAAAAAAGAGAAAATAAGTGTAAGAAAGGTTTGTAACATGTGTTTCTGTTATTTTTAGAGCGATTTCTGAAAAAGTTTGCGTTTAATTTAAAAAATACCACATGATACCATCATATTGTTTTTTGCTAAATTTATACTATAAATATATACTAAGATTTTTTTTAACCATTTTTCCTTTAATTTTGAACATGAATTATATCACCTTGATTTATTTCACCAATAAAGAAAAAAATCACGCAAAGAAGGGTTAAGAGCTTTAATCAAAAATTGGCGATGCATGTCATTATAATCACAAGTAGGATGACATACTTTGAAGGAAATGTTACCTTGTCATTTTATATTTTTGTCACAATATATTTATTTATTTATTTTGACATTTATTAATTAGCATTTTAACGTTGACATTTTTATCATATTATCTCTTTCAATTTTAATCTTTTAAAAACAGTTTCTTAAACTTTCAAGGGTTTGGTATGAATTTTCAATTCTTATTAGAAGGAATCGCTAAAAAATTTTCACTACATTCAAGGTAAACAAATACTAAACAAAATGTTAGATGTTTAATAGTAAGTTATTTGATTTTTAGATGTCACGTTATTTCATTATTTTCCATCATTTATTGCTACACGAGGGTTTCAAAAGAATGAACGCCAAGTGAAAGAAAAAAATATTCCACGTCTTCTATCCATTTAAATATTTATTGCTTTTAAAGGCTTAGAGCGAATAACTAGGTAGGGATTAGGAAGTGAACCACCTATCGGTATTTCTAATCGAGAATACTGTATCAAAATAAAAATATAATACAGGTTTGACAAATATTTAAATGATTAAATAACTTAAGCCTACTTTTATTTACTTGCTTTGAATTTTAGTTACCTGAAAAAGTAGAACGAATTGTGATGCAGAAAAATTGTCTAGACATACAAATGTTAAATTCTTTTACTATTTCTTTTTTGTTTTTAAAAAACGTGATATTAGAAGTTGCTGCACGTAAAACAAACATGGAATCATTTTAATGGATAGTGTGTGTTCTTACGAAAATCCGCTTTTACGGTAGTGCTCACACTTTTTATGAATACGTTTTAATCTCTCGTTTCCTATTTCCAACTTAGAAATAAAAAAGGAGTAAGACGGATTGTTTCTAAATCTAATATTGGTTTTATTTCATTCACGAAAGATCTTTCCAAAGTCTTGAGCTGAATTTAAAATAGTAAAAGAATTGTTGGCTCAGAACTTCTATAATCGACATAGTAAAGGAAATACAAACTGAGGAATTGATTATAAAATAAACTGAAGAAATAAAATAAATTCAAGCAGCTTTTCGACTTATGTGGACCGATATCATTAAAAACATGTTTTCCTTCAATATTTCAAACCTTAAAAGATAGCGACAGTTATCTAATCAACCTAAGACAGTCAAATCATTTCCAACATTTAATCTATTTTTGCTTTAGTTTATTAAAATGTTTTAAATGTCTACGGTAATAATTGTTCTCATAAAACAATTTAATCTATTAAACCTCTAAAATAAGAAATGGGGAAAGGGTATCCCTGTTTGTGGCAACCGGATTATAACCTGAAGGTTGCGAACTAGGGTACGTATTGAAGTTACGTCGCAATGGAACAACGCAATGTTCTATTGTCGGCGGTCCGGAATCAATCCCAAAAAGAAATCTGAGGACAAAACCTCATAATTTGAATCATGGTCGGATCAAGCCGAAAGGTTTCGAGTTCAAAACTTCATACAAACAAATACCGCCGTGTACTTAGGTGTTGGTAAAAGTTAAATCTGTCGTGTCATCAAATGTCCTCCCGTTGGCGAAGCGTGAGAGTTTAGAGAGTGGGCTGCAAGCTCAGGTGTTGACTTTGTCATCTCATTAAAGATTACGAGGTGTTGTCCTCGATCTTTTCCTTCAGGTTTCATCTCGAACCGCCACAAAGTGTTGCTCCAATGTGAAGTAAATTCTACTACCTACCTCAAATTTGAAATAAATTGCCATCTTCAATTTATTGTTCTCTGGAAATGCTGATAAGGAGTATATTAAAATGTTATATTACGAATATATTTTTACTCATGACTATCGTGAGGAGGTAGGTAGGTATTTTAACTAACGTCACACTGGAGATAAAACAACGGGCTATTGGCGAAAGTCCAGGATCAAATCCGAAGGGAACTTTTGAAACATGGTCAGATGACGAGGTCATACATGAGCTGGCATCCCACATTTCGTGAGAGGTAATGGTAATGGTAATTTTAGTTAACGTCGTACTAGAGCAACACAACGGGCTATTGACGACGGTCAGGGATCAGTCCCTTAAGGGAAAGATCCGACATTTCATGAGAGGAAAAGAGTAATACATTTATATTTGTTTGGGCTTTATTGCGAATGGGCCATATTTGGATAAATGGTTCCAAAAAATGATAGACGGTGTAAAGTAATGGTGTTGAGTAACAAATAAAACTCCTTATATCTGCATGTTGTAGTTATTTATCCCCTGGTCAAGAAAAAGCTATACCAGAACCATAAGATCTTGAAAACTGAGCAAGAGAGATACTGTCTTTCTTTGGTCTTCAACCATTAAATTCAAAACGGTGCCAATGCACTCAATGTTATGAAGGGGTTTAGTTAGGTTGTAATTGGGGTTTTGTGGCATATTTTACCACGCTGTACCAAACTTACTGGTACAGTAAACTGGAAAGATATGAGGACATCACCACGTCAGTTTGAACCACGGTTAGATGATGAGGTCCCACCTGAACTTCAACCTCACTCTCCACGTGAAGACATTTTTTGTAACTTGCACCGGCCCCCTTTGTACATGACGGTCTTTGGTGTGATTTGAATTTGCAAACATCCGGTTGCTAACATGAATTACTCTTCCAACCGGACTATCTTGGGTCCCCCTGTATATCAATGAATAGGGAAAGACCGATGGTAATGGTAATTTTAGTTAACGTCGTACTAGAACAACACAACGGGAAAGACCGATGGATTTTAGTTTTCACGAAGGAGAACTCTGTTCACTGGCCTCACTGACAAGCAAATCGATTGTTTTGTTTTCAATTTGTTTTAGAGTTTTCGTGCGCCATTTTGAAAATTTCGTTTGGGGTCGCCGTATCATCTTTCTTCTTCGGGTTTGAAAAATTAAAATTTATGCTTTAAACAAATCCAGGCTAATGAGTTGAAGTTAGAAATCATCCAATAGTAGTTGATTTTGGCATTCAGATTCAAGACTGTTCAGTACAAAAGTTTTGGGAGATTGCATGGAATTTTTATGGTTGAATGGCCATACTTGGAATAGTTTGGAATAAAAATTAATTTGTGGTAGGGAAGTACAGTATTTAAATTTTTAAACAAATGTTATGCAAACTGTTCTAGGGGGACTTACTTCATAAAGGGCATATTTATTTTTAAAGCTCATTTTCTCTTGATGAGGTTTGTTGGGTTTTATGTCGCAAGCAGAAGAATGAACAAAAAGTAATACTCCCCTGCTACGCAGTGACTACACATTCGAACTAGTTATTTTCCAAAAGAGGTACTTTTAGTAGTCAGTATAGTTAGATCTCGTTGGGAAGTAATTTTTGTTGTAATTGCTTCAATCCAATCAACTTGTCTCAACCCAAACATCCGTTAAATATTCTGTACAAGTAAATTTCGTATCTTATGCAGAACAAAAATGATAAATCACTTTGAGCATCAACTCCTAGACGCCCGAATTCCTTACCGAATAATTTTATGAAGAGTTCCAAAGTGTTGAAGATATATTTATTATTACTAATGAATAACCAAATACGTTCTGTCAACAAAACATACACATCAAAGGAGTCAAATCATATGGGTCAGGGTTGGTTTTTATAGCGCTTGACCATATTTGGCCATGTTGTGCCAAATACAAGGCATGCATCGTCAAGTAATGAACATACACAAAGATAGGTTTACTGACACAGAAGATTACACTCAGAGTTGCATCGAACCTGCGCCACTTAGGTGGATCTAATTTTTTTTTACATGTGGATCTCAATTTTTGATTGATGAGGATATACATTACCCTACAATAATGGACCGGACGTCAGCGGATTTGCATAAAATCCGACTACTTGTTTGAGGGTGTTTTTCGTGGTATGGCCTGGGACCGTTGTATGTTGTTCCTGGTCAATTGAACACCGACGCCTACATGAATATTTTGGACAATCAGGCTCTTCCTAAACTCTGGCAATTTTATGGAATGGACGAATGGTAATTACAAGACGACAACGCTCCATGTCATATTGCAGCCTCTGTAAAGCAATGGCATCAAGGTATGGATGTAAAACGTCTTCTCTGGCCTGCTCATAGTCCCGACCTAAACCCATAGAACATTTGTTTGACGAGTTACAGCGACGCTTACGGACCAGGGAACCACGTCCGAAATCTACAGCTGAGCTGGCGACATTCTTGCAGCAGGAATAGACACAAATACTCATAGCTGTGTATCAAAACCTTGCTGAAAGTATGCCTAGAAGGGTTGCTAGTGTAATTGCAGCACGTGGGGACCACCCCCTATTAAAGCATGTATTATTTCCCTTATAACATCACATCTTGCTGTCCGGCCCATTATTTTAGGGCAGTGTATATATCATCGTTTAAAAATCCCCTTTCCAAAACTTTTTTGAGATTTTTAGGTCACACACCCGGTACTAATTATTCCATCGATACTTTAGAATACCAAACTTTCGAACAACATAGTCTAAAATAGACTAAATTTCCGGCAGATCCCAGTATTGCAGCATTTTTGCTTGGATGGCGTAACTGTCCGAAATCACTCAAGTCATTCCACTGACTACACAATGAACCGGAACACAAATTTAAAAAGGAGCCCGAAAGTGAAACACAGGTTTCTCTAACCCCGCATTGAAAACGGACATGTGCACAAAACATAACAGTCGTGTACCATTTCCTCTAATTGGAAGCGTAACTTTCGAATCCATTAATTGCTCACGACACCCTTGCGTCATTCCACAAAATTCTGAATGGGCCTATTCCATGCACCCCATCCGTTTTACTGACCCCAACCATCCGGAGATCGGTCTCTTCCTACGACGCAACCGCAGGAAACCCATCGAAAACAGCAGGATGAGGAGGAATAAAATGGAAACCACCGGAACTTATTTGTCCCAACCTCTTTTTTGTGTTCCATGGGAAAGCGTGGAATCACATTTGTTGTTTCATTAGCGTTTTCTTCTCGTCAGGCATGGCTGTGGGGGACAGATTACAGATATCATGGCACGCGATAGAGGACCTCACGTCAGCATTTCAGAGACCGGGTTTATAGAATGCATTTTTCCTTCCAAGTGATTTTTTTTCCATTATTTTATCAGATGAAAGCAGTTAACCTTGATTAGAATGATACCGCTCTACAAGATCCGCTTTGTTTACATTTAGAAGTAGGATGACCGTGCATTTTATGTGACACTCCACTTGGAAAACAATTCTTTTTCTTATCCTACTTAATTTTAAGCTATTTTTATATAGATAGGTTGCGATTTGTTCTTACATTGAATATAGCTGGCACAGGGGAAAGATTCTTAAAAAAATAAGCTTAAGTAGCTCTTGAGACGGACAGTGATAGTTATGTAGCAACTCAAAAAAAAAATTTAATCGACTACTTTTCCTATTTTATAATTTCGATTGGTTGAAACTTACAGCATTGTTTTATCTGTCCATTCAATTTGTAACACTAGCTTATGGATGAACGCATCGATAAATACTTTGCGTAAGTTGATAAACACAAGAGAAAACTGAATGTCAACCGAGAATTTTAAGCGTTCCGGGGTAGGTAATTAAAGTCGCTCTGGAGCAGCACAACGGGTAATTGGCGATGATCCAGGTTGGTTGGTCGATTTGGGATTTATGGCGAAAGGTCCAAAAGAGGACAAACTCCGCCAGGATCAATCCAGGAAAGATTCGAGGACTACCTAGCCAATTTTAAACGATGGTCAGATGACGAGGTCAATACCTGATCTGGCGCACCACGCTTTCCAAATATCCACACCACGCCAACGTGAGGATATTTGATTGTTTTTATATGGTGCAAAGGCCAAACTGCGCCAACAATTGTCTATATTTTACGTGAGGACATTTGAAGCTACGGAAGATTTAACATGCAAAATTGATAAACACAAGATGAAACTGAATGTTAACCTGAACCTAGCCTTAAATCGTTCCGGGGTAGGAAATTAACGTCTGGAGCAACACAATGGGCAGTTGGCGATGGTCCAGGTTGGTTGGTTAATTTGGGATTTATGGCGCAAGGTCCAAAAGAGGACTAACTGCGCCAGGTGACGGTTCAGGATCAATCCAAGAAAGATTCGAGGACTACCAAGTCATTTTGAACCAGTGTGATGGTCAGATGACGAGGTCAACATCTGAGCTGGCAACCTACTTTCCAAATATCCACACCACCCCAACGTGAGGACATTTGGTTGTTTTGATATGGTGCAAGGGCCAGATCTGGCCAAACTGCGCCAACAATCGTCGATACTTTACGTGAGGACATTTGAAGCCACGGCAGATTTAACATGTACCAGACCCCGTCATTTGCTGGACCTAGTTTCGAATTCAAACCCTCCTTCGTACTCGGAGCCTCGTCATCTGACTATGGTTCAAAATTACGTGATGTTATCCTCGAATCTTTCTCTAAGGGGATTGATCCCGGAACGTCGTCAATAGCCCGCTGTGTATGACGCTGGTTAAAAATTGCAAAATTACCTTCGTATACGGTAATGGTAATTTTACTTAACGTCGTACTAGAGCAACACAACGGGCTATTGACGACGGTCCGGGATCAGTCCCTTCAGGGAAAGATTCGAGGACAACACCTCGTAATTTTGAACCACGGTCAGACCTTCGTATTCGGAGAATAGCTTTAAAAGCAAGAGAAAGGCATTGAAGGCTGAAATGAATCTGGCGATGGAGAAGTTGAGAAGATAAAATAAAGCACTAGCCACCTAAATGAATATGGCGGGCAAATATATACCAATCTACACTGTATATTACAAAGGAAAGCTTACTGCGGTGTCTGGTTAGCGCGCATTTGCGCAAACTGGTGCATATCCGGTATGGACTGGTACTGCGGCACATCATCAGGCGGTGTATGATGTTTCCGCCTCTCCAGGGAGTGGAACCGGTGCATATCCTGCCACATCGTTCTTCACCACAGAAGCGCAGTATCCAAAATCTCACATACGGACGGCACACAAAACGAAACTGAAATCTTCTCCCGACCAGCCTTGCCAACACTATCTCTCCACGGATCCGACACTGGTGTGGGGACCCGGACGAGAGTGAAAACGCAGCGAGAAGGGACCCAGGGAAGCGTGGCAAAAGACAGCAGCGATGCGTGTGAATTTTTGCCCCTCAGCGACAAATTTTTTCGAGTAACAGTCGGTGGAGGATGGCTCGGAGATAGCTTCGTTCCGTATCCGAACCTAGGAAGGACGGATCTCCTCAAAGTAATAAAACGGAAAACACTTTGGAACAGTATTCTTTAGATAAAGGAGCGAATAAATATTTTTTTATAGGGATCCATTATTCCTGCATTTCGAGCGGAACGATATTGGAGGATTCGGAGTTGATAATTGAAAATCCAGAGATGTTATCTATCCGAGTATGGATGGCCGTATCGGTAGTGTCCGTAGGCAGGCTATTCGGAAAGTGTTCCCTTTTATCATGGCAGGATAGCGATCAGCTCAGATGGCTCGCTGCTTAGGAAATTGCACGGGAACTGTCGTATAATATTCCTGTTGGAGAACCAGCAATCGGAAAATTGCGCAGAAACGATGTGAAAACATTCCTCTTGACGTATGGATATATCAATCACGTATATCAACAAGATGGTGATGTTGTCTTGAAAAATTTTGTTATGTGGTGGGGAATTATATAGATATCATTCCGTGAGGTATTTCAAGCTTGAATACCAACAGCGTATCGTTTTGGAATTATTGATCCCGAGAAACGAAAGGGTTGGTTTTTATGGCGCATGGACTACATTTGGCCATGCTGCGCCAGATACAAGACAGACAATATCAAGTAATAGACATACAAAGACAAGGAAAGTTTTACTGACACAGTAGAGAAATACACATAGGGTTGGGGTTGATTTTGGGTTTTATGCTGCAATGGCCACTGCGGCAAGAAATGCACATGAAAGGGGAGAGAAAGAAATGATCACTTGGGCATCGAGGGAGTGGGTTCCGTGTTTAGCCAAGACAGTTTAACCCTCATGAGGAAAGAACAGATCACCGATGTGCCTCGAGTTTGTGAAGGAGATGCGTCCCTGAGAAATCGAATCTGCGAAGATTACGGTTCGCAAGCGAGAAACGAAAAAAAAAATGCATGAAAATTGCTATTTATTGGGAAAACAGTAAATAAATATCGGCGCACGAAACTAATTTCATTTAGTAATATTTCCAAAAAAGATTTGTTCGAGTAATGATAGGTTGTAAAACTAAAGGCGAGCTTTTATGGATGAATATGATATTACTTTTTACAAGACAGTGAAATCAAGACATCAAGATAAATATGCACATGAAAGGAAAATGGGAAACATTTAACAGAGCAGACGACTGGACTTTAGCTGTCTAACCTAGGGGAACATTTTTCTGACTTACACTTATTCTCGGTTGCAGTTAGAGATCAGATTTCGAATGATCTCATTATATACCCACCTGAATTTCTTCAAAAAGTTTTATTCCAAATGGAAATGTAATCAGTAAAGAAGAAATTTCTCCATTGATGTCCTATAGGTTTCTTTGTATGGGTCTTTACCATAAATTTACTGTCTAACGTAAATATTATTTTTACAATCGTGACTCCGTACACAACCGTTACCGTTTTGCTAGAAGTAGTAGAACTGGAAACATCCAAGTGTGACATCAAGGCGTTTAGCAATCCACGAATGTGAAAATTTTGTGCGTGCCTTCCATCACGATACTGCCATTAAACACTTCTGAGACATGATTTTCTGACACGAAAGACATTACTCTGGTTCTTGAACCAGTTAAATGTTCTGATCTTACAAAGGGTACAGCATGCAAGCATTTTCTGAAATGAGATGATTTGATGACTTAATCTTTCATTTCTACTGCCATTGACGATTGTAAACTACTCAGTTGGTTATTCAGAAAATTATTTCAAACTTTGATCAGGTAATTTTTTAAAGGAAAATAACGAAACAGATGCGATGCACATGCGAAAGGCCTTAAATGTTTGAAACTGTACGCTTCCTTATTTCTAATTACCTACCACTAACCTCATCGGCACGACAAAGGGTGAACTGAAGGCTACTCGTAAAGGAACATTAGGTGGTCGAGAAGCTGCTATTCATATCAGAGACAGTCATCAATATTCATACACTTTAGTTGGTTTGGTTAGGTTGAATTTTATGGAGCTAAAGCCATGTTGCGTAAACGTACAAGACAACGTAAAACACATACAAACACAAGGAAAATTTGACTGACACAGAAGAGAGAAAGATACCCAGGGAGGAATCAGACCTGACCCGCTTACAATTTATTGGTTGCTATGGTAGTGGACAAACCCATTCAGTCCCCCCCCCTCCCCCAGTCCTTTGAAGCACAAATAATTGAAAATGGTAATTAATAGATTAAATTTCTAGGGAATTGTACAAAAAATTCAAAAGAAAACGTGAATTAACTTCAAATGGTAATTTACCAATAAAATGGTTTAAACGAGATATCTCATCATCATGCCGATATTTTGATGACGAGATCAAGATCTGGTATATTTTCTTACGGTGAGATTATTCCACCGTCAATATCGAGTTAGTTTTACTAATGATGACATCTCATCGAGACAACCAGCAGGAGGGTTGAGGTGGCTTCCCCCCCCCCCCTAGAATTTAAGCAAATGTAAATACTAACTCCTACGATTTTTTTTTAGATCATTGATTGTTTTTTGGCTTTCAAGATCTTGCTAATTTTGTTAATCTTTTGACTGCTGCTATTAATATAACAGGCGCGATTCTTATAAAAATAGGTACAACTGCTGTAATTTCCGTACTTTCAAGGTACAACTGCTGTACGGGCGGTAGTCCTTATTGGCGCGAGTCTTATAACTTTCAAGGTACAACTGCTGTACTAGCCGTAGTCCTTATTGACGCGATTCTTAAAATTTCAAGGTACAACTACTGCACTGGCTATAGTCTAAATTCTTTCTTGGCGCAATTCTTATTACTTTCAATGTACAACTGCTGTATTAGCCGTAGTCATTATTGACGCGATTCTTAAAACTTTCAAGGTACAACTGATGCACTGGCCGTAGTCTAAATTCTTTCTTGGCACAATTCTTATTACTTTCAAGGTACACCGCTCTATTGACCATAGTCTAAATTCCATCTCGGCGCGATCAGGCTGCAACTAGCTGTACTAGCCGTAGTTTAAAGGTTAATGACGAAATATCTGGTGCATCAAGAACACTTTTGTTAATTGCAATATCCCTCGTCATGACAAACAACCCCCAAGAGGGTTAAGTAAAACAAGTAACATCATAGTTTTAAGCCGATAACAGAAAAAAAGCGTCTTCCTTTTACTTCGAGGATTAATCTTCAATGATTTATTGTTGCACTGTCGATTTACTTCATTTATCCTCTTCGCACCAAAAAGATTCAGATAATTTTTTCGTCCGTCGTGATATAAAAGAAATCCAGTTCTGTTTTCGCAATCCATCTATAAAAATTCTCCGATGTTACAAAAGTAAAAACCCCGTAGGAACGGTTACCAACAGGTCCAATAAAAATCAAATTCAAGAGACAGGTTAGAACTGGATCATCCAGGTAATAACTTATTGGCAACAAAAAAAAACCCGCCTGAAAGAAACCATGATTGGATTTTGGATTTCGTCCAAAATGGAAACAGCTTTTCAACAAACGTGTCAAGCTTGTCACTGACGCTGTCAATTCGAAAAAGAATCTAGTCTATAGATTGTTTCGAACACTTGTAGATAGTAATTAGATCGTGTTTTGAGACAAGAATCGTGTCAAGAAGAACAAAATCGAACATGCCTTTTGAAGAGTCTAATCTGTGAATTGAAGTTGGTTTAGAAGGTTGTCATACACACACAAATAGGAGGATTAAATTACTCGAGCAGAAATTGGATTAGCTTCTTTAACTAAGTTGTTTCTCTCTCCAGTTAAATACAATGTATGTTTCTCTCTTGAGTAACCATTCTATCTTAGCTAAAAAATCAAAAATGGCTTTACGGTATTAAAATTTGATGATGAATATCCAAGAACAGTCGAATCCTTATTATTTAATTTCTGTTGATTTGTGTACATGTTCAATAAATATTTAAAAGGAGCATGAGTTATGAGACTTGTTTATAAAGAAAATACTATCATCAGGATTTTTTGTCATAAAGGAAACATAAGCATAACTTGAATATAATGCATTCATAAAGAATTTTTAGCTTTGTAGGTATTTAATTAACGTCACAGTGGAGCTACACAACGGGCTATTGAAGACGGTCCGGGATCAAACGCCGAAGGGAATAATCCGAGGACAGCACCATGTAAATTTGAACCACAGTCAGTTGATGAGGTCACGCCCGAGCTGGTACCTCGCTCTCCAACTTTACACACTACGCCATCGTGAAAACATTTGAGGTAACAACAGATTTAACATGCACCAGCCCCCTTTGTACACGATGGTATTTGGGTGGATTCGAACCCCATCTTTTGGCTCAGAGAGTGAGAAGTTATATGCTATTGTTGAGATTACCTTCTCTGAATGGGCTGCAAACTCGTTGTCTCCTCTACTGTACTAAATAGAAATTAATAATCTCTTGGATCGAATGTTTAGTAGTTCGTCGTTCTAGGTTGAATTTTTGTTACACGAGTGCTAATCTTCCCGTATTCTAAAGCTGATTCAAAAGTTTGAGCTAATTCTTACATTTTTATAATCTAAGCAGTTATCTGAACAGATTTCCGATCTGTAACAATGGTGTTTGCGGTCTAAGGTCTCGACTGTCATTCCTTTGAGATTTGTTTTTGAAAAAAAGACAGTCTTTAGATCATTCTTTTGTCTGTCTCGGTAGACTCGGAAAGCCACGAGATAAAAAGATAATCAAATTAAGATAAAATACTTCACGGTTTTAAGTCGTAGGTCCCAAGTTTAGAGTAGCAAACAAAGAACGCACAGTGACGCACCAAATTTTGATTGAGTTTCGTCTTATAAAAAGAGATGCATTTCGAAAGGAAGATTGGATGCTTACATTGAGGTTTTCTGGAGCAAGAGCTATATTTAGCCGAACTGCACAAAACAGGATTACAGACAACGTCAAGTAATTGACAAACATAGTATGAAAGTTTTACTGATACAGAAGAAAGGTGATCAGTTTTACAAATACACAAAAGATGGAATCGAACAACCTGCGCCACCTACAACTCACAGGTTGCTAGAGCAGTAGACACCAACCCTCTGAGTCACAGCGGCCCCTCGAGGGAAAAAATGTAAACTCTATTCTAAATAGTAAAGTTCTAATTGTAATAAAACCTGCACTACCTACAGCTAAGTAGTACATATTATTTTGTCTTTATTCTGCAAAGAAAGTGTGAGTAACTTTCGTGAGTGTGAAAAATATTTATTGATTGAAGGTGAAAATGTCAAATATATATATATATATATATATATATATATATATATTCAGTTATTCTACAGATTATCCAGGTAATGTGCAAATTAACTAGGGGTATCCGTTAAAATGCCGAAAATTGTTTCATTTCTCAAATTATCTAGGTAGTCTGCACATTACCTACTAGGCACTCGTTAAAGTGAAAATAAGATCTTTGCTGGAAACAACGTTTCTGTACGCTTAAATTAACATGTTATTTATTTATTTTTCGGTATCTAAAGTATCAGGTTAATATAATCAAACAATCAACAAATTATTTGATAGAATCAATCATCAATCATTTGAAAAACTATAATAGAAAGAATCAAATGGTTTAAAATATTATTAGAATTTGGAAATGGAGAGAAACAGGCGAAACCAAACTCAAAGTGGAGGGAGAGAGGGAAGGTATAGGAAAATGTAATGAGAGAAACAAACTTTTGAACTTTAACAATTCGGAAGCCGTTAAAGTACACATTACCTAGGTTAAATGCGGGAAAGCTCTTGATTCCGCACGTTAACGGAGCAAATCAGTTAATCTGCAGATTAGCTATGTAATGTGCACATTAACGGCTTTCGAGCTTTAGCGGTAACATATATATATATTCATATACTATTTTTAAAGAGCTCATCAATTGAGTAAGGATAATTTAGCTATTGGGAGGGCGTACTACTTAGGTGCGTTTTAGTAATCAGTTTAGTGAATTATCAGACTATCGAAGATAACTATAAACTACCAGATTTGTCAACCTTTTCCCTTAGAACATAAGATAAATCAATAGGTGTTGCTTATGTACCATTAAATCTTCCGGTTGTTGTCTCAACGAGGTATATCGTCATTAGCAAAACTAACCAGATCTTGAACGATGAGATAGTTCTTTATGAGAAGAAAACTGATTATAGATCTTAATCTTACACTAATGAAAAATTGGCAATATATTGATGAAAAGATATTGAGTCATTAGAAAAAAACTGGTCCTAATCTCATCATAAAAAAAATTGGCAATATCTTGATAACGAAATATCTCGTCATTAGAAGAAAAATTATCGTAATCGCATCATAAACAATTTCGCCAATATCTTGATGACGAGATATCTCGTCACTAGAAGAAATTTTAATCTCATTAAAATCTGCAATATGTTGATGATGAGACCTCGTCATCAGATGAAAACTGAACAGTTTTTACTCTCATCCTAAAAAATCGGCAGTATTTGATGCCGAAATAAATGAGGAGGTTCGAAGTAATCCATTTCATTCAGCATTACTTTCAACGCTCACACAAACTGTTTCAGGGGAAAGTGAAATTAAAATCCACCGCCAAGTATTCGATCCGGGAAGTTATGCAGAGGCCAATTTTCGCGCTCACGACGTGGAACACAAAAATCAACGAAAATCGAAAGCGCAATTTGCGTCAAGAAGCAGGCCTCTTCCATCCGAAAGAGAAGACCAACCTCGATAGGTTTCACTTTCGGTGACGATGAGCAACCCCGCTATTCACTAAGTGACCCGAAACTGGGTCCACTGTCCTGTATTGGGGGCAGGGGATTTAATTGAAAATTGATCTGCTCGTTATCGGCAGCGTCCTGTACCGAAATTGGATCAACCCAATTCGAAGGCGCGTCCAACAAAAGAGGCAGACAAAAGTGATCTGCTTTGTGAGACAGGGCGTTAAGGACACCGTAGGGCTAAGGATGGTTGCCTTTGAGATCAGATCCGACACTGAGGATTGTAGAAAGTAAAATTTGGCAGAAATTCTTTCTGAATTTGAGTAAAGTGCACCCACTGAAAATAAAACGCCTGTGATTAAAGTAAGTTCTGTCACCTACTGGACATTCTTTAACGTCGCATTGAAGCAACACTAAGGGTAGGTGAAGATCCAATGGTAAGTTTCCCAAGCAAATGGTTACACAATAAGAAACTTGAAATAAGAAAGCGATTGAAACAATTTGAAGTAGCGTAGCGAGTGATTTGAGTTGCAATGAATTTCTTATTTTATTCTTAATATTGTCTAAAAAATCGGGTAGGCTGCGTCGGTAAGTAGGCATTTTAATGAACGTCGCTCTGGAGCAACACAATGAGCTATCGGCGACAGTCGAGAATGAATCGCGAAGGGTAATTGGTAATTTTTAATTAACGTTGTACTAGAGCAACACAACGGGCTATTGACTACGGTCCGGGATCAATCCCTTAAAGGAAATATCCGAGGACAACACCTCGTAATTTTGAACCACGGTCAGATGACGAGAATCGCGAAGGGAAAGATCTGAATAAGACCCAAACTGGTCTGGCTTAATGGTAATGGTAAATTTAGTTAACGTCGTAGTAGAGCAACACAACGGGCTATTGACGACGGTCCGGGTAATTTGGTAATTTTTTAGTTAACGTCGTACTAGAGCAACACAACGGGCTATTGACGACGGTCCGGGATCAGTCCCTTAAGGGAAAGGTCCGAGGACAACACCTCGTAATTTTGAACCACGGTCAGATGACGAAGCTACACCTGAGCTGGCACCCCACTCTCCAAACTTCCACGCCAACCCAACGTGAGACGACGGTCCGGGATCAGTCCCTTAAGGGAAAGATCCGAGGACAACACCCCGTAATTTTGAACTATGGTCAGATGACGAAGCAACACCTGAGCTGGCACCCCACTCTCCAAACTTCCACACCTACCCAACTTGAGGACTTTTGGCCACGACAGATTTAAGGTGCACCAGCCACTTCTACACCATACACTTACAAACATCCATGCCCGGACCCGGATTCGAACCAGGAACCTTCCGATCTAGAGGCCAACATCTTAACCACTATACCAGTTGGTCGGCGGTTTGGTTTAATGGAGTGATCCAAGACGATTACATTCTAGCATATTCATCTCTGACATTAACAGAACATCGAGAACTATGGGTAGATAGGTATTTAATTTACGTTGAACTGGAGTACATAACGGAATAAAATAAATTACAATCATGTGGAGTGAATTTTTTTATGTGAATTAGAAATAATCGCATTAGAAATACTTACTCAAACTGAAAATAATATATGAAGTTATGTAGTCTAACCAGGAAACAATAATATGCGTAACAGTTATGAGATCCAGGAGAAAGATGGCAATCAGAAATTATTTTCTGAATATGTGCTTAAAGAAGGGTTTAGAAAGACAACTGTTTTCTATGCCGCGTTTACACTGCAGTTGCAAACACATCCTCCAAATGTCGAAGACATTCCGAGAAACGACACTAATTTTATCGTCAAGATACCGTGTTGGAGGGCGATTTGGATTGTGTTTGTAACAGCAATTTTGTTTTCCACCAGGAGTCGGTAAAGTTCAAAGGATTGCAACATTTTTGGGGAACATATCTCCGCGACGAAAAATATGGCGGTCCTTCGGTGCCCTGGGGTCGGTCACGTCGTCTTTGCTCGTTCTCTGACATTTTGTCCTCATCGCTAGTATTATTTTATATATAACACAAAGGGGTGATCTCTCTACAATGGGTGAGAAGAGTGCTCACACCTTTGTGTTGTCAACAAAGCGTTTACACCAGATTGGGCTGAAATGATCTAAAAACGTCTTCGACACAAAAGGGAGAGAGAAATGTTTGCAACTGCGGTGCAAACGCGGCTGTAGAAGTCCTGCTGAAGTTTGCACGTGGACAACTTGTACCTCATGAACAGTAACAAATCTAATCGTTCGACACTGTTCAGCCGTGGAGAACTCACGCGCAGATGTCATCATCTGCATGCAGAGATGGTTATAATAATCAAATCCTCCAAAGATTAGATAAATAAACACGGTCCTTAAGAAAAGATAAAGAATCGAGTGTCAAAAGACGCACTGAAACCATAAAAAGACGAACTAGCCTTGAAAACTCAGTGAACCGCAATGGGAAGATAAGAGGGTCCTCATCCCCAAGAACACTGCTGCCACGCCTTCGACTGGCCCTTTCTGAATCCTCCGGCGTGACCAAGGACCACCTGTTTATTATCACGCTAATTCCTTTCAACGACCCTCAAAAGAAAGGTTTCACAACCAGTAACGATTGCTCACACCGCGAACATAATTATTTAACTTGCGCTTCTGTAGTTACCGCTCTTGATGGAAATCCTTTACTAGGATAATGTAGAGTTTCGCTATTTCTCTCAAATTATCCTATTGATATTTTGGTAATTTTTTTAAGTAACGTTGTACTAGATATATTGTAGTACTAGATATATGAAATGGAGCATTACAATGGGCTATTGACGACGGTCCGGGATCAATGCCTTAAGGGAAAGATCCGGGGACAATACCTCGTAATTTTGAACCACGGTCAGATGACGAAGCAACACCTGAGCTGACACCCCACTCTCCAAACTTCCACACCACCCAACGTGAGGACCTTTGGCCACGACAGATTTAAGGTGCACCAGCCGCCTCTACACTATACGCTTACAAACATCCATGCCCGGTCCCGGATTCGAACCATTGACCTTCCGATCTAGAGACTAACACCTTAACCACTATACCGGTTTTTCGGCTATAATATTGAAGTACGATGTAGATGGTTTAACTCTCCTACTGGTTTGACGAGATAACTCGTCCGTAAAGATCTGACCAATTTTGCTAATTACAGGGCATATTATCAATAAAATATTACCGATTATCTTTAAGATGACGAGATCAAGATCTGGTCAACTATTTTATGGCGAGATATCTCGTCTATTGAGATCTGGTCAGTTTCGCTAATGGTGATAAGTCATTGAGACAACCACCTCGAGGATTAAAACTATTCAGGGTTAGAAAGTGAAATGGATGGCTTAATATGAGCTTAAGATATCAGAGTGATATTAATAATTTTCCCTCGTCAATAGTGCATTTCAAACCGTACTCTGTAAATTTTCAAGGGAGTTGGGAACATAATATCCAACAGTAGATGTTCTCAAGGGCCACGCGGGTGAATTAGAAGGCGTTGTTCGGAAGTTGGCCAGTTTGGGCCATTGTCATTTTAGACGCCCCTAATTCCGTGAGGGTATTATATATCAATTCAACAATTCTGATAAGCGCCAAGCATTTGGATCAGCTAATGTAAACGGACGAGCCGCTGTATGATAGTAGCGCGGCCTCGACAGACGTGTACCGAATCATCAAAGTTTGTACTAATGATGGGTGATACAGTTTCAACACTTTTTTTCTCTCGATACTTGATATATTGGATCGATCCGCAAACAGCGGATCGATATATTTTGGGGAATATCGTTGCAGGCATCGGGTCGACGGTTCCGAAACTTTTCCCAGGATATAAGAGTCCGATACGAAGTTAATCCAATCCGAAAGCAGTTCGATACCAAGCGATATGTACCGGTTTGAGGACCGATATTCTTAACGTACTAATACCGGGTATCGAACTGACTTTCGTTCGAGTCGGATCGCACCGCTTATATACTTTCCCTGGTAGATGCTAGTGCGAGACCAAGGCGACGTGGACCTCCACAATTGTGTTACTAAGATTGGAGGCCGAACGAGAAGAAAACGCGGGAGGTACTGTGAAACAAAAAGCTTTCTTGCTGGAACCGAATATCGATGAACTTCACGGATCGACTTTTGCCCTATATTTATGTGCATTGATACTACGTGCTTCGAAACGGATCTATTCAGAACATTGATACTGCCTACTATGAAACGGATCGATCCAGAATATTGATATTACGTGCTATGAAACGGATCGATCCAAAATATTGATACTACGAGCTATGAAACGGATTGATACAAAATATTAATACTAAGTGGTATGAAACGGATTGATCCAGAATATTGATACTACGTGCTATGAAACGGATTGATCCAGAACATTGATACTACTTGCTATGAAACGGATCGATCCAGAACATTGATATTACGTGCTATGAAACGGATCGATCCAGAATATCGATACTACGTGCTATGAAACGTATCGATCCAGAATATTGATATTACGTGCTATGAAACGGATCGATCCAGAATATTGATACTACGTGCTATGGAACGGATCGATACAAAATATTAATACTAAGTGGTATGAAACGGATCGATCCAGAATATTGATACTACGTACTATGAAACGGATAGATCCAGAACATTGATACTACTTGTTATGAAACGGATCGATACAGAACATTGATACTACGTGCTATGAAACGGATCGATCCAGAATATCGATACTATGTGCTATGAAACGAATCGATCCAGAATATATATATTACTTGCTATGAAACGGATCGATCCAAAATATTGATACTACGTGCTATGAAACGGATCGATCCAGAATATCGATACTACGTGTATGAAACGAATCGATCCAGAATATTGATACTACGTACTATGAAACGGATCGATCCAGAACATTGATACTACTTGCTATGAAACGGATCGATTCAGAATGTCGATACTACGTGCTATGAAACGAATTGATCCAGAATATCGATACTACGTGCTATGAAACGGATCGATCCAGAATATCGATACTACGTGTATGAAACGAATCGATCCAGAATATTGATACTACGTACTATGAAACGGATCGATCCAGAACATTGATACTACTTGCTATGAAACGGATCGATTCAGAATGTCGATACTACGTGCTATGAAACGAATTGATCCAGAATATCGATACTACGTGCTATGAAACGGATCGATCCAGAATATCGATACTACGTGCTATGAAACGAATCTATCCAGAATATTAATACTACGTGCTATGAAACGGATCGATCCAGAATATCGATACCTTTTCAAAAAGCGCTCAACCCTAGTTTGTTTGAATCCGGAACAATTTCAACTTTGAACCCTCCTGGTGGTCTCGACAATGTATCTAGTCATTGGCACAAAACTGACCAGATATTGATCCCACCATCAAAAAATAGGCAATATCTTGCTGACGAAATATATCGTCAATAGCAAAATTGATCAGATCTTCATGGGCGAGATATCTCATTGAAACCACTTGGATGGTTAAGTAGTGCAATATTTTCAAGCATAATTTGCATTTGTTAACGCACGAGTTCAGTTGTATTTAACCGTTTCACTCATGAGAAGCACAAGCGTCTCGTTTTTCGATTAATGGGGTTGGTTAACTTTAAAAAAAAACCAGTAATCTCTTCAGACTTTCGAAAGTAACTACCCGCAGACGCCTGTTTATAATAATCTCCACGTCCCGTCTCCGACTTGTGTTTTTGATACCGTCCATAACCAATCCATGCCCTACAGGCAGTCCTCAATAACTATCACCCAGCTTAGTGGTTAGGGAGCCTCGTATTCCATGGATCCATGTTCGCGAATTCCAGTAGCTGCGGATGGATTCTGCTCCGAGCATGAACCGAAATGAACATCCATCACAAATGACACATTTTGCACCCTAAGCACCGTGGAAGCTTCCCAGCGATCGATTAAAAGAGAGAGGGGAGAGATGCTTCTCTCAGGTGGGAGCAAAATGGGAAATTTCATGGTGTGCTGAAGGGATAAATGGTCATAAAAAAACAAATTCATTACTGATAAGCCGCTTCGCCGACCGCGATTTCCACAGTTTTCATCGCATAGGGTTCATGAAACATGCCACACTGTCGGAGGATAAATAAAAGAAACCGCGGATTAAACCGCAGGGCCACGCTTCGCTTGGATCTGTTTGGGAAGAGAGAACGTGCAGCCTCGGAGGAGGAATGAAACGCCACACATGGGAGGATGCTTGGCTGTACTCTACGGCGCAAGGGCCATCTCTGGCCAAACAAGACAGACAACATCGAAGTAATTGACATGCATGCAACACATAGTTTTTCTGCCACAAGAAAGAAAAAATACTCAAGGAGGATTTGAACCTGCGCAGCTAACACGCAGATTGTAGACCAGTGTACAGACCAATACAGTGGACAGACCAGTGGACATACCAATACAGTGGACATACCCATTGAGCCATGACGGCCCCACACCTAGAAGGAATGCGGACTATTGAAATTTTATTTACCTATCAAGTAATCCTCCAATGATATTCAAGTTTGAAGGTTTGTGTAATTTTAAGACGTGAAGGTACTAGACCCAGTGGTTTGCTAAGAACTCAGCCAAAATAAATTTAAGATAATTATGTATAGGGCATCCATAAAGTCTCTTTACAGTTTCAAAAAATTATTACAAAGGTAAATGAAAAGACAGATCGATGGAAACTATTACAAAATGAGACGTATTTATGTAAGTGGTTTTTTTTGCCACATTTAATACACCTCTATATGGGTACCGTTAGTTGTACTAAGTACATCGAGACGGTACTCGATTTCTTGCCATGTTCGCTGTAGCATACCCTCACCACTAGTGGCAATAGCATCAGTGATCCTCTGCTTTAGATTAGTGATGCCCTGTACCTTTGTTCGATACAGCGCCACATTTGGGATTGCATGTTCGTAGATTCCTAAATTAAACATTTCCAGGAAATTGAAAGGGGAAATGGATTGAAAGGGGTGGCCCAATTCCCTGGCCACCTCGGACACCAGATATCCCCCCCCCGCGACTTCTTTATATGGGGTTATGTTAGAGATAATGTGTATGCCATTGCCATGTTATTTCCACCATTGATGAGGGTATGCTGCAGCGAATATTGCAAGAAATCGAGTAACGTCTTGATGTGCTTAATAAAACTAATGGTACTCATATAGATGTGTATTAAATTTGGCAACAATCTTAAATATATACGTCTCATTTTGTAATAGTTTCCACCTATCTGTCTTTTCATTTGCCTTTGTAATAAACTTTTGAAATTGTGAAGGCTTTATTGAAACCCTGTATTGTACGAGGAATTTTAATTGATTGGTTGGATTTGAGTTTTATGGCGCAATACCAAATTTGAACAAGCCACGCCAAACACAAGACAGGCATCAAGTAACGGGCATACACATAGCACGATGAAAGTTTTACTCACAAGAGAGAGAAATACGCCCAAAGAGGAATCAAACTTGTGCCGCCTACAAATCGCAGATTGCTAATGCAGATGGGAAAACATGACCCCCCCCCCACACACACACACATAGAAGGAATGCGGAGTAAATAAATTTAACACATATATCGAGTAAACCTCCAGTAAAGTTCAAGTTTAGAGTTTTGCATCTTTAAGATATAATGCTATTCTATGACCATAGGTGGTCCCTTTCCTGCTCCTATGTGAGCCGAACAAGCCCAACGAAAACTACAGACGCTGTCCATTGTCCATGAGGATACCCGTCCTGATGAGAGAGAACAAGAGGTTCCAGGCGAAACCACAAATTGACATTCAGTCACTCCTCATCCGACAGAAAGCTCCGGCATTTTGCCAGAGTTTAGCGGATCTCGAAGGTAAAGCTTATTTACCATTAAGCTGGTCATCGGATCTGGATATGCTATACCCAGCAATTTTTTTTTGTCAAATAAAAATTGACATACATTCAAAGGAAAGTTGTACCGACACTGGTGAAATACACCCAGGGTACAGGATGTATTGAATGTTGGAGTTTCATAGCGCGAGGTCCAAGAGCGGAGAAGCTGCGCCAGGGTGGTTACAAGAATCGAACGTGTGTCGCCTACAGCTCACATGCTGCAAGAGCAGTTGGCAAGTCCACTGGGCTACCCTGAACAGAAACACCTTTCAAATAGATTTGCTGACAGATTTAATTTTTGCTGTGACAGATCTTCTCTGGTATTGACTCTTGTCCCCTAAAGCTCTACGGACGTTACAAGGATCCAAATACAAACTCGGTCTGGTTCTATAGATCTTATGATACGTTCGTCAATACAAATGTATGATGATTTTTTTGAGACATTTACGCCAATTTTCTTTATGGTCTCTAAAACATCTATTTGCATCGATCGAACTAACAACCGTGTTTATTTTTGTGGCATCAAGAACACTTTAGGGTGGTAGGGCAGGCGTCTAGAGACATCCCTCTGAACGTGTCCCCAATCGAAAGGTACCAGGTCCAGAGCGCATCTTCTTCAGGCTTTCCATCGGCTATTATCAGCACTCAGACTCCACAGATCGCACTGAACACGACATCCATCGATTCGTCGCACACACAAGCCAAGTAGCTATGGTAATCTTTCATGACTATCAATCGGCTAGATCTTCGAGAAGAATGGCTCAACTGCAAACCTGTTCTAACTGATCTACAAGTAGAGTCGTGCCGATATCGTAACATCCAAATGTATCTGTAAACTTCAGCGATCGTCGCCAGCTTTATGAGAGCACCTACTGCGGAACGTCCGAGTTCTGAAATTGCTACTGGCCTTCCGCAATTTCAAGTTTTCTTACCACCACCGAATTAGACACATTTATTAGAGGTGGAGAAATCAATTGAGGATAATCAATTTGAAGTATCGGCCTATGTCAAAGTGCCCGATATCTGCCTGAAGAATAAAATAAAAGGAAATTTTTTTTAGTTGATATTTTGATATACCTGGCAAGGGGGACTCGTGTTCAATGTAAGAATATGTTGGTATAAATAAAGCAATATAACCGTTGGATTTGAAAGTAATTAGTCATAACCTCAGATCAATTCATATTCTTATATAAATTCAGTGCGGATAAATTTATTCGGAATCCGTTTAAAACCTTCTGTTATCTTCAGAAACACTAACCAGATCTTGATGAACGAGAAATCTTGTCATCAGCAAAACTGACAAAATCTTTATGGACGAGATATCTCGTCAGTAGGAAAAAGATGATCAATCTTGATCACGTCATTGTCAAAAAGTCGCCAATATCTTGATGACGAGATATCTTGTTAGAAGTTCAAGAGAAGAAGAGACATGATTAGTTAGTTGGTTTAGGTTTTATGGTGCACGATCCAAGGGCGGACAAGTTGTGCCAGCAAAATTGATCGCATCTAAATGAACGAGATATCTCGTCGAAATCACTTGGAGGGTTACTCCGTAGATCCAACTCGAATTTGTCCTCGCATAGTAGTTACTAGAGAGCAAACTAACCAAACCAAATAACTCCGCTATAAACTATTTCCAGTTGTGTTACTCTAGTACGACATCAAGTAAAAGTTACCTTACCTCTACAAACTAACTAAACTCTAGATAGACGACACTTTTGAAAAGAGTCGCGATGGAGCAAGACACCATCTGAACTCCAATTCAACAAATGGCGGAAGGATAAATCCCATCCATCGCATCATAAACCTTTCAACATATGCAGTTCTAGTCTAAAGAAGACATCTCCATAAATCTCTGGCTTTTAATTATGAATGCTTGAGCACATTTTCCCCACTACATCGGAAGAGTTCATGCAGAAGAGAGCATCTCATTTAGGCGGGCGTTCAGAGATGCGGACTAAGTGCTGTATTGACAGCTAAATAATAACCTATCCGAAAATGGTTTTTCACCTTTTTCGCCCGACCGCGATCATGCAGGCGAAAGGTGCCAATTAATGCAATCAATTACGTGTTGATGCATTATTCAAATGATCGTGGATGCAGTCGGCGTTGTGGGCGCTTTCTTTACCGCGGTTTAACAAGTCACGACAGGCTTCCGTTCAAGGGTTGCTCCATTAGATGTCTTCATTGTATTGTACTTCCAAATGTGTATATCTTTGTTATGCTCTGCTTAATTTTTAATGGTTGTTTTTGAATTGAGCCTTATAGAAGTTTCACCAGGGGAACTTCCTAACTTTGTTCCTGACTGGTCATCTTTAGCTGGGACTGCTCTTGCACTTCGAGACCGGTGTTTAAGATACCAAACCCTCCATTGGGAACAGAGGATCTCATTTAAGGGCGTAGATCTAACAATCATATACGAAGTATGCCTGCATTCCATTATTGCGGATTGTAGAAATTTCAATCAATATTTTCGCATGTGGATACCTATCCTCTTGTATAGTTTTGAAGAATATAGTTGGTAGTGTGTATAGTTTTAGGGAAAGGAAATTTTAACTATCTGAAAGAGATATGATGTGCTAGAAGAATTCTCCACTGAAATATATTGTTTCTAATCCTCCTAGTGGTTGTCTGGACGTGGTACCTCGCCATTAGCAAAACTTCTTAACTTGGTTTCTGACTCTAGTCATCTTGCTGAGACACTTCTCGTGCATTTCGAATCCAATTAAAAGATGTTTGGTTTGCTGAATCTTTTAATGGTTAGGTTAGCATAGAAACTATAATTGTAGTTTAGCCTGGAAAATTAAGAAATATCTTAATAGGGTACGCCGCTTAAAAATTTGAAAAAAATCATTTGAGTTTTTTACTGTCTGAAAATTTAAATTGTCCTTTTAATAACGATACCTCATTTGTAAAAATCTGTTGATTGGAAGTATTTTTAGATATTTTTTTTTAAGTAGATGCACACTATTCCTGCGACGTACGTCTCAGAACATACTTTTTTTCATGTTTGGAGGCACATTACTCAAAACCTACTTGAGATAAATTCTTGAAATTTTTTTATGATTGTTTATGAAGCACTTTTAAAGACTTTAACACAAGAAATAAGATATAAAATGCATACTTTAAAAAAATATATTTTGTTTAAAAAATTTCAATTTTTTTTTAAATTTATAATTTTGTGGATATTTAAAAAAAGTAAGAACCCAGTGTTAAAGTCTTTAAAAGTATTCAAATATTACACTGAAAATTTCAGATTAATGCTGTAATTTATGAATAAATGAGATGCCCCAAAAGTTTGTGAATTTAACATGGGTGCCTATGGAGAAGCCGGACCCACTTAACTCTATGCTTAGTAAGGTTCGTAATCCTAGTTCCTTTTTGCTGTGATCAAGATCCACTTTAGCTCTCCAAGTTTCGACGAGATATCTCGTCCATCGAGGTTATGACGCTGCGTCAATGACACGATATCTCGTCGAGATAAAACTGCCCTATTGCTCCAGGGGAATGAAGTCCGAAGTGGGTTGTCCCTTGCCCTGAACTGCTGGCGATTTGGCGAAAGTATTGTATTAGGATAGTTACTACAAAGCAGTTTTCGACGCAAAGATAAAGATTTGTTCAGATGGGGGAACACTCCTGGTGGTTGCCTTGGCGACGTATAACGTCGTTAGAAATTTAATAAGCAGATCTTGATGGACGAAATAACTCGTCATTACAAGAAACATGACCACCTCTTCATATTTTCATCATAAAAAATGGAAATATCATTATTAAGAGATATCTCGTCACTAATACAAGTCGGCAGAACGGGATGGACTGGATATTTCGTCGAAACCCCTTGGAGGGTTAAAACGGGTCATCGGGTCTACAACGGTATTCGAACACAGCACCTTCTGTAGAGGTTGGTTATATTTTGAGACAAGGGCCAAACACTAGACATACGTCCAGATGATTTAGTCTATATAATGGAGTTAGCATAATGGACGTTTAATGGACTTAGTTTGCATAGTGGACGTATAAAGAAAGAACGTTTTACTGATATAGCAGAGATAAATACGCCCATGTACCAGGAATCGAACATGCGCCGCCAACAGTATGCAGGTTGGTAGAGATACAGACGTTGGCTTAAACGTCGTAAACATGCCAAGTTAAAATTGTCAGGATATTATTTTTGTAATTTTTCTAGACCAGAATGAGGTGATCCCTAGACTGGAGAGGTTCACAAATATTTATTCCTTATTTGAGAAACTTAATTTGTCATAAAAGCGTAGAGTGTAAATGTTTTTAAAATCGATTTCTAAAAATTATTTTTTGACTTAGGGCATTCATTAGTAAATTGACGAAAGAATATGATTACAACTTGCAGCTAACTTTGGCTTAGTTTGCAAATCAACGATCAATTCAAAATTTTCAGGATATTATTTTTGTTATTTTTCTAGACCGGAATGGGTTGATCCTTGACTGGGGAAGTACACAAAGATATTTTTTGCTTGTGTGAGAAACAAAATTTGTGAGAAAAGCTTAGAGAGTGAATGTTTCTCCCCTCAATTTCTAAGAACTGTTTTTGGACTTAGTGGGTTAATTTGTAAGTCGACGAAAGAATCATTACAACATGCAGATAACTTTGTCTTAGTTTGCAAATCAACGGTCATTTTTGGCTACACTTGGGTTTTTTGGGCCAGGGTCCAACGTAAATTAAAACGTGAAAGTAAATTCCTAACTAAAACCATTCATCACAAGACTTGTATTCGATCCCAGATCCTGTTAAGCTAAGGCTACATGCTTGTAAGAGTTGGACAGTATAAACTAAGAAGTTAACGCTATTAATAGGATTTACTTAATCCAAAATCATGTGATTTGATACAAAAGATTGGAATAAATTGGGAAAGATAAGGAGACCATCCTATACTGTTGAAAACAATTCGAAACAAGACTTCAGATCCATAAAAATGAGTTCCGACTCCATGATATTTTCTTAAAACTCTAAACACTCATAACTTAAAAAACAATAGTTTTATTACAATTATAGTAATCAGAAAGTTGTATGAAATTGGGAAAACAATAACAAAAATCTAAATTTAATAAATTCATAAAAAGTTATGTTTCAAATTAATGAACATATTTTAAATGTGCGCACGGAAATATCCAAAGTATATCAGAAAATTCTTCAATGTTAACAGTTCTGTTATTTCGAAATCAACTGTGTATCTTTTCCATTTCGTCACTAGTATTCTAAAAAAAAATAATTACTAAGCCTATGTTTACAAAATTAAAAAATTAATGCAGTGGCCTATTGAAAAGTTATAATTTTACTTGGGATTCCAACCAATTTGTGCTACAAGCGTTATTTTACTCTAATTTCATGTGTTTACTAAGCACCACTGCTATTCCATGAACATAAAAATTTTATTGGATTTAAAAACCCACCGCCTCTTAGAAATTTGATCGCTCTCATAAGAATCTTTTCCTAATTCCTTATTCCTTCATAAAATCGTTTTTATAACTATCATCCATTGCATATTACGCCAAAATTCGATTTATGACCAATTCTACTGCTTCATAAATGATATTCAAATATATTAAACGAGAATAAAGTCTCTTACAAGAAATAAAAAATAAGTGTCTTATTTTCTTATTCACTGATGAGTAATAATCCAGATTAGAAATTCTTTTATATACACTGCATCACTTAAGCTACAGTGGCGGGATTCGATATTAGATGGAAATTAATGTATTACTTCTTGTTTAGAATAAATGAAAAAGAACTTACAAATATTTGTTAGTTTTGGAGAACGACTGTTATGGCATCAAATCAACGGTTCATGTCTTCAAAAGTTTAATCAATTCAAAAATATTGTAGTCGATTTTTCTAATTATTGTTTGCTATTTTACAAGACATGGTAAAAAAATTCCAAAAGATTATTTCAGCTTGCTGACGATAAATTAAAAAAAATCCAGTGCAGCTGCGTTTAGTTAGCGAAAGAGTTTAGTTGTTATGTTGCCGCGATCTAGAAATTCTGCCCCTAGTCTACGTGCCCAGTGTAGTGAGAACTTTCCAAAATATGTGAAGCTTGTCTCTCAACAACCAGTTTTTTTCTATAAAGGAATTTATACCATTTGCATTGAAACCCGTTTACCATTTGCATTGTTGTTTTTAAAATCTAAGTCATTAAGACTTAGATTTTATAAACAACGCTACGACTTAATAAAATCAATCCAATATACTACCTAGTGAAGTGATATTTTTTTATACCTAAAGAGTCTTTGCCGGGAATAACATCATCCTCTTCCACATATATGAATACGATACAATTCGTCAGAGCATTTCTTTCTCTTGCAAACTATAAACAAATATCGATCTTAATTCGATCGATTAATCGACTTTAATCGATCGAATTAAGATCGATATTTGTTTATAGTTTGCAAGAGAAAGAAATGCTCTGACGAATTGTATCGTATTCATTTATGTGGAAGAGGATGGTGTTATTCCCGGCAATATTCTTTAAATCTGGAAAAATGCTAGGAAAGAATAGATGCTCAAAGAACTGATTTCTTTTGTCTAAATATTCTTCGCCGCTAATAAAACCACCTTTTCTACATAAAGATACAACAATAAGACAAAGCATCATTCCTTCCTTTTGTATACTGTAAACAAATATGAATCGATCTTAATTCGACCGTTAATCGAGATTATTAGACTCGAAAAATTATAAAATAAAATTCCAAGATGTCCAGTGAACTGATATTTTTTGATACCTAAATAGTCTTTATTGGGAATAAAACCATCCTCTTACAGATAAAGATACAATGTCAAAGCATTAATTCTTCCTCTTGTATACCGTAAACAAATATCAATCGATCTTCCTTTCAATGATACACGAGGAAGTTCGATAGCGAATTCCTAAAGTACTGAAGAAACATCAAGCTTTTTCACACTACTCAGATACATATTTTCGAACTTCCTCTACACGATGCGTATCTTTGTTGGGATTCCTCCACACGATTGGAGAATTGAATCCCGCAGGGATTTACATCCTGTAAGACCCAAACAATTCAATTTCTATTCTGGTTTCGATACGTCCCAGGAAGAAAAGTGTGCGCGTTTTGAAAGTGCTATCGAACTTTTTGTTTATGTTTCTGCTATGAGAAAGGAAACATTTCCCTCTATATATACTCAAATCACTTTTATGGGTTTCATGGAGCAAAAATCGTTTTTGGCCAAGCTATGTCCAACACTTGCTGCTAATCCCCATAAGTAATGTCGACGCGATTCCTCGTTTGTCAAGATCTAACCACTTTTGTAAATAACGCGATATCTCTCTCGTCATAAGATAGTACCAATTTTTTTTTAATCCAGATCCAGCCCTGGTCAATTTTCTTCTGATGACGAGATATATCGTCTATCAAGATCTGGTCATTATTTTTCTAATAACGAGATTTGTCGTCGAACCAACCACCGGGAAGGTTCAGGGAGTTTATACCGAAAGTATCTTCTGAAACAAGAATTCCCAAACTTTTTGATCTCATGGCAAGCTTAAACTCATTGCATAAATTCTAAGGCATTTCAAAAAAAATTCCTGATTTATTTTTTGCCGATCTCACAAAATTGCTAGGCATAATTTTATGATTTGCAAGCAATTAATTGCCTTTATATACCTTTTTTGAACCAGCGACTTTTCAAAAAATCTTTTTGAAACCATTTATTGTATTTTGAAATAAAAAATAATACTGAGAAAAAAATTGGGGATTACGAGTATTACTTTAAATTATTTGTGAGAGTACACTTGCCAAAAGTTCAGAACTAAACCGTTGAGTGAAATGAATCCTACACAATTTAAACCGTTCCATTCATTAAGCGCCCACAGGGGTTCACGGATAATGCTGGTAAGTGATCTTTTCTTTTACCATGGGGTTTACTGTTTTTAGTAAACACGTGGTTCGCTCTACCGAAAAACACCCATACCATGGGCATGGAGCCCTAGGGGGATACGAACATAGTTTTTTTGCAAAGACTAATATGTGTAAATATGAAGAGGAAGGGACAGTGGATCCTATTATCTACAGGTGCAAACAATCAGACGCTATAAGAGAAAAAAAATTCCAGGGAAATACAGACATTCTGATGGAAAACTATTGCTTCCTGATAAAAAAAAACTAGAAAAGGCCTTAGATGCATAACGAAGGGAAAGTTTGACAGTAGATTACAAGAAATAGAAGAGACAGGACAGTGAGGTTGTTGTACCCCAAAGCAAACCGTATTCCTAAAGGCAGGGTGGAAACCAAATCAAACATAATTTAATATTTTGGAAACACACACCAGGCTGCGCTTTTTTGGAAGACTGGGAAAATTCAGGTCCACATCAATTTGAAGTTAACTTTAGAGCTGCATTACCTAGTCCTGCCGTGACCAGAAAATATTTTATTTATTTTTGGATCCCCACACGAAATTCTTCATTACCATGTATATTCCTCCAAAATCTTTCAGGCTATATTTGTTTTAATATCCACTTCATGATCTCTAGGCAGTTTAAAAAATGTTAAACTCACAGCAGATTGATTTGGGGTTGTTTACGGAGCAAGGACCCTACTTTACCAAGCGCTCAGCCAAACACAAGCCATCGTCAAGTAATGGGAAAGCAAACACAAGGACAGTTTTACTCGCGCAGAAAAGAAAAATACTCTCCGGAGGTTACAGGAATCGAACCTGCACCTCGCAGGAAACTCAAAACAGGATTGCGGAACAAATTGGACTAGCCAAAAATATATTGCGATGACAAATTTAAATAGTACTTTTTAAAATGTACAGTAGTGTACAAAAATAATGATATTTTGAGAACTATGTATGTAAATGTGTTGGATGGTATTGCATTCAACAAAAATATTATTTGTTAGGTGCAGCAAAAAGAAATAAAAAAAACATTGTTTTTAACGTTGCCAGAACAATTCGGAATATTAAGCAGAACATAAATTTTATCAAAAACACAAATACTATCATATAAAGTTCTATGAGAAAAATTTTACAGTCGGATCTTCTAGAAATTAAATTATTTAATTCTCAATTTCTATAAGTGCTGCTAAATTTTTGCCTAAGTTAACAAGCAGCAATTCATTTCGATTATTAATCTATTCTGAAAAAATTATCCTTTGCTAATTAATTTTTTTTATCAAACTCACGGGGAAATTATGCATTAATATTATACATATAATTTTAACAGTTTATTTTGTGTTTCATGGCTAACGAAATTATGTAACATTTTGCTTTTCTAAATGCAGATTTTATGAAGTGTATTATATAACTTTGCCTTAGACAAAGCTTTATAAAAATGCCCTGTATCTCTAAAATTTTACTTCAAGCGAATTATTAATAAAAGTTCAATCAAGCGCAAAAATTATTCTGCTAATAAATCAGTATAAAAGACGCATTTTAGACTAGGTCGAATACAATAACGATTTAATAGATTTCGTGACCTCGTCTCAAGTTTCACATTTGTCATTTCTCTCAGTATGAGTTCCTGATTACTACCATTTGAAAGTAAAATTTATAGCTTTTTGTAAAAGAAAAAATATGATCTTGTATTTCAAATGTTGTTTAATGTTTCAAAAATGTAGTTATCTACAAGGATTTTCTTCGCAGTTTGATACTATAGAGTAACATAAACCAACATTAGCGACTATAAGGTGCAACGTTTCCCAAAAATTACTTGATTTCTTTATAACTTGTATTGTTTATCCTAAATTGTAAAGTGATTTCCATTTATTTATTGAGTCGTTTTTAAACTTCATACCCGATAATTAGAAGCAATAAAAAATAATTAATCGAGAACTGTCAAACACTTATAAAAATGTATGAATACACGAGAAATTATATTCAGCTTTTATAAAAATAAAATTTTACCAATTTTTATTTAAAAAATTATCGAATATTTTAAAGGTGTAATGTTTCAAAAATTAAGCTGTATACAAAGATTTTCTTGACAATACCACCCTATAAAATAACAAACTAACATTAATGATTTTCACTATTTTCGAGTCGATTCTATCTATATAAACTTCACACCTAATAATTAAAAGTACAGTAAAATGATTCAATTATCAAGTACTTATAAAAATTCGTAAATGCCTGAAAAATTATATTCATTATAAATTTTTACAAAAAATATTTTGCTGTTAGATTACTATTAATGTACGTTTCCAAAAGTTAATTCCCAGCGAAAATTTTCTTGACATCACCCTATAGAATAACATAAACTAACATCAGTACCTAAGAGATACAAATATTTCCCAAAACTATTTAATTTTTTCATAATTTTGGATAAATAGCGCAATATACATAGCGATTTCCACTTATTTATGGAGTCAATTTTGAACTTCATACCCAATAACTAAACACACAGTTAAAAATGATTTAACTGTCAAGTACTTAACAGTATCACCCATTATAATAACAAAATGACATCCATGCCAATGGGGGTACAAAATTTGCAGAAAACTATTTAATGTCTAGGATAAATAATTCAATTAATAATGATATCCATTTGTTTATGTAGCCTATTTTGACCTTCATAGACAATAACTAAACACTCAATGAAAACTGATTTAGCTGTCAAGTACTTGACAATATCACCCTTTAGAATAACGAACTGACATCAATGCCAATAAAGGTGCAAAATGTGCCGAAAATTATTTAATTTCTAGGTTAAATAATGCCATTCATAGTGATTTCCACTTGTTTAAGGAGTTGATTTTGAACTTCATGCCCAATAATTAAACCCTCAATAAAATAATTTAACTAACTGTCAAGTACTTATAAAAATGCATAAATACCTGTAAAGTTATATTCCCAGGGGCAAACTGCATAAAATATTGGTCACTAAATCACTCCGAGTATCGCACACAATCCTTTTATCTAAATCTTCAAAAGGAACGGTAGATCACAGAAAAAGGAGAATCCCACACACAAATGACACTTCAACCGACCCGTGCGCTCATCACTACATGAAATCAAACACCTCTTCCGCGGAACCAGTTAGTCAATGTGGGAATGTGTTACGCGCGAAGCTTAAGCGGACCTCGCCAGGTGGCGCTGCCCCTCGGTTCCGCCCCGATGCTCGCAGGTCTGAACCCTCGAGGGGCTGCCTAAGCCGATTTCGGAAGTTCAGCCTTTGACTCTTGGACGGTTAGCCCCGCTCCGTTGTTATTGATTGCGGAGACAAACTGGAGCAAGTCTTGGAAACGGATTTTTAGGAAACGAATTAACCGGAAATGTAGAAATTGAATTAGACTTCGTTGGGGTGACAAAAGAAGTTTTCCTCCTTTTCCAAAAAAACGCAGACTTTGATTTCTCGATCCTGAACGGAATCGAGTCAGTGTAGCGATTCGAGATCTGATAGTGAATGCAGTTCTCATTACATATTCCATCAAAAATTTATTCGTTTTCAGACATCAGTTTTCCTCATCGGTATGAAATCGGTCTCCGTTTATTTTCCAACAAATGTATTTTTTGAAAAAACTATTTTTCATTCAAAATAAATTGAACCTTTTTTCCTGTTAGAGATATTTTAATGCGAATATTAACAGAGGCTGTACCGGGAAGAGCTTGTTTGGGGCTGGGGGTGTAATGAAAAAAGGACAATTGTTCTGGTTGGTTGAGTTTAATTTATGACGCAGAGGCTATATTTAGCCGAATTGCGTCAAATAACGTTAATGGACATACACACATAAGGGACGCTTTTATTGCCAAGGAAGAGAAATACACCTAGAGAGAAATCGAACCTGCACCGTCTATAGCTAGCAGGTTGCTAGGGCCATGGGAAACGTATGGAACCACGACGACTTCAACATTAGATTAGGATAAGGGTAAAATTGGTTGGACTTTATGGTGCAAAGGTCATATTTGGCCAAGGTGCACCAAGCACAAAACAAACGTCAAGTAATGGAGACACACAATGAAGGTTTATACACACAAGAAATATTGCAAGGGGTTGAGTTACAGGATCGAACATACACCGTCAGCAACTCTATCGTTAACGCAGAATGTAAATCCATTGAGACAGTAAACACGAAAGAGGGTATGGTTAGTTGGTTGGTTGGTTGGCACATTTCACACATTGAGTCAAAGCGTACATTTCTCGTTATTCTGGGTGTTATGGTCCATCATAGCTTACATTAAAATAAAAACTTGAATTTTGAGACGTTTTCTAAATGCATGTCTGAAGTAAAAAATATTTAAACCTACTTATAAAAAGTTAAATGTGAGTCGGAATATTAAGAAAGTTGTGCTATGTAAAATTGCAGTGTGGCTAAATTTACAAAGAGCTTACGTTTGAATAGGGAAACGAACAAATGGATTCTGTAGCACACATTCACATTCAAGATATTATACATTCGGGACTTAAGTTCCATGGCTGTTTTCGTTGCGATCGTCCAAAGGATTTGAAACTGTACATAGATTCACGTGTAATAGTCAAGAAATGACAATATATTATAACTCCACCCTTGAAAAGAAGCGTCACTCTCTCCCGAATATGCTGCCATATTATGCCACAGTCACGTTGCACGTGTGTTGTTTTTTTTCAAATTCATATATCGTCACTCAAAGGGAAAAAGGTCGTAAGTCAAATTTCCATTTTTTCTTTTATTATTGCTATGTGTGGCATCTTGTTATTTCCACCTGGTGACAAAATCTCTTATGTCATCAGCTGATCCAATAAAAATGGCAACCAAATGTATATAATAATAGAATCAAATCATAAGGTAATTGGTAATATTAGTTAACGTCGTAATAGAGGAACACAACGGGCTATTGACAACAGTCCGGGATCAGAACCCCTAAGATCCGAGGACAGCACCTCGTAATTTTGAACCACGGTCAGATGACGAAGCAACACCTGAGCTGACACCCCACTCTACAAACTTGCACACCAATCCAACTTGAAGACTTTCGACCACGACAGATTTAAGGTGCACCATACGCTTACAAACATCCATACACTGACCCGGATTCGAACCAGAAACCTTCCGATACAGAGGCTAACACCTCATCCACCTGACCGATTGGCTGACCCAAATCATAAAGTAAACTTAGTTTTTTGCTATCCTGAAAAATACAGATTTTAGACGTACGACCTTTTGCACTTTGAGTGACAATAAATGTTACCACAGTGACGCGTCTTCAGGGTAGAATTACAATATATGTAGTCATTTTTTGGCTGTTATAGATGAATCTATGTTGTTCCGAATCTTTTAGAAGATCGCAGCGAAGACAGCCTTCGCCAAGTCTGCATTCCCTTCTTCCCCATCTCATAACTTGATGACTGAGCAAGGACAACACCGCAAATGTCCCTGAGGGATTCAATGGTTCCTTCTGACCAACATTCCTTAGTGTGTTGGCCGGACAACCTCACAGGATATGAGAAGCGTCTTCTGTTAAGCTAATTCAAGATGGTGGTAGTTTTTCTGCGGCAATGGTGATTCCTTTATGTCTGCTGAACTTGACGTCAGTTGGCTTGTTTTTCTTTTACAATTTTCTGTGAATTCCAGTCTTATGTTCTTGTGACATCAGCAAAACCAATAGAAAAATTGGTTGGTTGGGTTTTATGCCACATGGGCTATTTATAGAAAAACTGCTCCAAACACAGGGCATCAAATGTTTGACACGCAGACATAAGGAAAGGTTTACGGATATAGAAGATAACACCCAGAGCAGGTTTCGAAACTCGAATCGGCACCGTAGTAAACTGATTGATTGCAGTAGGTAAACTCATTGAGCCATGTCATAACCGATTGAGTAGTTACATGAAGAAATAAAATTGGGCAATTCCGACTAGAGAACAATAAATTTGCATCTCCTAGTAGTTATCTCGACGGGAACCAGCATATGACGATTGTCATAGGCAAAACTGACCAGATCTTGATGAACGAGATATCTCGTTATTAGAAAACTCATCATACCTTGATCTCTTCATCAGAAAAATTAGTCTGATCTTGATAGACGAGATATATCGTCCAAAAACCATATAGGTAGTTGGTAGTTAATTAAGGTCGCATTCAAGCAACACAACGGGCTATTGGTGACGGTCCGGGATGAAAACCAAAGAGAAAGATTCAGAGACAACACCATGTAATTTTGCGCCACTATGAGATCACACTTGAGCTGGCACCCAGCTCTCCGAACTTCCACAACACGCCAACGTGAGGACAGTAGATGCCGCGGCAGATTTAACAGGCCCCAAACACAGGACATTAAGTGATGGACCTACGCAGACACAAGGAAAGTTTTATGGATGTAGTGGGAAAGATTCAAGGACAACATCACATAACTTTGAGGCATGGTCCGATCGCGAGTTCACACCTGAGCTGGCACATACCCACTCTCCAAACTTCCACGCCATGCCAACGTAAGGACATTTGAGGACGGGACAAATTTAACGTGTACCAGCCCACCCTTTGTACACGACCGCCTTTATTTGGATTCTAACTCGCAATCTTCCGGTTGTTAATCCTTTACTCTTGCAACCAGGGTATCGCGGCCCCGAAACCACTTGGAGAGTTAACTACTGGATGCATATTGTTGTCCTATATTCATGTCTAGTCCAAGATCTGGTCAATTTTGCTAAGGACGATAGGTATCGACGAAACAAAACTGCCCTATTATTCCTTGGGGAATGAAGATCCTAGTAGGAAATATCAAAATTGTTCCTTTTGTAGAACAGGTGACAGTTTGGAACAGGTATTTTTGCATGTCACTACAGGGTGGTTTTCGTAGCGAAGGTAAACAACCAGGAGGCTTAACCACACACTAAACCTCATTTCAATCGCAGACTTCAAGAAAACATCGACCATCCATGAACACACATTTCCGAATTGATCGCTGCCCTATTTTCGCGAGGTACAAAAAGAAAAATGTTTGGGAAGTAACTGAACGTAATTTACCGTCAACGTCGTGGGTGGATTGAGGTGCAGAAGTAACGAAGCCGCACAAAGTCAAGAAAGCAGAAGACGAAGGCAAATCACAACTTCAATTTCACGCCATTCCGGAAAGCCCGGCTTACTCGAAAATTACGCCTGTCGAACACTTTCGAATCCGTCGAACGAGGTGGTTAGTTTATTTTTCGTACTCACGCACGCCAGTCCACCGTGGCAGACAGTCCTTGTACTGTCGGCTGCAAATCGGTGTCAAAGTCGAAGTCTTCTCGTTTTGTTTCCCACTGCGTCGAGCTTTCTTTTTTTTTCTTATGGGAGTTAAAAAAATGTGTTTTAATTCGAGGAGACTGATTTGAAGGACTCAGCGTTCAGCCACGAAAGTTATTTATGTGAGCATATGTGAATTAGGAGATTGAGTTGGTCATTTGGAAAGAGTTGGCAGTTCATCGCATACATTTCCTATCGCTTAACTTGCGTGGCGTAACCTCCCTTGAAGAACAAAGCAATCAATTACAGGTTTTAACAATCGCGCAGCGGTTAAATTTAAACAGGTTAAGGGTAAAGATATTAGTAATGTTATTTCACATTTTTCATCAACAGAATCTTTAATGACTGAATCTTTACTTTAATCGACAGTGGTCAGAATTTGCCAAGAGAAAGTACAAAACAATACGTACTTTCAAGATGTGCTTATTTGTCGATCATTTTTGTTATATGCGATCTAATTCGACCGAAACCGAAGATTCTTAAGTGGATTTCACGCCACCGAATATCCATGCCCATATCGGGATTCGATTAAAGAACATCTTGAACCCGAGGACCGAAGCACTGAACACTCGACTGCCAAATCATTTGCTTCTGATATAAAATTTGTGTCAATAATTAGAGTTCGTGTTTTTTAAATCTAAAATTCTTCTACACTGTATATCCAAATGTACTTGTAGATTTGAAAATTTTCAAATCTTTTGATGATGAGGTGTGTTAGGTTAAGTTTTGTGGCGCAAGGGATATATTTGAAAAAGCTGCAAACACGACAGAAAATGTCAAGAAATGGACATATATATTGAAGGAAAGTTTTACCGATACAAAAGAGAGAAATACACCCATACCCATGTTTGGTTGGGGTTTTCTGGAGCAAGGGCCATATTTGGCCTTGCTGTGTAAAATATACCCAGGGAGGAGTCAGACATTCACCACCTGCAACTAGCAGGTTGGCATTTGAATTGCACTAGAGCAACGCAACGAGCGATTGGCGACGACCCGGTTGGTTGGCTGATTTGGGTTTTTATGGCAGAAGGACCGACAGCGGACAATCACGATGGCCCGGGATCAATCCCGAATGGAAAGAACCGGTCATCTTCGTCATTTTTAACCACGATCAGATGACGAGATCAACACTCTGAGCAGGCACACCACTCTCCCAACTTCGACACCACGCCAACTTGAAGACCTTTGAGGCCACGATAGATTTAACGTGTCCCAGCCCCCACTGTCCCAGCTCTTCCGGAGAGTTGGTAACTATGGCGGCTCCACTCTTAAACAAAACTTAGTTTACTAAATTTTGCTCAAACGCTCCATATAAAAAATCAGTATACATATAGTAAACACAAACGTAACACATAAACCTACAAGAGAAACAATTCTACTCCAGTTCAGCTGAATATAAAATTCGTTATCTAATGAGAGCAGCTCAGAACATAATCTTCCTAAACTTCTCCAAGCCATAAACTATTCCATCCAACAGGAATACGCGCTTGTTTACAAATGTGTCCCAACAAACATTTCGGTATTTTCTCCACATACAGCGCAAGGCTCTTACTTGCATATTTATCTCTCCGCTGTGGCTTGCGCTCTAGCCCCGAAATAGAAAGAGCGATAAGCAAACCGACATGGAACGATTTAATGCTTGACGAATTCCGTTCCATTTCGTGTTTCGGATCAATATTCTTCATGCCTTGCGAAATATGATAATTGGAAGAGCAGCCATCCTTTCGGAGGTGAGTTGCTTTATTGCTGCTCGGGGAGCAATTTTTCAGCGTTATTTAGATCGGTTCTTGATGGGGAAGGAAAAGACAAGGTTGATTACAAGACTAAGCACTCGCGTGCCTTCGGGTGGGGAATGAATCGTTCAGGTGGCTGTTTTATATATTTGGGAGGAGATCGGAAATTCAGTGACATCCGCGTGCAACTTTTTTATAGATCCTTTTTGGTTTCGTTAAAATTCAATGGGAGTAGTTTTTTATTGTCTCCAAAGAGAAACGACAGAGAAATAAACAAATTGCTTTGAGGAAGTATGTAGTTTAGTAAGCATTGCTGAAACTTGGAATTGTAAATTTTTACAGCAATGCAGCGTGGCGTTGATAACAGGGTTTGCCGAGATTGGATGTTGGGTTGTTGAATTAACGTCGCAATGGAGCAACGGGGTATTGAGTATGGTTTGTGCTCAATCCAGAAGGGAAGGTTGATTCGATGGATCGGGTTGGGTTGTACCGTCTTCCGTCGTGTTGTACCGGTGTGACATCAATTCAATTACCAATTACCAATCTTACATTGAAGTAGATTGGGCTTTATAGAGCAAGATTATCTTCCATGCGTTATAAACTGTAAAGCTGCGTTATAGTAGTGTCATTTTATTTCTTTAATGTATTTTCGTCGTAACTCTAAATTCAACTAGATTCTGTACGTGAAACTTAAGGAGCATATTAGACACAAATCAAAGTTTACATCCAAAGAACGAGAACAACCATTACTCTCTTGAAAATTACATTATTTTTCAAAACACAAAGTCATCAAACAGAAATTGTGATAGTTAAAGAATAATCTGATATTAGTTAAAAGAACGGCTCGCAAGAGAAACAAACGCAAGTCAAAACTTTCACGATTTTTTGCTGACTTTTCAAAACCAGAATGTGTTGATCTTTAGAATGTTGAAATCCACCATCATTTTTTCTTTGCATGGAGGTTAGATTTCTTCTTGAGAAATGCACTTAGTTCTAATAAGACGAAGGGGAAAATTATTTAACTATGTTTTTGAGTGTTTCTCTCATTTTAAAGCCCACGATAAGGCCTTGTATTTAAAACTTGTCAAATTTCTGAAGTAAATTAGACATGGAAAATTTACAAATAAATGTTTATGAAATTTGAAATACAAAGCAAAACTTGTTAGACTTATTAGTATTTGAGTATCTAAAAATAATGTATTTGTAAATAGCTGTCAAATAAAACTGCCAACTATGAATTTCTCACACGCCATCATCACATTTTGATTTCAACTCTTATGGCCCTTTATAAACTACCTTATCAATTAAATGTATCAAAGCTATGACCGAAGTTGATTTATAGAGCAGAGAAATTAAATAGAAAACAAAATCTATTAAATTAAACCAGAAATTAGGTGCTGATTTGCTTTCATCACGTGTAGCAATCTCATATTCACAACGTTAAAACACCTCAATTAAAATTCACTGAACAAGCACAATACCACTTTTCCTTTTTATTCCATTGCTCATCATCCTGGTTCCCATTTTTCTGAAATATCTGATGAAGACCGCTCTGACATAAGTCGAAGATCGCATAAAGAATAAAGGGAAAACAGACCTACTTTCCATGTTTCAATTTTAGACAAAGCTGGAGAAAGTCTGAGTGAATACGAATGGACTTAGCTTTGGGGCAAAATTCTGCGGTCAACAGCACAATTTCATTATACGCAGTTTTTCCTCAGCACAATATAAGGGCACTCCTTCATTTACTATTCAGAAAAGATAATTGGAGAAGCTTCTACAAATTACAACACTGTTCCAGTTCTCATTGAACTCAATTATGACCTCGTATATTATCTGTCAAAAACTTGAAATTCCATCTGGAATTTTAAGTAGCTAAGCCGAAAACATGTTTGCGTTGAAACATTTTATTAAACTTTCTCGAATGTGTAATCATTCAAATTGGTTTGCAACACGATACTCATCAGGAGAAAAAAAAAACTATTGAAAAAGCATTTATGCTGCATGACCAGTTCCATTAACTTAGAATTTACTTTTCTAGTTCTATTCCATATGGATGAACTCGGCGCATGAAGCTCTATCTGATTTTAGCGACTGATATAAGTATTTTTTTTATCGTGTAAAAGTTACAAGGAATTAAAGTTTAGGATTAGAGAAAGCGTTTCTCGCATTTAAGACTTGGATTATAATACTTTATTATACATTAAATCTGATAAGTTTGTACAGGGTAGTTCATAAGTCACTTTACCGTTTAAAAATTTAATAACAAGATATCTCGTCATCAAGACTGCCGATTGAATTCCGAGTAACATTGCCGTTTTCTGACGATGACGAGATACCTCGTCATCAAGAATGCCGATTGAATTCCAAATAACATTGCCGTTTTCTGATGACGAGATCAAGATCAGGTTAGTTTATCTAATGACGAGATATCTCGTCCATGAAGATGTGGTTAGTTTTGCTAATGGCGAGATATGTATCTTGTCGAGACAGCAACCATAGGATTAATTAATTTATTGAAAACTGGACATTGGATTTGAAGAATACATGGCCCATGAGCGTTTTAGAATAAATGATTATTTCTTAGAACATAGAAATATTCCATTGTGTTTACCCAGAAAACAGGCATTATGTAGTCGGGCCATCCAAACCGACTATACTCAACTTGTACTGATGTTTTCTACAGAAATCTATGACTGGCCACCCACGAGCCTTAAAAGGTAATCAGGCCATATTTTTAAGACGCGCTGATGGGAATTTTGTTACTATTGAGATATATCAAGACATGCTTGCACATTTCGTGCGTCCTGCAGTTGAGGACACATACCTGAGCATTGCTGTCAGTAGGATGGAGTCATTACTCATATAAACTAGAACCACAATCCAGCTGTTGGAGATATTCGCGCAGCGGATTAGCTTCGGAAAACGGGAAATGCACTTTCACGCCATGATGACAGCTTTTTTGTGGCGTTACCTTAAAGATAGGATATATACGCAAACAAGCCCCAGACACTAACAGAAGCTTGAGAACAATATTCAATAAATTGGCCCAGAAACGCTGGGGATAGTAAAATAAATTGACTTTACTAGAATGCCCGCCAATGTGAAAAGGAAAATGCTGGTCATTGAATTTTCCGAACCTGATAGAAAAGAATCTAAATAACCTCTTTAAATTGCAAAAATCTTATTTAGCAATCGCAAGGGACATATATGGCCAGGCTGTAAATGGTATACAACACAGTATACCATTATGTAAGTAAATGGAAATAAAAACGCAATAAAAGTTTTATATATAATGGAGAAATACGCTCAGAAAGAAATCGGACCAAACATGAATTTTACAATTTTCGGGAACTCGTCCACGTGTGGAATATATGAGAGCCTGTTAGTACTTATAACTTTCCTTAAAAAAAATAGCAAGCACTGAATCAAAATCTGATTTTGATTCAACGCTCAGGTAGCTTTCGTGCGCATTTCATTACGCAGTTTTGCCCAAATAATCAACAATAAAACGAGCGCACAAACTGTTAAATTAGAACTAAGTAACAACGACGTTTAGTAGTTATAAGCTTAACCTGCCTAAAGATGAGATGATCAGCGGCAAATCACATTTCTGTAAATTTCAAACATTGCCCGAGGATACTCCAAAACCCGAACCGCAATCAGAAATTACACCGAGATGAGTCGTTAAGGTAATTTAATTTCCATGCACTACTGAGACGTTGCAGAAGCATTCTAATTTGTATTCCTATAGCTGGAACATAACTCCCCTAAACGCTGCCAAGTAAATGATTCAACGGGAAGTAATCCTTTAATGAGGAAACTAAAGCACATGCCGTGAGAACCGAAACGGCGAAGAAGCTCCCATTCCGCTGACAGCAGACATCAAGACACGGCTCGTCCTCATGAATCAAACCAGAAATGAGATTATCGCCGAGATCTTGACGAAGTTTAATAAGGAAGCGAGAGGTCTGTCCTTTGAAGTGGCAGGGGATGGATTCTTCGACGGTTTTTGGTGAACATCGATCGGGAATGCAGCCTCCCTTGCATATGCAACCGATTTCCAAGACGTGTGGCACCGTTATGTCCGTTTTGTGCTAAATATGGGTGGATCGTTGTGATGGAGGAGCTTTCATAGTTTACCCCGGGATGAGGAAAAGGGGTTCCTGATTCGCATATTCCAGGAACTGGTAGAGTAAGAGGCGATAATAACTTGCGTGGTGATAGGCATCCTTTTTTTTAACGATTCTGGTATGTATGGAACAAGGTCATGGGTATCAAAGGATGTGATCGGACAGATAAGACAAGACAGATGCGTATTTTCTTTTAATTAGGAGGAATTGTGTTCGCGCACACGTAGGTGATTATTCAAAAAATAATTGATACTACATGTAGTACATCAAAAATGAGTAGATAACAGGATTTGTCGCATTGGAGCAACACAACGGGCTAATGACAACGGTCTGGGAGAAATCCTGAATTTCTTTTATTGATAATTCTACTTCGCTTAGATATAATAATTTGGTAATTTTAAATTACCATCGCGCTAGAGCAACACAACAGGCTATTGACGACGGTCAAGGATCAATCCCCTAAAGGATATATCCGAGGACAACAGCAAGTAATTTTGAACCACGGTCAGATGACGAGGCAACACCTGAGCTGGTACTCCACTCTCTAAACTTCCACACCAACCCAACGTGAGGACTTTCGGCCACGACTGATTTAAGGTGCGCCAGCAACCTCTATACCACACGTTTACAAACATCCATGCACTGACCCGCTACTTCGCTTAGAATTATCAAAATAGATTGAGTGATGGTAAAAATAATTTTTTTAAGAACAATTTCTTTATTTGAAATTAAAAGTAAATCAAAAAGATTGTCCAGAAATTTTCAAAATTTTTGAATCTATTTACAAGTATGCGAATTAATATTGTATTGGCATACATCGGGAGTTCATTTAAAGCAGAGGTTTTTTGCAGATCCATTATGATCACATTATTCTGTAATGTATTGGCCGTAGTTGTCCTGTTGAAGGAGTAGCAAATTTGCAATCGGAAAGATGCGACATCGATACTTACCCAACCAAAGACCATCGTGAACGTGGGGACTGGTGCATGATAAATCTGTCATAGCATGAAATATCCTCACGTTAGCGAGGTGTGCGAGTTTCTGGGGTGCCAGATTGATCACTTCATCTGACCATGGTTCGAAATGACCAGGTGTTGTCCTCGGACCTTTCCCTTCCGAACTAATCCCGGACAATCACAATTTCCCGATTGATCCACTGTGTTGTTAATTCAACTACCTTTCTGTGTTGTATACTATTTCGAGAATTTTTCGGGAAAAAAAGGTTTTAACGACTTTGTGTTAAGAGATAAATTGGAAAATAAGCCAATTTCCTTAAAGATCTTAGATTACCATTCCCCTTTGATACAACAGATTATCTCAAATCTTCGGGGTTGTTTATGTTTCTTTCTATATACTATAGCGGAAGCAATAAAATATAAAAGGAAATAAACTTTCAAAAAATCATGATTAAGTGATACGGATAAGAGAAATAAAAGTTAAACGGAACTCCATTTTGAAATAAATCGATCATTGCCAATCATTCTCTTTTAGTGTCCCCAATAGACCGATGGCATTTCGAAAACTAAATAAAATCCACCACCATTCGATCGAAAATTGATTCAAGCTGACAGTACGTCAATATTTGAGTGAAATAATAACTTCCGTTTCACCGCGACGGTAACGTTTGTAGCCGTAGGTAAAAATTTGCAGTAGCTCACAAGAGGTTGTTTCCCAAGGCTCAGTGAATCAGTGTATAGGATTCTAGTTTGCTATCGGCTATCCGGAATTTAAATGTTATAATTTTCGTCGACGATTGTTTAACAATTCCGTCAGCTTTTACCCTGGATCGGCGTAACTGTTTATTCTGTTAATGCGAAGTTATGTTTGGTGTGTTTGGAGATGTGTGTGTGTGTGTCTCGATGGAAATTCACACGCACGACGTTCGAGTGTTTGCTCCGTGTGATTTAGTGCATTAGGTTTGCGAGATTGTGTAACGCAGCGTGTCTAAGTAAAATAGCGTCCACAGGGCAAGTATTGGAATTGCAGCCTTTCTCAAAGCATTTGACGCCCATCTGTCAACCCTAAAAAGGCAAATCAAAAGGCTGGCTATTTGTTTTCAGACTTTACCTTCAGACTACAGCCGGTGCAGCAGTTGTACCATAATCACGCCAAGAAAGTAGTTGGTAATTCTTAATTTACGTCGTACTAGAGCAACACAACGGGATATTGACGACGGTTCGGGATCAATCCCCTAAAGGAAAGATCAGAGGATAACACCAACTAATTTTGAACCACGGTCAGATAACGAGGCAAGACATGAGCTGGTTCCCCCCTCTCCAAACTTCCACACCAACGTGAGGATATTCGGCCACGGCAGATATAAGGTGCACCTGTCGCCTCTACATCATACGCTTACAAACATTCATGCACTGACCCGGATTCGAACCAGGAACCTTTCGATCTAGAGATTAAAACCTTAACAACCAGATCGATTGGTAGGCACGCGCAAAGAAATAATTTAGACGGCGGCCATTCCATCAGTTGTACCTTGAGATGCATAAGAATCGTGCCAAGAAAGAATTTAGACAACGGCCAGTCCATCAGTTGTACCTTGAAAGTTATAAGAATCGCGCCAACAAAGAATTTAGACAACGGCCAGTCCATCAGTTGTACCTTGAAAGTTATAAGAATCGTGCCAAGAAAGAATGTAGACAACATCCTGTCCATCAGCTGTACCTTGAAGGTTATAAGAATCGCGCCAAGAAAGAATTTAGACTACGGCCAGTCCATCAGTTGTACCTTGAAAATTATAAGAATCGCGCCAACAAAGAATTTAGACAACGGCCAGTCCATCAGTTGTACCTTGAAAGTTATAAGAATCGTGCCAAGAAAGAATTTAGACAACGGCCAGTCCATCAGTTGTACCTTGAAAGTTATAAGAATCGTGCCAAGAAAGAATTTAGACAACGGCCAGTCCATCAGCTGTACCTTGAAGGTTATAAGAATCGCGCCAAGAAATAATTTAGACAACGGCCAGTCCATCAGTTGTACCTTGAAAGTTATAAGAATCGTGCCAAGAAAGAATTTAGACTACGGCCAGTCCATCAGCTGTACCTTGAAGGTTATAAGAATCGCGTCAAGAAAGAATTTAGACAACGGCCAGTCCATCAGTTGTACCTTAAAAGTTATAAGAATCGTGCCAAGAAAGAATTTAGACTACGGCCTGTCCATCAGCTGTACCTTGAAGGTTATAAGAATCGCGCCAAGAAAGAATTTAGACAACGGCCAGTCCATCAGTTGTACCTTGAAAGTTATAAGAATCGTGCCAAGAAAGAATTTAGACAACGGCCAGTCCATCAGCTGTACCTTGAAGGTTATAAGAATTGCGCCAAGAAAGAATTTAGACAACGGCCAGTCCATCAGTTGTACCTTGAAAATTATAAGAATCGCGCCAACAAAGAATTTAGACAACGGCCAGTCCATCAGTTGTACCTTGAAAGTTATAAGAATCGTGCCAAGAAAGAATTTAGACAACGGCCTGTCCATCAGCTGCAACCTTGAAAGTTATAAGAATCGCGCCAAGAAAGAATTTAGACTACGGCCAGTCCATCAGTTGTACCTGGAAAGTTATAAGAATAGTGCCAAGAAAGAAACGCCTTTTTTATATGTATAGCCGTAGTCAAAAGATGAAGTCGCAAGGGCCATATTAGGTACCATGGCAACGGCCAGCCCATCAGTTGTACCTTGAAAGTTATAAGAATAGTGCCAAGAAAGAAACGCCTTTTTTATATGTATAGCCGTAGTCAAAAGATGAAGTCGCAAGGGCCATATTAGGCCAATCAGAAAACTAAGCCAAGTAAAAAATGTCGTGAAAGGGAAAGAAAAAGGGATTAGGGAATAGAGTAGTGCGATGAAAGCATAAAAACGTCTTGCTTGAGTTTCTTGCTTGAAAAAAGCTTGAGTTTCCCGGTAGCGCGACTTTACTAATGACAATAAACCCCATGGGAAAAGAAAAGATCACTATAGTACCTTGGTAGTACTCTAGTGATCTAAAGCAGCGATTCCCGAACTTTTCCAGCCACCGAGCCCTTTTTAAAGCAAAAGTTTATCATGGAGCCCCAAGAAATGTTTAGCGTTTAGTTCTATCTATGTTTTTATGAGGCATATTATACACGATACATATACAGAGGTACATAATAAGGTATATGCAGGGGGATTATACTGTCATGGGACAAACTTAGAGGGGAGGTACAGCTTACTAAAACATACATTTTTTGTTTAGGAATGTATGGTCGGAAGTGACGACAATATTAGAGATGGAGACAATGTTTGTAATTATTTAAATCTACAATATGGCATAGGCTATTTGAAAATGTTACATGTACATCCGAAGTTAATGTGGAAAGTGTGCTTGCTGTGGACTGTAATATTGCTTTCTAGTATCCCTATCTGTATTGTGTTAGGTGCAGCTTGTCCATTTTTTTTTTGGGGGGGGGGACCTTGCGCTATAAAACCCAAATCAACCATCTAATATCTTAACAACCAGATCCTCTTCAAATCGAAAGTCCAAATCTGAACCCTCAAAATTCTCGAATCCTAATGGAAACTAATTCCCCCGACCTCTTGATACGATCCTAGGGTGAGGTTAAGGCGGCATTTCATCAACACCCGTAATATGTTCTAAATGCTTTTCACCCTGCGTCGATCGAATAACTGCATTTCTTATGAAACACAAGCGGAAGTGTTTAGACGCACGCTTCCTGAAATGCTCTCCGGGATCAAGGGATGAAATGCGCGAGGGAAAAAAAATACTGCTTCCATGGGGAGTTAGCCTCCGGACCGAATGAGTTCAAGGTTACCAAGGCCAGGGATTTAATTTAGCAACAGGTGGTAACCGCGTGGGTGCTATTGCGATGTCACCGGATTACTTGTGCACCGGGGACTTAGTTCGTATGCAACAGCATCGATGAAAGAACGGCATTTCCCATGGGCGATTGCAAATAATCCACTTTTCCATCAGTGCTTGCTGTTTCTTTGGAAGTGGTATCCGTAAGCCGAAAACAGTTCTTTCAAATCTGCCTCGTGCGAGAAATTCCAACTGTGAAAGGGGTTTTCTTGGACGATTTTAAGCTTAGCAACATGTTATTTGAATCCATACCACAGTATCTTGATGGCTGGATTTCCCTGCTCATTTTGTGAACACTCATCCAAACATTCATCTGCCAGTGTATCGCAATAGAAATGGTTACTTGTGACATTACTGATCAAGGATTTTTATTGCGGAATGATGTTATTAATGCGCGATTAACGCATATTTTAGCAACTTCAACTGATGAATGTCGTTCCTATTTAGAGTGCATTCCTAGCATTTATTAAACTACCTAGAATGATATATCCTAGCCCATTCGCATTTTCGGCATGTAGAACATGTTTAGAGCTCGCAGTGTATGGCATTGATTTACATCCAGGTTGGAATTACTCTGTATGCATTTAATCTTATCAAAATCTTGTGTATTTCTATCGACAGCTAAAGAAAGAAGTGAACTCGAAACTTGTGTTATCAACTTTTGAGTGCTATTAAAAACTAGCTGTTTAGGTTTTATTTGTAAGCTTCTCAAAATAGATCAACACACACACTTCACTTTTTTTAATACTGGAATTATGATTTTAAAATATTACATTTTTTACGGCTCTGGTTCTCTATGCTATCCAAGTCTTCATATGATCTTTCAAGTTGACAGGGAAAAGTAATTCCTGCTCTAAAATAATCGGGATCCGATTGGAAGATTTTTTTTTGCCTTGATATGTTTAAGCACAATTGATTCAATTTCCTTTTACGTCGGATTTTTCAAGGTCGTAGCAATGCAAATGCTTGTAGCAATGCAAAAAAATACTTAAATTTATTGTAAATAGTTAAATTATTAGAATACAAGATGTGAACTGTATGTCAATAGATTAAAAAAAATATCTAATATTATATTAACTGCGTTTTGGTTTGGTGCATGGTTTGTCGTTTCCATTTCATTTTAAATCTTCAAATTCAACTATATTGAATCATCATAATGTCTGTATTTTGTCTCCAAGTTATGAAATATTTTTATATGTTTTTAAGAAACAGTAACTGTGAAAAATTGTGGATAAACAAGATAGCACTTTAAACTTTATTCTGAAAGGCCATTCAAAATTACGAATCCAAATCCATGCGTTGGTAAATTAACCAATTGTCTACGACTCGATTCCGATGCAAGATCCCTTAAGCCAAAACTTGACTACACACATTAATTGTGAAAAATTGTTTTTAAATAAGCATTATCAATACGATAAAACAAAATTGATATCGATATAGTCAAGTGACTTTTTTATTGCTCCTTTTAACTTAGTCTAAAGCTAATAAAAGACGTAATGTGCTCAGTTATCAAGATACAAGCAGTAGATCTTTCAACGCAGATATCCTAAAAGGTAGACTGGTTAGTATAAAGAAAAAACATGGACATTTTGTTTTTCATTAAACTTACATATAAGTTTTAAATAACATGAGAGATCTTAACCCTCCAAGTGGTTTCAAAGTGATTACTCGTCCATCAAGATCGGACCAAAGTTTCTAATGACGAGATATCTCATCGGCAAAGATACTGCCAATTTTTGAATGTTGACGAGATCAATATCTGGTTAGTTTTCATCCTATGACGTGAGATGACGAGATTGTGATGGACGAGATGTCTCATCATGGACCATGGACCACCGTACATGAGATATCTCATCATGGACGAGATATCTAATCATGGACGAGGTATCTCATCATGGACCACGGACCACCGTCCATGAGATATCTCATCATGGACGAGATATTTCATCATGGACGAGGTATCTCATCATGGACCACGGACCACCGTCCATGAGATATCTCATCATGGACGAGAAATTTCATCATGGACGAGATATCTCATCATAGACCACGGACCACCATCCATGAGATATCTCATCATGGACGAGATATCTCATCATGGACCATGGACCACCGTCCATGAGATATCTCATCATGGACGAGATATTTCATCATGGACGAGATATCTCATCATGGATGAGATATTTCATCATGGACGAGATATCTCATCATGGATGAGATATTTCATCATGGACGAGATATCCCATCATGGACCATGGACCACCGTCCATGAGATATCTCATCATGGACGAGATATTACATCATGGACCATGGACCACCGTCCATGAGATATCTCATCATGGACGAGATATTTCATCATGGACGAGATATCTCATCATGGATGAGATATTTCATCATGGACGAGATATCCCATCATGGACCATGGACCACCGTCCATGAGATATCTCATCATGGACGAGATATTTCATCATGGACGAGATATCTCATCATGGATGAGATATTTCATCATGGACGAGATATCCCATCATGGACCATGGACCACCGTCCATGAGATATCTCATCATGGACGAAAAATTTCATCATGGACGAGGTATCTCATCATGGACCACGGACCACCGTCCATGAGATATCTCATCATGGACGAGAAATTTCATCATGGACGAGATATCTCATCATAGACCACGGACCACCATCCATGAGATATCTCATCATGGACGAGATATCTCATCATGGACCATGGACCACCGTCCATGAGATATCTCATCATGGACGAGATATTTCATCATGGACGAGATATCTCATCATGGATGAGATATTTCATCATGGACGAGATATCCCATCATGGACCATGGACCACCGTCCATGAGATATCTCATCATGGACGAGATATTACATCATGGACGAGATATATCATCCAAGAAGATCTGGTCAGTTTTGCTAATGATGAGATAGTTCATCGGGACAGCCACCTTTCGGGTTGAGGTAGTACTTTAAAGGTTTATATGAAAGGACATTCAAAATAACGTGTCTGGATCCGTGCGTTAGGAAATTACTCAATCGTCTACGACTCGGTTCTGATATACTATCCCTTAAACCAACTGTTGCGTGCGAATCTGATGTTTGGAGAAGAATGATCTCTAGCCACGCATCCGCTATTTGCATAATCTTCAACTTCATTTGAAAGATTTCAAAAGATCTGGCGGGTTAACAGAGAATTTCCCATCCATTCCCGGAAAAGCGGAAGCGCGTGCCCTTCAAATGACTACTTTTCCCCTCAGAGTGCGGCGCTCGTCTTCGCAGGGGGTCCACAGTTCAGATCCCAGCGTGAAAGGGGAAGATTACCGCAGCAATTTCCTGCAATTAGACGACTCGAGGAGTCGTTTAAAATCGTGACCCGTTCGCAAACACCGCTTGCAGCACCGGCACGCTCCTGTGGACTCGAGAGACGGGCATTTTGAAGTCAAAAGCATAATATTTTGCTGCACTCTGAAGAGAGTTAAAAACAAAAAAATAAGAGCGAACTTTTGCTTTGCAGAGCAAACAGAGAGGCTGTTGTCCGATGGAAAGAAGACTTATTTCATCTGTCAAAATAAATTATAGTGTATCCAAACTGAACGCTTTTGTTTTATTGGCTGTTTTTATGGATACTCAGTAGCGATAGACTATAATGGGCACACAAAATTAGGTTAACCATCCAAGTGGTTTCGACGAAATATATCGTCCAAGATCTGGCCAGTTTTGATATTGACGAGATATCTCGTCATCAATAAAGTGTAGATTTTTTCATGATGGCAAATTTTCTTCTTTTGACGAGATTCCTCGTCATCAACAAAGGGTAGATTTTTTCATGATTGTAAATTTTCTTCTAATGACGAGATATCTCGTCCATCGAGATTTCATCAGTTTAGCTAATGACGAGATATCTCGTCGAGACAAATAACAGAAGGGTTAAATCCTTTCGATAGTTCCCTGATATCCCGCTTTCTTTTCCCCACTTTTAACATCGGTAATAGTATGATTTTAGTTCATCGCATTTTATATCGCAAACACTGGATGCATCGTCAAAGTCTTCTTTATTATTTGGAAAAATTAATCAGATCTTGATGGACTAGATATTTCCTAGGAACCACTTCGACGATGATAAAAAAGAGTTAAAATAATAACAAAATATCGTATCTAAGAAAATTGGAAATGTGGTTCAGGTGTTTCGTTGCTATAGCCACCTGACAGTTCCGATAAATTTTGTCACCTTTTCCATCCCTTAAAATCTTCCACCGTGCCAACCACTTCATCCACTCACTTGAAATTCTTGTTTCTTCCTTTCTCATCGCCGATGCATTCCACTCAAAGATGCACATGGGAGTTTATATTAACGCCTTTTTTCCAGATAGACTTTTCAAATAGATCCCCTACCAACCTTTCTCTAAATTCTGAATACCCTAGCTGACTAATTTTTAACTATTCATTCTTATACGAGCTTCTTTGGATAGAGCTCATATAGCGACCCCTTCCATCCTTCGAATGGAAGCAGACCCCTCCGTACCGAGTTACTGAAAACTCACAGCGGATTAGCCGAAGCTAGGGAAAGCCTCTAATGAGAAATTTTAGAAGTGGGCCTAGTGACGCGCCGTCCGAAAAACCCTTATCTGCCCAGGATGAACACGATAGGGCGTGGACGTGGTCGACCCCGGAATGTGTGCGCTGAAGATATGTGGTCCGGCTCAATGATATCAGTCAACCTTAGGTCCGTTTTGAGCCGGAAAAGTTTTCTTCATAGATTCGTGCCGAGGGGTGTCAGAGGCGCACACCCAGGCATCTCCTAGGAACCTATCGGCATTCCTGAGTAGCCCAACGGAACAGCAGGCTGCCCCAACATCCTGTTTATCCGGTACCGTGGGCAACCGATACCATCATCTATGGAGTCTAACACAGAACCCCTCCATGTGTTATGCTACAAGCATACTGCAGTCAACTTTACTGAAGGGTTTAATAAGAGGAATTAGGATAAAGAACTAAGAAAGTCCTGCAATTTTTTCCCCCTCCACTTGTGAAGCTTCAACACCACAAGCAATCCAGTGGACCCATTCGTAAACCGTCTAGAGCCCTATACCACTCCTGTCATGACTGCGACTTTCAATCCTGTTATAATAACATACACTGTGTGGACAAAAGTATTTGGACACGAAATTCGGAGGAGGATCCATCTTAGTGAGGGATTGTTTTACCTGCTTAGGACTCAGTCCATTGCTTTATGTACTTGATACCATTAAGGCTGACGTGTACCTCGACGTTCTGGATCATTCGGCATTGCTTGTACTATTGCAATCCTACGGCGATGATGGTTGATTCTTCTAACAGGATCGAGAACCATGTCATATTGCAAAACGTCTCCTGGACTGGTTTCCTAAAAATGAGGCGATTTTGCTCGACTGGCCTGTTCAGAGCCCCGATCTCAATCCGATCGAGCACTTGTGAACAAACTAGAGTGACGAGTACGACACCGTCACGTATGCCCATCTTCACAACAATCTCTTCTCACAGCCTTGCAAGAGGCATGGCGAGCCATTCCTGCCCAGACTTACAGAGTACTTGTGAAAAGTGTGCCTCGATTTGTTGCAGCTGTAATACAAGCAAAAGGAGGGCCTATTCGTTACTAAATAGAATAATAAAGCGCCTTTTCTGAAAAGCATGCAGAGTCCAAATACTTTTGTCCATAAAATGCATATAGATTTTAAAGAACTGTAATAATTTTGTAAGGTTCTGATGGCGATCCAACAAGACGACGCCACGCCGTCAGGGTCTTTGACCTCCAAGTTGGAGTGGGACGCTTTCGCCCCTAAGACGAGAGGGGTTGAAAGGAATGTTGTTGTTGTTGCTGATCCCTGTAGCCCAGCAGAGCTAGACTAGGTCCATGATATAACACACTCTCAAGAAATCAATGACCAATAATGGTCGCTCCAGAAGATCTTCTTTATCAAGTACCAAGCACTCAAGGATATGATCCGGAGTGGCCTGGCCTTTGGAACACTTGGTACAATTTGGAAAGTCCTTTTCTTTGTGGGCATAAGTCAATGTTTTGAGGTGGCCACTACGAAATCGTGTTATTGTAGTTTGTTCCTGTCTGCTGCACCGGAGGGATAGAGATCCACCGGGACGATTACTCTTGTACCAATGGTGCACAGGGGGAGTGGCAAATGCAGGCCGAACAAGGCATTTATGTCTAGAGTAGAGGAATGTGAGGGGTACATAAGAAGGGTAGAAGCGTTTCTTAGCGGTTGCTCCCTGACGCTACTCTCGAACGATATGTTATCGTCTATTTTAAACATGCACATAAACTGTAATTAACTTATTTTAATCCCTAAATAAAAAGTTTGAACCTTAAAAATTAGTTGTGCCTTTTCATTAAGATGGAGGGACTTCGGTAATTTCCAGAGCCAATTCGGGCTCCATAGCCAAATTTTCCTTCAATAATAGAATTCTAGGTAATTGGTATTAGATCCGGATCAGCCTACAACAACACAAGCACGCTTATCATACAGACACAATTTCTGCGAAAGAGACGCTACAGTGCCACTAACTCCGATCCGCCGTCCTATTCCGGTATCCAATAAAAAGAATGGACACGGTTTAATAACTCAAATACACCCTCAGATTTATAACCGAGGAACTGCGCCGAAGTAACCGCACGTTATCGCCACTCTCCCTTTTCACCACAGGACACACACAAACAGAAGAAACAAAGAGGTCTACCCGTCACCACGGTCAAGGTGATTGACCACAATACCTCAAAGGAACTTTTCATACCAACAGACAGAGATGAAAAAAAAAGCCATCCTACCGATTCATGAACAAGCTGTGTGTCAGTAGAGACAGAGGCTGGTCGTCGGAGTGACCACGCACCCCCGAACAATGCCGACGACGGACTGGACTGGAGAGGGGGGTTCCAGTTTAGTTCCAGTCGGTGACTGTGGTCGTTTGGGTCGAGCAAAGTGGAAGAAAGGGGGATTAATCCTGGCTTTTCCAAAATAGAAAACGCCGTCCTCACGCAGTAGAAAGTTCAAGTACCGATTTGGAAAGAGAGGATAATGAGGAACTGCTGGACCATTCAGGGGCTCCGGAGATTCGTTTTCGATCTTTTTGTTGTCACGTGAGTTTTGGATTCTTTGACCCAAGGAAGAGCAGTTGTGAATACATAAATAGTTAGTGCTGAATCAGCATACAAGAACTGTCTGTGGTTCATCCCTTTGAGCGTTTGCCTCTATACTACCCTAGCCCGGCGTTGCCCGTGCCCGTGGTGTAAGGCAGGGCTCGAAATACCCGGGTGCACAGGTGCACTGTGCACATGAAAAAAAAATTGTGCACCTAATTTTTTCCCGCTGAGTGCACGCAATGCACCTAGCGTTAAAAAAAGGGAGGCGGGGGAAGTGTTTTATGGTATTTTGATGTTTGAACAAATTATTAGCATCGACCTCTCTCGCTCTAAAGGAAAGTAATTAAAATTCCTAATTGCACACTATACGAAAACAAAATCTCTGGGCCGTAACGGGATTATACAGGAGGAAGATTTACTTGTGTCACTGCCACCAGAACTTTCCGATGATCGAAACATTTTCCAGATGGCTCTGTTATAGTGACTGTCGTGACAGCCGTACGACGGAGAATTGAGAATTTCAATTTTTAAATATTTTTATTTACTATCTACTATACGAACCTATATAAACATACCCAACTAAAATAAAGCAGTTTACATTACATGAATACTCTTATATATATATTTTTTTAAATGTGTACCTAAAATATAATATGTGCACCTAATTTAAAAACTTAGGTGCACGAGGTGCACCTGTATTAAAAAATCTATTTCGAGGCCTTGTGTAAGGTATTAGTCTGGTGTAAAATTTTCCGCAGATTTCAAATCCGTTGAAGATATATTCGATTTAAAAATTATTTATTTAAAGAAAATCATATTTTTAGGTATCCATCTAAAGCGAAATTTTCCAAAGATTTCAAATACGTTGAAGATATATTAGATTTAAAAATTATTTATTTAAAGAAAATCATATTTTTAGGTATCCATCTAAAGCGAAATTTTCGGAAGATTTCAAATACGCGTTGAAGACATATTAGATTTAAAAATTATTTATTTAAAGAAAATCATATTTTTAGGTATCCATCTAAAGCGAAATTTTCCGAAGATTTCAAATCCGTTGAAGATATATTAGATTTAAAAATTATTTATTTAAAGAAAATCCTATTTTTAGGTATCGATCTATAGTGAAACTTTCCGTAGATTTCAAATCCGTTGGAATTTTTACTCTATCTTTAAAGGTCTGGGAGATAGAAGAAAGAACTACGTGACTCCAGTTAAAAGATTTATCGTCTGGCTTGAAGTCCGAGTTCCCTGCAATGTAAAAAACTTCCCATGGTTTCAAAGGCTGACGGCATGGTCACGTGGGTAGAAAAATTCGAGATTCGGGTGTTTCTTCTTCCGGAAGAAACGCGTTGAAGAACCCGCTGGAGAATAAAACTATTAAATTCATTTTAAAATGTTCTAGATTAAATTTTAAAATTCGCCGCGACCCAAAAATTGCAAACAATTTGATCTACCTGTGTGCCAAATCTCATTGTTGTAAGTGCCATAGAATCGTCAGGATTTTGCGGCAAGAAACAGACAAATAAACACTTCCTTTTATAATAGTAGAGATCTCCGATCTGGTGGTTACGGTGTTAGCTTCTAGATCGGAAGGTAATTGGTAATTATTAGGTAACGTCGTACTAGAGCAACACAGCGGCCTATTGACGACGGTCCGGGATAAATCCCTTAAGGGAAATATCCGAGGACAACATCTCGTAATTTTGAACCACGGTCAGATGACGAAGCAACACCTGAGCTGGCACCTCACTCTCCAAACTTCCACACCAACCCAACGTGAGGACTTTCGGCCACGACAGATTTAAGGTGCACCATACGATTACAAACATCCATGCCCGGACACGAATTCGAACCAGGAACCTTCCGATCCAGAGGCTAACACCTTAACCATTATACCGGTTGGTCGGCTAGATCGGAAGGTTTCTGGTTTAGTGCATGGATGTTTGTAAGCGTATGGTGTAGAGGGGCTGGTACACCTTAAATCTGACGTGGTCGAAAGTCCTCACTTTGGGTTGGTGTGGACGTTTGGAGAGTGGGTTGCCAGCTCAGGTGTTGCCTCGTCATCAGACCGTGGTTCAAAATTACGTTGTGTTGTCCTCGGATCTTTTCCTTAAGGCACTGATCCCGGACCGTCGTGAATAGCCCGTTGTGTTGCTCTAGTACGACGTTAAATAAAAATTTCCAATCACCTATACTACATCACTTTTACTCTGCGTGTTTACTTTTGGTATTGTGACACAAGTGCCACATTTGGCCGACCTGCGTCAAATACATGGCAATAACGAGAGTGGAGAAAGCAAAACACAGAAGGGTAGTCGAGGGTGAAACGGAAGATATAACAGATCGCGAGGGAAACTCGGGGTTCTGAGACCCGAACACAACAAAAAAAAGTGCCCCTATGGGACACCTTTCCGCTGCATGACTTGTGATAAAATAAGCCACATTTTGGGATTGTTTTGGCGTTTTATGGTTTAAGTTGACAAATATACGCCAAATCGGACAAAGATGCGCCAAACACAGTGCAATCTCAAGTGCAAGAATATCGTGAAAGAGGAAAAGAAAAATATCAGGGACCAGAGTAGTGAGATGAACGCAGAAAAAGAGTTGTCCGGCATCCCAGAAGTGCGACCCTAGTTTTTACTAAAGACAGTAAACTCGGTGTGTAACTCGGGTAGCCCTCGGATTATGTGTAGTAAATTTACATTTACAAATTTAGAAAACATTATTACAAACGATTAAGTACATTAGTACAATTACAATTTTACTTCTCACGAATGAATTTGTTAGGTTTTTTTTATCCAATGGCGGGCATTGTTGATTTGTAATCATTTTGCCACTACAAGGCCAGAAGTGATGGCCACTTGTGAAGGATCACCCAATGGGCGACCATCATTACCCTAACAAAGAACAGTACAAGTTACATTCATGCCCTGACCCCGGATTCGAACCAGAAATCTTCCAATCCAGAGGTCAACACCTTAACCACTATACCGGTTGGTCGGCAAATATTGAATTTGTAGAAACTAGAAAAGAAAAAATGAATGTAAAATTCAAAAAAAAATTTTTTTCGTTGTCCCGGAGTCGTCTGATTTGTAATGTTTTCTATTTATTATTCGTGAAATATAGGCCGATCGAGCATTGCTATTGAGAGAAAGAGGAACTTCAAAAAATGCGGCCAACATGTCAACTGATAGTCAAGTGACTGCTGAGAAAAATTGATTTGTTCGGCTAATCTTATAGCCTCGTTTGACGATCTAGCATCTTATTATAAGGTAGATGTGTGAATGTGCATTTCTAAGTAGTGGTGACAAATGTGGCGAATTAACAAAAGTCTACTAACAGATAACGAATCAATACCTGAGCGTCTTATCCCGTTCTGTGGACAAATTAAATTATTAGATTCCACTAGCTACTTCGTGGCTAGCCCGGCGTTGCCCTTGCCAGTTTATTTTGTGGGGTTATTGGTTTGCTTCGCAAAGCAAATTTGAATTCTTAGCCTATTGGATAACAGCAATAACGGAGTTGCTCGTGGTGTTGGTTGATATAAATATTTAATTGAAAAATTATTTACTAAAAGAAAATCAAACGTATAAGATATCTATATGGTGTACAATTTCACGCAGATTTCAAATCCGTTAAAATTTTCATTCAATCTTCAACGATCGCTGAGATAGAAAAAAAGCACTGAAGAACGCCAGTCATAACTTTAATACTTGCTTCACTCGAAGTATAATTGCTTCACTCGAATCCATTTCTCAGGAAATCAAAATGAATTAATCTCGAATCAGACGAAGATCATTCGAATCTGTTTGCTAACTGTCCCATTTATTGCGAATACACGAAAGGTGAAAAAAAGGAGGCATGGTTCCAAGGACTGACGTCAATAGATATTAATAATAGAATAAACCATTCTTTAATGAACTATTAATAATAGAATAAATAATTCTTTAATGGACAATTAAAAATAGAATAAATAATTCTTTAATGGAAAATTAATAATAGAATAAATCATTCTTTAATGGACTATTAATAATATAATAAATAATTCTTTAATGGAATATTAATAATAGAATAAATAGTTCTTTAATGGACTATTAATAATAGAACACATAATTCTTTAAGGGAACATTAATAATAGAATAAATAATTCTTTAATGGAATTTTAATAATAGAATAAATAATTATTTTATGGAATATTAATAATAGAATAAATAATTATTTAATGGAATATTAATAATAGAATAAATAATTCCTTAATGGAATATTAATAATAGAATAAACAATTCTTTAATGGAATATTAATAAAAGAATAAATAATTCCTTAAATTGGTAAATTTTAATGGAATTATATTTTTAGTTACTGAAGGATTTATACGTTATTTCATTTTTTCTTGGTAAGAAAGCCCTTTTTTATATTTGTTATAGCTTCTGAATAGGTCGTAATTATAATTTTAGAAGCCATTGTCAATAAGTCCACTTTTTTTCAATATTTTTTTATATAAACGTTGAAATAAAAACTACATTCTTTTTTCGATATATGTTGCTAAGACTGAGTCACAATTCTTTGAAAAAGTGTAAACTTAAAAATAATCCATCATATGACCTGCGTTTCATCAGTTCTGAAGTTGCATTTATGAACGCTTCCATACATTTCAACATGAACTGATGAAGCACAGAACAATCTATTTTTACACAAATGTCTTACGTTTTTATTTGCACATCCTGTACATATTTTGTTTTGTTGCATAGGCTAGCCTTTGAAAAAAGACTTTATATGGTTTCCTGATTAATTGAATACGTTCTTATTCGTGATCTAACAGCAATCGTTGACAAAAATAGCAAGAGTTTAAAGCTAAAGTTAACTGAAATATATGTTGGGCCAAATTAATATCTGTAACAATATTGGCAAAATCAAATGATAAAATTTAAAACTTACGATGTTTCTTTTTGGTAATGTGTGTTTCTTAACTTTGGGAAATATTTTATAAATGACTTATAATTTCTGGTATTTTCAAGGAACTAAGAACAAAATATCTAAGTTCTTCTAAACTCTCCTTAACTGTCGAAAATTAAACATTGACACGCAAAAGGAATTCTAATCAAATTCTCGAATTATCAATAGTTGAATGTTTTCAATTTTCTTTTCTTACTTTGAAAATGTCTTCATTACTAACTGAATTCTCACTTTATAAATATCTCGAGTACTCGAAATAGTTGAGACGATCGTGCTGCCATCTATGCACAGTTATGAAAATCTCATTAAGTTCATGAAGTTTTGTATAGATGGCAGCACCAGCAATCTAAACAGGAGCTATTAAATCTCAAAACAATAAAGTTAAAAGTAATCGAAATAAGTAATGATTGGAGCAAAATATAAATTTCCTCCAAAACCAAATTCAGTGATGGATTGATTCAAAACACAAAGGGTAACAGGGGGTCAGAGAAAACATCGCTGTTAAAATTAGGCTCTCAATGTCACTTTAATTCAAGAATCTTTAGAATAAAATATTTTCAAGCTATTCAAATTTTCGCGTAAAAAAACTTCAATAAAAATTCTCCTTTTTTTAGAATAAGAGCAATTTAGTAATTAATGACTAACTATTCATCTATCGGATTAAGTAAACCAAGTTTAATCGCGATATTTATTGCAAACTTTTCATCGTGGTTTATTCATAAGTATACGTTGATATAGTATTCAATTAGTTACCACCGTTCCAGCCTAAGAAATTCGGTGTATTACCACGTAATTTTGAACAACGTTGTTATAGTATGCTTAAACGTTATGAGGTACATAAGCCTTTGCACCAAGTGGCAGTTCATCAGCTTGTAAACGTGTACAAAGTAAATCAATGTTTTTCAATTCATAATCATTGTAATTAGTTAGCTACCATTTGATTAGAAAAATTATTACTTTGCAATAAATGTGTATACTACAAACTTTACAAATACGTGGAACTTTTAAAACGTGCATTTCTAATCCGAATCTAAAATACTAACATAAGAACTTTCCCATCAAACGGAAATCTCTTATATTGCAAGCATGCCAAATTGCAATTTTAATTCAGTCATAAGGAAAAATCAATTTAGTAACTATTTAACAGTTTCCCTTTGAATTCCACAAATTAAATTAGTTTTGCCCTGATCGACAGTTGCATTACGGAATTCAAATAAATGGAAAAGTTTTAGTTTTAAAATCTAAATTTAATAAAATTCTAACATGAAATTTTTTATCCAAATATGGAGACGTCCCGCCTTGTAACTAGGTGCTAAAGGGTGGTCCTAACTGAAGCCATTATCGAAAACACCATTCTGTATTTAGCAACTGCTCAGTCACTGAATTATCCAAATAAAATTAATTAGTGTCTGAACTCCTACAACACGGGTTTGACACAGACATTAATATTTTCAAATTTGAACTTCTAAACAATATAACAATCCGAGTCACAGGATATTGTTTATATCAAGAGATCCATCATTTTGATATTAATTATAGAAAATATGGAAGCCAAATTAAAACTTAAAACTTTATGAACTTTTAACAGTTATCAGCCTTTTGATGGGTTACATAAGTCCAATATAATTTTGCACTGTAATCAACTTCTACATCAGATGCATTCCAAGTCACCTATGGGAAATTAGATTTTAGTCATGAAAAAATGGCGTCATCTTTTATGAATCGAAAAAACGTTTACCATATATATATATATATATATATATATATATATATATATATATATATATATATATATATATATATATATATATATATATATATATATATATATATATATATATATATATATATATATATATATATATATATATATATATATATATATATATATATATATATATATATATATATATATATATATATATATATATATATACATATATAAGTATATATATATATATATACATATATAAGTATATATATATATCAGTGGCGTATATAGGAGTTTATTTCGGGGGGTGCAAATGTATTAATTTTGGGGGTAAACAAACATTCGAAAGATATTTAGGACTTCAGGATATCAATTTGACTAAATAATAACAATTCAATATAATTCCAACAATTTGAAATTCTCAAATTGTTAAAATTTTAATTCTAAAAATAGGTAGTTATGCATTTTAAATAATGTCAGTGCATATAATAATGACTTAAAACCTGCATGGATATTAAAAGGAATAGAAGGTCAGACATAGGTAAAAAAAAGGAAAGTTTAAATGTATTTTTAGAAATTGGGAAATATAATCTTAAATATTATTTTTATAGTGAAATATATACATTTCTTTAATTGGAAAGAAGTAACTTGTTTACTTATTTAAAATATTCCATAATTTGTTCTTATATACAGGGGGCCCACTCTTAAAGTTGATGGATAGGTAATTTACTTTTAATTACCATCTCAATAGAAATTTCTTTGTTTAATGTATGAATATCTGGATATTAGATTACTAATTATGACTGATAGAACTAGAACACCGAATAAAAATTAATTTTTTTTTCTAACTGTCGTAAAACTGTCGGGGGTGTCTATTGGATTCTGCAGGCAGCGGAGGAAGAAAATGTTCACTGTTGAGTTGCACTCTCACAACCACGTGGTTACAGCACATCTTTCATCAACCATCATAAATTTTGGTGATCCCTGTGT